>CM036941.2:43944310-44476310 GCA_020352615.2 Yoshiicerus persimilis
ATGTGGATGTGCACTTGCAGCTTGGGTATTAATAGGGCATTAATTGATAATGCATCCGTAATCCAATCCACTATTCTAAAAAATGTTATATGTAGTCCAGGGAAGAATTTAGGTACTCAGATTTTCCGGTAGTGAGAACTGATTAAATAGTATCATTGGAAAATTACAACGTCCAAAATCAAAGTAAACCATTTGTATAGCGAAAGTAAATGCTTCAAAGTTTAATTATTCACATATTGGACACTTACTCGGGTTACTCGTTTCCTTTGCAAACTTAAGGATATTATTTATGCTACCTAATTGCAACAATAACTTGAGAGTGTAGCTCCACAAAAAGGAGTAGCAACCGTTCCTTATCCTCAATGAGAATGTGTGTATTCTCAGACCCTTGTTTGTGAGACGACGAGCGTAACACAATCACCAGTTTTCCCTACGAATCTCAACTAACAACTGAACGCAGTTCTTCCTTTGCTTTGCTTCAAGCTGTATTGTGTGTTTATGCCGTGCAGACACAGAACAGTGTAGTTAGGCATAGAGGAGTGAACGAACATACACGTTGGGGACAGAGTAGTAGTAGTGGTTGTGGTAGAATAGGAGAGCAAAGGGATATTGTTCAATATGCATCAGTCCCTTATACTTATACACTACTGGTGGCAACAGACTTTTAAATGTGTTAAAGTACTATAGAATTGATAGATTGAAAGATACTTGGTGCTAAGTGTATGGCAGCAATGAAATAATTTAAAAGCAAATAAAAAATTAAAGCCTAAACATCTTTTGTTAAAATAAGTGCAAATTAATTGGCTTTGGTAATGATGAAAGAAAGTATTTACGAACAATATTTTATGCAATCATAATTTCATTAAATGCTGAAAGCAATAACAATTCTGGTAAATTCAATTCTTATGGGTACTATTTTATCAAGTTTAAAGTACTATAAAGTAGGCTTAACCAAACAAGAATTTATTACACCAGCAGAAAGGATTAATTAGTTTACAGTTGCAGTAAATAAATACCATTTCGTAGTGTAAATTGTAATGTATCTGTAACATAACAGAAATGTTCTCGTTTCAGCTATTAAGACATGTATTAGGAACTTAAATTATGTTTATTCATATAAGTAATTGAAAGAAAATTTTTGGGCAAATGCACATTTTGTTGAGTTAGTGCTGATGAGCAGATTTCGAGACTGGATTTATTTCATTTCAATTTGGGATCATATAAGCATAATTCCCGAGCACGAAATTAAATGTTTTAAAGGTTTGGTATTGTTTGTGATAGAGACAATTTTCCCATCAAACGTGGTCACTGCGGAGGCATAGTTCCACATTATAATGGAATGTATGAAAACACAAAAATATAATATTCCACCGATTTCAACATAAGGCAAATAAAGAAACTACTCATATTGGTTCTTATAAGAGTGGACTCAGGACTTGGAGATAAATAGAACAATGACAATAGTCTTTCTGGGTAATTAACTAATTATAAGATAAACTTAAACTTAACGGGAGAATTCACAGGTTACAATGTTTCTTCAGACATACACAGGTCAGATGAGATAACTGATAATTTACCACACATACAAAGGAAGCACAACTTGGATTATTTGAGAAATGTCATTTTAAGCAAGGATTTCAATTTTGTCTGCAGCAAAATACCACGGTTAGAGGGAATGTTCATGCAACTGCAAAATGGATTCTTAAATACGAAGTGAGTTTTGTTTTATTAATTAGTATGTCATTTTGATTAGATATCCTCAGCATTCGTAAGGTCCTTTCCTGGCCTTACGATACTAATAACGTAACATCACAGCCTACATCAAATCTCTGTACTGTATTAAACGTATGCGTTTACTAATTGAAGAAGCTTCCTTCCCATTATGCAGCAGCCCAGTGTAAATACAGCAATAGCATGAAATCCATAAGCATTATTCTGGAATGAGCTAGAAAATGCAATCCCGATTTCAAAGAAATGAGTTATAATTGATTGTCGCAAAAAGTGGTCCGCAAAACAAAGATTTTGTCTGCAAGATTATAGAAAATGATAATTATTAGGTTGATTTAGCTTCCATTAATGCTTACTGTTGATGCTGATGCTTCTTGTCGATGCTTCCTTATTTACATAGCAAAATTAATGATATTAAAATTCTAAAATCTGCTAAGCTAGATAATAATTAGCTTCATTTTCAATCAAGCAGAGAGTTTGAGAAAAATCTTTGTTCTGTGGGCTTTACCACAATATAAATAGTAAACATGCGCAGGAAACACAATCGCTCATTTAATATGTATTAAATGCTGAAGTATTAAGTATGTCAAAAATGTTCTTATAGTAATCAGATAAAGTATTTCAACTTATTAATTCTTCACGAAAATATAATATACAACTAAGGACCCTTTTCGTTTCTTATCGCTTCGTTTCTGTCCAAAGTATCTGTTTCGGTTTCAGCCATTGCGTTTTTGATGAGTCTTTGACGAGCTCGAGCCATACTGATTCTCATATTTTCTTGTTGATGATACCGACACAATTTTAAGGTTGCGAAAACACAAAGGCCAACACAACAAGCCCACGATGCCCACGCTCCAAACTAAAGTATTCAATAAATAACTTGCCATTAGCTAAAAAGCTTACTGTATTCAATCCTAAAATTCTAAATTCTAAATAAATATACATATGTCACTTACTTGAGCGGTTCCAATTTGAATATGGAAGGATGATGTATCTATCCCGTCTTTTTTGTCAATATCATTATCCGATGCTGCTTCACACCTAAAATCGAGCAACACAATTAGGGAAAGTACAAAAAAGTCCAAAATATAAAATACGAAGAAAACTTGCTCCTAGGATTGAGGATTGACAATTGAAAACAAATCGTCGTAAACGGAAACCTTTATGCCAAAATTTGTTAGATTTGTGATATTCAGAGCTTCCAACTTATGAGGTCTTAGATTAGATATAAATTAAGTAGCTATATTGAAATATAGCTACTTTTATCTAAACCGCATTACATACGACCCCTTTTAATTGTGAAGAACTGCTGCGAGCTAATTGTGAACTTAGTGCGAAAAGAGAAGTGTAATACACTTATGTTTGGATTGCATTCAAGAAATATTAGCATTTTAGCCATTTTCCAGAAATAACATAAATAATTGCATTTAAAAGACTTAATAAGAGTATAATGAGTTGGGCATACGTTTCAAATCTTTTCATAATTGACCGACACCACGAATCAAATCCTAAAGTTATCATCAGAGCAGCAACAACTGTCATCACACAAAGAATGGAACTTCCAATGACATCGACAAATGCGGAGAGAAATGAACTGAAAAGAAATAAATTCTTAGCTATTTATAACCAACCACTAATTTCCTATTCTAGAATAATGAAAAATGCTGCATCATGGAAACTTCAATGAAATCAGAAAACCACCCAAATGACGTTTTTGTGCACGTAAGATTTAAAGTATTGCAACTTAATTAACACAGAGTTAATTCTGTCAGAAAGGTGGTTAGCGAAATATTTATGTTTCCATTTCAAACTTAAAGCTTTGCAATATTGCTAAATTTTCCATGCACCAATAATTTTCTTTTATGTTTCCAAATTACCTATCTTGTCCTTTATATAGAAGGATAGAAAGTCGATATATTTGAACTGCAGATATTACAAACAAAACAACACCAACGAATATTGTGTAGTTACAAAAGCCTTGTGACGCCCAGTTAACATCAAATTGTCCGTCTGTTTCTTTCCATTCCCCAGCAGAAAATAAAAGGCAATGGCCCCTAAAGAAAGGTATAAATGCATAAATTAGAATAACATTTCAAGTGCAGCAAAAATAAAATAATTGAGAACAACCATTTTGTCCGTCGAGTTAGACAGTTAGATATTTCACTTAATTCACAGAAAATTTATGCGATACGTCACATAGAAAGCTGTGTTTACATAAGCTGTAGATTTATAAATTTCAAGAGTGCTAACCGGAAATCATCTTGATGTATGCTCATAGGAATCGTAATACACAAAGAGAGAATCAACGCGACTATATTGCCAGTCAACTGACTCAAAAGTAGGATATTTGCAAATCCCATTGTAACTTGTAATTTGAATAGCTGCTGCAGATCAAAAATCTTTAAAGATCACATTCCAATGCACAGTCAAACGACAACTTGCAGTTATTCTAACCGATGATTCATTATTAGTAATCTAAAGGGCAAGTGTTATGTAGAAATATTTTGATACCAGTGCCTATGATATGTATATTTGTCAATTTCCAGGAATTCTGTACATTTACACACACAGCACAAAAATATGAGAAATCAAGTTAGTACACAGTTATCGCTTACGTGCAAATAAATGCAAATCTTTACCCACAAAATTTACTAAATAGAAAACCTGTCGGCCATCAAATCAAAATTAACGCAGTGAGCTGCAGTTAGACTCATCAGCTGACAGCCAAGAAAGACTTTCAACTAGGATAATTGATTTTTGATGACCAGGTTTAAGATCAGAGGCTCACATCGCGTATAAGCATTGATGTTTTGTTGTTCAAGTCTAAACTCATTAACGAAAAAGTTTGGATGCCACATAACAGTCAAATCGGTGGCCACTTTTTTTGACTGCTACTTGTCACCTTGTCAGTGCAAAACAATGTACAAGAGAGAAGAGAGAAAAGGTATTGAACAATTACGTACTTAAAAGTAAATCACACACTAATAATAACAGAATGACTTTAGGGAATACTACATACGTAGTATGTGTATCCAGAAAGATGCCGATTGTTACACGTAAGATATCCGATAGCATCCGATAGTAATACAATACACCTGATTGCCACTGAATTCACATATTCTGTTGCATGATCTGATTATGAAATTATGATGCATGCATCATATTTGAGTGAACGGTTTTATTAAAAGATACATGAAATAGTTAGTATACGATCCTTCCCTTTACAAGAAGTTGTATGAAATCCATTTATGCACCTAGTACATAAACGTTAATGAAATTGAAGTATTGATTAAAAGGAATGCTTATTTAGATTTTTTGCCAAAATGTATAGCCATACCAAAGATAGGTATATGTTCTACAGGAAGTAGTTAGTAGTGTGATAATCACTATTGATCTTTAAAAAATCATTTTTGTGAGATTTGGTGAACCCTAGAACCCTCAAGGTTTTTTGTCCTGCTAAAGCTACATTTTTCTGCTCTGATAATTCATATTTACAAGTTTTACGTATTTTGAAACAAATACTTTAAAGGCAATAGCAAAGGTACCACTGTACCACTTACCAAACTGTTTTGTTTTAATGACAACAGTTCATTTTAGTTCGGTATCGATTGATTCGATTGTTACACAACAGGGCGTCGGATGCTTAGCTTTCATTGCGTATACATTAGATCTTGGTTTGGTTCTTTGCTTGCATTCTTTCTTCCAAGTAGAAACAGTCCAGCTCTCTTCAGCTGGTTACAACTATCATCAAATCTTCAGCCACTGCTGATTTACCTTTACAACCGAATCGGAGTGCGCACATTAAACTGACTTGGACTCTGCCTGGCAGTCCTTGGCCCTTGCTATTTCTATTTTCGTTTTGGACAACTTGCACTAATAAACAGTAAAGGTAAGTCCGAACAAAGTTCCTTTCTACATATTTTTGTTGAGTAAGTCGAGGCAACTTCTGCTTCTCGGATCTCTTAAGAACATGTATTATATAGTCGTATTTCCTTAGTCTTATTGATCTTCCAAATTGCAAGTTGGAATAAGTTAAAGTTCACAGTGAACCCCTGCCCTCCAGAAACCTATTTGGTACCCGGATTACCGTCAACACAAATGTGACGAACTTATCAACCTTCCTTTTCCTTGAAACAAATAGGTCTACTTTTTTATACCTCAACCCTTCGAATTTCTTAATATATTTGTCTAAATGGTAATTAATATTAAATATTGGTTTTTAATGCAACATGTATATAGCCACTTCGGAGAAAATCTTGATTTCGAAGCTGTTATGCTATTGCTAAGCTAATAAAATTATATTGTGTGAGCTGCTAAAACTGCTGACTGCGGTGGGGTTTGCTTAAATTACCTAAATTTACAAAGGTCTCGTCTCGATCTCGACTATTTACCTATTTTCTTCTTGTAATGAGTACCTTACCTTGCCACGTAGTTAGCATTACTGTAGTGCTTATGTAGACGTAGACTACCGGTTACAATTGCACGATAACAAAGCACAATTAACTTACTACCCTTGAGAACCAATACAAAAATTGAAGACTGTCGATAAGGTAATTCTTAACATGGCGGTTGAACAAAGTGAACATTATTTTGCATAGAAGATTCTCCAAAATAAGCGATTTTAAATATAGCCATAAAGCATGAATCAACTTTTAAATTGAGAAATTTACAACTTGACTGAATCCTATCTGACAGTGGCTTGTCATTTTGACTTTTAGAATTTTGAGTTCTCTTCTCTGTTGTTACATTATGACCATGATTGATGGCAATGGCAAACTTACATTCTTTATCATTTAATAGCTTAGTGAGCGCTCTACAATATTACTAAAGCTAACGTGTAGTTGTGTGCTTAGAGGCCAATTCCGATGATTTCGTTTTTTACTGTGCTATCAGCCATAGAATCGCTGTTTTTTGCTGCCTAAGATTACCCTTTATTAATAAATCTACGGAACTCAATACCTATATTCCTTAATTGTGAATCTATTTATATGTACATACATTTTGTGTATGCGATTTATGTAAGTTTACTGTAAGGTACGATAAAATATTCGTTTTTTCTTTTATTTGAAAAGGAGCGTTTCATAATGTTCACCTCTGTAAAATGGACTTACCAAGAAAATAGTAACGCCCTTTCACAGCAAAATAACGGAACAGGGAATTCCTCTTCGCCTTTAAGTAAGTATGTTTATAATAATGCAAAAGTTAACCGCATATGTGTCAATTAGTCCCACCCTCCAACCAACACAATACGGGCAATTCCTAACTGTTTTACCCTTACTATCTATACCTTTAAAGTAATTTGTATCTAGTCACACTAGTCAGTATATAAATAGCTCGATGAAAGATATTTCCCCTATCCCCTTCTTTTTTCATAATTCTGGGATAATTTGGAATACATAAATGTAAGTTTAACAGACTGAACAGACATCCAAAGGTATAATATGCCCCAGCCTCCTTGTAAATGCCCTGTGGTGAAATATAAGTTTTAGTTTTAGATAATAGTTTTTAGTTTTTCATCTCTTAGTAAGTTAGTACATACAGTTTATTAATTTGTATTACATAATACATTAATGGTAAATAAATATTTCGTTGTCCTACTTTTTATGTTCAATTCAGGTAGTTCTGCAACACCAGCGGTCCATCAACCTGGAACTAACAACGAAGTTCACATTACGCAACCATGTAGTTTGCCAACGTCACCAATAGCTTCACCTCGCCCAATCTCTGCGTCCTCAGTAAATTATTCATCCCAATCACCCGATCGGCCACAAACGCCCACAACTCCAGTTAATAGCAATACTTTGTCTCAAACGAATGAAGCTAATAATACTTGTGTCATTCAAGTCAACGCTAACAGTTGTAATCGAAGTAGCAATACTCATGAACAAGACTGGCAAGCTTCTAAAACAGGAGTTAGCGAAAGAAATGCAGCTATGTGTAACAACGAATTGATGGCTGATATTCACTTTATTGTAAGCAATAACGGAGAAAAGTCCGTCCGATATCCTGCTCATAAATACGTTTTGGCGACTGGAAGTTCTGTCTTTTTTGCAATGTTTTATGGAAGCTTAGCTGAGACAGGAAAAGAAATTGTTGTTCCGGATGTTGAACCTGATGCATTTTTGAAAATGCTAAGGTAGTTACATAATTATTATATTTTTCAAAATAGAAATACCGACATATGTTACTGATAATTTTTTAATTTACTTTTGTCCAGGTATCTGTACGCTGACGAGATTGATCTTGACGAAGAGACCGTTTTGGCCACTTTACATGTCGCAAAGAAATATATGATTCCTTACTTAGCCAAGGCTTGTGTTCAGTTTATGGAATCCAGTCTTACTGCCAGAAATGCTTGCGTTCTTTTAAGTCAGTCGAGAATTTTTGATGAACCGGATTTAATGCAGAGGTGTTGGGAAGTTATTGATGCTCAGGTATTGGTATTATTTATTTACATGAAATTACGTTTGAATCGCACAACAATCCATTTCTAAGATCTCAAATAAACTATTGTTAAACCTGCATTTTAGTTTAGACTTACTGAAGTATGGTTTTTCCAATCTTTTAAAATAGGCAGAGATGGCTTTAAATTCTGAGGGCTTTATGGATATTGATCACTCAACATTGGTGTCAATATTATCCAGAGAAACTTTGAATTGTAAGGAACTCCACGTGTTCGATGCTGCGATAACTTGGGCTTCCGCAGAGTGTGAAAGGAAGGAAATCGATCCAACCCCTGGAAATCTACGAGCAGCCTTAAGTATGGAGTTAATTGTTAATTACATCGTACAACTTAATTTCTCTAGTTTTGGAATGCATAATTATTTAAAGTTTTATTAAATGTTAAATGAATTTGCTTTGATTTTCAGGTACTGCAATCAACCTAATTCGAGTTCCTACAATGGAGCTCAAAGAATTTGCTGATGGACCTGCTCAAACCGGAATTTATTCCTTGGAAGAATCTCATGACTTATTTTTGCACTTTACTGCTACAAATAAACCTAAAGTGGCATACCCCACCACGCCGAGAAAAGGATTACAAGCGCAAGTAATTAAAAAACATACATACATAAGAAGTTTTTACTATTTTGTGGAATCATACATAATTTACAAATTATAATAGGTCTGCCACCGATTTCAGTCATCGGCCTATCGGAGCAATCAGTGGAGATATCGTGGGAGATGTGATAGCATCCAATTCTCCGTAGACCGTCGTGTTTTTATTGTAGGCTTTGGACTTTATGGCTCATCCGGTGGAGCAGCAACTTATGGTGTTCATATCGAACTGAAACGACTTGGAAGAGTCTTAGCAGAAAATAATACTGAGTTTTTTTCGGATGGGTCAAGTAACACATTCCATGTGTATTTTCGACAGCCCGTTCAAGTAAATATTGTAGCAGCAGATTTCCTATTAATCTCTACTTGACATGGTATTCAATTACTCTATACTTATGTAATTTAGATTGATCCAGATACATATTACACGGCCTCTGCTATTCTTGACGGTTTGGAACTGAGCTATTTTGGACAAGAAGGAATGACGGACGTTTCTGTTGGGAATGTAACATTCCAATTTCAATGTTCTGCTGAAAGTACCAACGGAACCGGTGTTCAAGGTGGCCAAATTCCCGAGCTGATATTTTACGGACCTGGAGATAAGTCAACTTCGTCACAACCTCAACCAGTTAATAATACTTTAAAAGTCATCTTTAATAATAATGGTACTAATATAGAGAAAACCAATGTACCTGTTTTTAAAACACTATTTGATACTCAGTGAAAAATAGTTGGAGGAAAGGCTGCCCAGAATCCGTTTCAATTTTTAAATACAGATACACATTTGTTTTTCATTCATTCATTCAAAAAATGGGAATAGCCCAGCCCAGTACTTATTAAACATTTTTAATACAGAGAATTAACCGATGTTTCCTAATTTTACCTTTCAACTTAGTTAGTTTTTGTGCTACAGTGAAATCTCTTACATTCTGAGCCTTACGTAAACAAGACTTTAGTTCTGCTGAAATGAATCCCCCAAGATAAATGATCTTCATGAGAATCTTTGAGATTTATCTCTACATTTACCCCAACCTCAATTTTGGTTCATATTTAAGAGGTTTGACTGTACTTTTTTGTTTTGCTAAGGCATTATTGATGTGCTAAACAATTATTAACATTTAAGCCTTTGCGTTGTGTCTATTCGTTGTGTTATACTGTATATTATAGTTTATTTATTTATTTTTGTAACAAAATCGCAAATAAAAAGTCGAGAAAATGTTTTGGTACCCATTGTGCATTACCGTTAAACTAAGTGAATTCCTTAAACGTAATGTAATAATGTTAACCACTTTAACTTTAAAGGGTCATGTGTTAGCTCAATAAATCAACACAAAAGTAGTCAGCAATTCATACATTCAATCGATATTTATGTGTCTTCGTGTATGCTTAATATTGTGCGGTTAAAATAAATAGAATGTAAAATTGTAATTATAATGCGGTAAACAAATAATAAAAGCTCTACTAATTCAATTAACACACGCATTCAGAATTAATAATACTGCGGCAAGTAATATCTACGGTGGCTTTGGTTGATTTGTTACGCTAGCTGTACTAATCAGTAAAACTAGTCATAGTAGTCATCATATGAAGGTTCTTCTTCTCCCCTGAATTGCGTTAACAGTCTTCTTGCCGAAAAAGTTTCCTCTTCATCGTCAGTATCATCTACAAAAAATATTACAGCAATTAATATTTTATAAGAAAATTATAAAACGTAAACTGAGAAATTAGCAACAAAAAGTTATTACTCATGTCATCCGCGTAATGGATTGGACCAGACTCTACAACGACACCACTTTCATCGATAGCTTCTACGATTTCCTCTGGTTCTGAAACACGAATGATGTCCGACTTTTTCGAGTCCTTTATTTCGAATTCAACATTGATCTTTGTTTTAGTTTCTGGTTCTATTTTAGGCTTCTTTGAAGATTTTTGCTTTTTCGGTGGTGCCGTAGAGTCAGGTTCCTCTTTCAACGCAAGCCGTTTGTGGCCTCGGTTTGGAACTATAGGACCAGACTCTATGACGGTTATAGGTTCCTGGTTAGCTAATGATGATGCAGAGGTAGCTGATATGGCCAAAGTAGACCCGTCTTCTAATGCAGAAGAAACGCTTCCGGGAGCCAGCTCTTTATTTACTGAAGTCAGTGTTCGTAATACATCGTAGTTAATTTTGTTTGACATTTTCCTCTCCAATAACATGATTTTTATAGCTTCACCTGTTTAATAAAAATACAGAACGTTTTAGTACATTTTTGATTAATTAAAAGAAAAAATTATGATTAAAAATTACAATTATTACAATTAAAAATTAAAATGGTAAAAAATAATAAAAATTACAATGGTATAACTACGAAAGACGAAAACGACTTACTTGCACTTTTAGCTTGGAAGGTTGGATGATTCTTTCCTCCTTTCTTTCGCTTCTTTTTCTCCGGTTTCCCCTCTAATCTGTCTTTTTCTAATTGGATTTGCTTTTCTACAAAAATTAATATACATAAAACATCACCAAAAATACGATAAAAAATAATTACCTAGTGATACTTTAGTTCAATGCTGTACTTACGTTTTTGTGCTTCAATGTACTCTGAGTTGAGATCTTCCCACATAGCGGTTTTTCTGCGTACCTCATGAACATCCATAATGTACCCTTCAATTTCACTGTCATCTATTCCTTCTAAATCAAGTTCTCCAGTCTCCTCGGTCTCTCGAGCAAACGGTATTAATTGTCCATCTGTTTTATCCCGCTCTATGTCACATCCTAATAATAAAAAAGAAAAACATTTTAAAAATGACTAGTTTATCAAAAAGATTTAGCTATACGATCAGATCAGTTAAGATAAAATTAGTAGGCAAAAATTATTATACCTGCGTCAGTTGAATCATTAACTTGTACTATACTGCTTGGAGGAGGTGGCATTAAAATTCGGTCCATGTCACAGTTTTCGTTACCAGGATTTAACATAACTTCACAGAAGTTACTTATATTAGGGGTTCTATTGGTACTATTATCTTCTTTTTCCTTATTGTTTTCACCAGGGTCCAATATAATATGGTTTATTGTTGTAATGGTGGACTCCAGTATAAATCTATTCGCGTCCACATTCTCCTCTATTTCAGGTTGCTCAACTTCAACACATGCTAAATCTGTAAGTCAAAGCAAAATATTAATAGTCCTCGTTCATTTCACTGATGTTCTTTTGAATGCAAAATCAATACAATTTTCTTTAAATTAGCAAATAAAACCAATGCAATGTGTCTAAGTGTCTTGTGTTATAGTATTATTGTTAAATTATTAAATATTGTAGTAATTTCAATGATTACCTTCGCTACTTCTGTTAAGAACTTTTTTTCGTCTCTTATCTAATTCCTCTTCTATTCTTTTTTGTATGTCTAAGAATTCGGCATTAACTTCATCATCCAACAACTTTTGTAATCTTTCACGATCTTTAAGTCGTGCTGCCTTAAACGAAGGAGGATCATGCTCTTCTTCAAGGTCAACCGACATAAATTCATCCAATGTTAGCGAGCTAGACGGTGTTTCTCCAAATTCGACCAATCTTTAAAAGACAAAGTTCTTGTTATGCAGCGCAGAATAATTTTTATTAATGCAATCTCAGTACATTAGGATATGATTTATGATTACCGTTTCCTGAGAGTAGTTTCGTGGACCTTCACAACACTAATAACATCTTGAACACTTCTGGAGAATCCGTGAAGACGTCCAGCAATAAGTAAAGCTGAAATATTGAATGGAAGAAAATTATAAAACACTTGTTTGGTATAGTAATTACTTTATCAATTCCTTATTTACTTGTCTAAATTACCTGCTCCACAAAGACCAGAAGGACGTCTTCCAAGATGTATCCAATCTCTTTTCATACGTTGTACTAATCTTAAAGCTGTCATTGAGACCTCGTGAGTTTTGTCCCCTAAATCAAACTTATGAGCAAATCTCATGATGTACATACACGGATCAACTGCAGGAATATTAATAAATAAAGAACGAGATATTTGAACAAATGCTCGACCCAGAGCGTACACGTCCATCTGAACAACATCACTGAAATCGATTAGGAGATCTATAATGAAAATCAACCAATTAAATTAATGTCAGTCAAAAACATTACAAAGTAAATAGAGGAAGTTTACTTCCTGGACTTTAGAACTGGTTTATTTTACAAAATGGAAACTTACGAGGAGTTCCTTCTATACGACAAGTCATGTACACACATGCAGCGATTGTAAGAGAATTTTTTCTTCCTTTTGTAAGCTGTTTGTGGAGAGCCATTTTAAAGAAATTGAAGGCGACATCAATGCAATGTTGATTTAACCTAAGTAATTTCTAAGAATTAGTTCGTATGAAAGTTGAAACTGTGTCTTAAAAATGATGAGCAAGAATCAATACCTGAGTTGCTGAGCTACTTCCACAATTTTCTTTTTTGCTGATCTTAAAGTTATTTCTCTTGACTCTTTTCCTACTCCAGAATGGAAATTTCCTGCTGAAACACCCATTCCACCCCCACCTCTACTTTCCGCTGACACGAATTGACCAACTGCGGAAGCACCTCCATGGCCATCTTCTTCGAAAGTAACTTCCGAAACAATGATAGATTCCTCGAGAACAAATCCACAATTTGTGCAAACTGCATCTCCTCTAGATGGATCAATATCTATTTCGCTACATCCACACTGTCGGCAACTTGAGACACCAGACATTTTAGGGCTCCGGAAATCGAGATATCGTCAAATTATTTTCAATTCTAATCATCAAAAAAAGATTTTAATAATTGATATTACTAACATGCAAAAAGGTGCAGTGTTTAAGTCACAATGTTATATAAAGGTTTGAAGTTTTTTAGCCTCTTCTAGTTTTCAACACTTTACAATGCAAGCATGAATTTTAGGTATTCTTTATATTTCGTAAAAAGGGCAAAATTTAAATAAGTAAATTATCTCTCCAAACATCCCAATGAAAAACAAGCATTTATGTAATTACATGTACCATTTTGCTGATTTCGAGCATGTATCTTTGATGTGCTCTAATGTTTATCTTGTGCTACCGCTATATGTTTGAGAGATCATATCTATGCCACTCAGATAAGCAGACCCAGACATCAATCACCATTGCTTCTTTACTAACTAGTTTTAGCTACTTTATCAGTATAATAATGGCACTAATATACAATAATTGCCATTACAATTTGATAGTAATGTAGTAATTTTGAATTTGTAAAAGATTTTAAAATTCGAACCCATGCGGAGTGCCCTGGGATGACAGCACAAGATTTTGAATTTATGCGTAGAGCCAATGTATAATATTAGAGTTGCGGTATAGATTCTTCCAATCCAAGTAAATGTGTCAGCAAAATAATGAATACATCCAAACTAATTTTCACCACTTCCGTTATTGGATCTGTTGTTGGCGGGGGCGTTTTACTCAAGTAAGTTAGTTTTTGCTATTTTATGAATGATTGAATTTTCAAAATTCTTAAAATTGCAATTTCCTGATACAAGTTGCATAATAAAGCAAAAGCAATAGTATTTCTCAGCTTTGTCATTTCTTTGGCCTTAACAACTTTTGGATTTCGTGTTGCAGACATTGCGCAACTTTTAGAGCTTGTTTACAAGATCTCCTGTTTGTATGTGCGAATGTCCACAATGATTTTTAAAATTCATCTCTATGCAGAGAAGATCATATTTTTAATGTTATTTCCAGGGATTATTTAGTCGGAGGACAAAAACCTTTACCTAAAGATATTGTTGCAGATAATAAAGTGGTAATAATTACTGGATCCAACACCGGCATAGGTAAAGAAACAGCGAGAGAACTAGCTCGAAGAGGAGCGATTGTGTATATGGCATGCAGGAATCTTGAAAAATGCGAAAATGTAAATCCTTATTTCTCCAGTTTAAACAAATTTCTTAACGAATCTTCACTTTTTGTGGTAATTAATAATGGCAGTTTGAAACCTGTTATTTCAGGCCAGGAAGGAGATGATTTTGGAAACTGGCAACCGCCGTGTTCATTGCAGGAAATGTGATTTGGCGGATTTCAATTCTATAAAGGAATTTGTTCATGAATTTAAAAGTTCTGAGAAACAATTAGATATACTTATCAACAACGCAGGAATTATGCGATGTCCTAGGATGGTTACCAAACAAGGCATAGAAATGCAACTCGGTGTTAATCACATGGGTCATTTTCTGTTGACAAACCTATTGCTAGATAATTTAAAGAAATCCTCACCTTCACGAATCGTCGTTGTGTCTAGTATAGCCCATACTAGGGGAAGCATTAATTTTGAGGATCTAAACTCCGATAAATCGTATGATCCTGGAACTGCTTACAACCAAAGTAAACTGGCCAATGTGTTATTCACGAAACAGTTGGATATACAATTACAAGGTAGTTAAAATAAAACACAGTGAACGTCCATAATAGATTATTGAATTTTCTGTTAAATATCAATTGAAATTTGATATACAGGATGCTTTACTTTTGCTTTTACTTTACTATTTTCATAGCTCATTTACCTTTGTGAAATATGATACAAGAAGTTTTGGCTTATATATTTAGGGTCAGGAGTGACAGTAAACGCACTTCATCCTGGCATCGTGAAGACAGAAATTGGTCGTTATTTGGGACTGGAAAATAGTATTCTAGGGTCAATATTTGTTAAACCGTTGTTAAGTCTATTCGTGAGAAGCCCCGAACAAGGTGCTTTAACCACATTGTATGTTGCTCTGCATCCATCTTTGGAAAAAGTCTCAGGAAAATATTTTAGGTATGCTAAAATATCTTGAATTTTACAGCTTCAGAGCTTTAAGAAAGTAACTATACCTTGCATTAAAGGAAACCAGTGCATGTAACTTGTATCTGATGGGTGCTTTATGCTTTGTATAATTTATGTTTTGAATTAGTGATAGCAAGGAGAAGGACGTGGCAGTGATGGGAAATGATCTTCAACTAGCAAAACGCTTGTGGGCAACGAGTGAAAAGTGGACTTTGGTCAATTCTTAAAATGTTAATCAAAATGTATCCAAAGATCGTCCAGCATATAAGTCTGAAAATCCTCAACCCTTTGTCTAAGCCCTAACTACTTCTAGTGACGTTTTTAGTACTTGTATTATGTAGTATGCAATGTTGCAACAAAATATTAAAATCGGGCATCCTTACGGGCTGTAGTAACTTTATTTCTCATTCACATTTATTTGAAGATTTTTGGCATAAATAGACGAATATGTACAAAATAAAACATTTTATTATTTATTCATTTTATTATTATTTATTCCAATATTGGAAAGTAGGGTTCCCTCTTGTACAAGTACAAGACACGTACTATTAGTGCATTCACCCAGCATTCACCTGGTATGTACTATAGAGGCAACTGACCGTAACGTATCGGGAACCCTACGGAAACCGAACACCTTTAGCACAATCTATATAGCGTAGGTGTATCTGTGATACGTTGTCATGGTTTCCCTATCCATAATCAAAGACCAAACAGTAACACCCACGCATTTCGAACAGTTTATAATTTCTTACACATGCTTTACGTGAGGAAGAAAAGAAAAAGCATTTCACAAATTCGGTTTTCTCTAAAGTATTACACTATGGCGAACAATTTGAATAGAAGCAAAAGTTGACCTTGTACAATCAGAAGTGAAAATGTCTAGCATACTCTTTTGTTTACTCTGGCTTGCTAACTAGCATTATGTAAACGTAAATAATAAGTAGTAACACTTACACATAACTGCGTAATGACTCATTATTGTCCATTGTTGTAATTCCTTAGCAAATGAACTCAAAATGCTGTCGGAAGAAGCAGTGAAACAGTGAGTGAAAGCAAAATAGCATTACATAACTTTTTGATGCGTAGTCACTCTTGATTATGTAGGCTCCACCATTAATTTCATTGAAATGCTTACATTTATAAGTACATAGGTTATATAATGTATCCTGGGAAAGTAGCCTGGGAAATCAAAACAGCAACAAATTCAAAAGAATTGTTAAAACTAGTGATTTTGTGTTAAAATGTGAAAGTTTGCAGAGAAGTATCATATTCAACTGACATAAAAGATGCAAAAGGCTTTGGATGATTTAGTTCGTCACTACATCATTAGCGAAACACGTTATGAAAAGGCTGAAAAAGAAGACAGCAATTTAGAAGGCAATATCAATGAGGCTTTTGAAGATGAATATATCAAAGCTTTATATGATTGGTAAGAGCAAAGAGCTGAGACGCGCTTGTCATTTTTACTTATTTTGCGAATACAATATTTTAACGAGCTATTTGATGCTTTAATTTCAGTTTGGAGAATAAAGGTGTTGTTCGTGAACTGCAAACATTTTTGCGGCAAAGACTTGTTGCCATTCTTCAAGATAAGTGGCCTAATCTTGGAGAGCAGGATGAATTAATTTCATTCAATCCTGTTGCAATCAGATTAGTACAAGATTTTCTCTGCTCCCATAAGCTTCTGTATACATTTTCAGTACTGGCAAGTGAAATAGGCCAAATTTTCTCATTGAAACGTAATTGAATTTTTTTTATTGAACATAAAACAAACATACTCTCCGATATTCTTCCATTTGCCATTTTTCTGTAGAGCCTTTTGGAAAGCTGTCATTATCTGAAGCAGAAAAAGTTCTTGATCAACTGGATATAAAGAAAATTGGATCTTCTCACAAAAGAATTTTACAGGGCTACTTGGAAAAAGACAGGTTTTCTCTTTTGGAATGCATTATTTCCAATTGTCCGTGGTCTAGTGAATCGGCCAGCTTTCCAAAAAATGTCGATCTCTTAGTTTCTAGTGAAAAAAGAGAAAAACTTTACCCAAAAACACTAAATGAAAACAATTTGCATCTCAGAAAAACATTAGATGGAAAAAAGAAGAATCTTAATGATATAAGCAACGAGCCTTCTGAAGACACTGGTGTTAAGGATAGGTTGAAGTTATTGGAAGATATCGTTCAGAATGATCAGCAAAATTATAGTCTTGCTATTTCGAGGTATGTCTGTTGATCATACAATATATTGATATGCGAAATAATATCGAATTCAATCATATCAATTTACGGGATCTTAAAAGGTACAAAGAAGAGGATGCCAAAAGAATTTACGATGAAATAGAAACTCGATTAAAATTTGAAATGCTTACAAAAGAAAAAGAACTTCTGAAAAATTATGAAGAAAAGGTAGCTTTAATGAGGAAAACATTGGATAGAGAAAGAGAAGTTTGGCTTTCTCAAAGAGATCGTGATGAGAATGAACTTTTCCAGCACAAGGAACATATTATTCTTTTAATGAATTCGCTTACAGAAAAACAGCTAATCGTCAAATCTCTCCTGGAAAACTATCAGGCAAAAAAGACTCCCATAAACTTTTAGAATTACCTTTTTCTTACTATATATATTAAACTTTCTTCTAATTATTGATACAATTTTAATCATTATTATATTTTAGAGTCAGTGTATCAACGAAGAAACTGAATTTCACCAAAAAGAAAGGAGCTTCTTGTTGAAGGAAGCTGAGTTGAACAGCACAATTGAAAAGTAAGTCAATGGTAAAAGAAAGTAATTGATATTCTATTCATTGTAGTCATTCACCTTTACACCTTTGTTTCCAAGATATACAGGATGCTTACTTTGAGATTTTTTGTGAATTTTGATTTGATATTTACAGACTCCGAGAGGAAAACAAAATACTCAAAACTATACATAGGACAGTCAAACAAGATACAGTTTATATTCCAGAAATTAATCCTGAACCATTAAACACGAACAAAGTTAGAAAAACAGATCGTTCACAGACGGCAAATAATGATACCAATTCCCATAATGATACAATAGCTTTTCTGAAATACTCACTGGAATGCCAAGCAGAAGAGATTAAACTACTGAGGTCGGATTTAGTAAATTCTCAGTCACGATATCAGACAGATATTTTCCACCAAAGTGTTCCAATGGGAAACACAGTTGAAGAAAGTAAAGAGCATGTGAAGCAGAAAGACTCGAGACAAATTCGGGAAAAGCATTTGGAGGAATTTATTTCTAATTCAAAGAAAAGATGCGATGAGATAGAAAAAGAAGCACAAGAAATTGAACGAAGTTTGGAATCTTTCAAAGATAGGGCTTCGGGAAAAAACTTAATTACCAGGACATCAATGCTAACACCCTCGGGGCGGCTTAATCTTCTCCCTTCGGTTCCAAAAATTCCTTTTCCAGTTGAAGCACCTCATTCTGTAGACCAGAGTGTGTATTTTCAGAATTTACTTGGCCAAATGTTTCCTTCTAGGGATTACAGTTTCCAAAAACCATACTTTAAAGGTCAAAGTTTTCCAGCAGAACCTTTTCGCCAAAGTTCAGAAAGGGAATCCGAGGTGTTCCCACGAGCCCAGGCACATATTGGGAAATTCCAACAAATCAACGAAGCCTTTAGGGTTGACTCGAGCATGTTGTCAAAACTTCACGAAAATTTGCAAGATCTTACTAAACTTGTAAACACCGCTGCTGCTGACAGTATACCTCCTACTCAAAAACATCTTCTTAATGCCATTTTGGAAAATGGGGAAACGTCTAATGAAAATCATGCAAATGGTGCCCGTCAACTTAACAATGGCATAATGCCCGGTAACCCTAAAACGCATACTCAAAACTTAAAATCAATAAATGGTCCTCTTTCAGTGGAGCATCTCCAAGATACATTAGTTACGATCACCAGTATGAATAGCAAACAAGCTGAAACACGACTCCCAAGTGTCCCAAGTGCAACACCAGATGAAGGTTCTAATATGGTGGCGAAAGCAAGTGAAAGTGGGGCGCTAATAAAAGAGAAAGTTCAATTACCTTCAGTGGAAGACAAAAACACCCATTTTACGGATAAAAGCGAATCCAGCATTAGTGTACGGTCAATTATGAAAACCAAAATTAATTTTGAAAACAATGGAGACGGGTCTCAAAAAATCTCAAGCAAACAATTGAAAACCAATGGCGATGAGGATGATTACCTCACGGAAGAAGAGTTACAAGATGTGTCCATATCTGCTCCTGATATAAGCCAATCCCATGCAGACGATTTTTGGAATGTATAATTGAATAATCTTTCAAGTTATTATTATTAAGAGTCGGGTATTTACGTTTTCACTCGGATTTTGATAAAAATTTGGTATTAATTAATTACCATGGATTTCATAGAAACAATTAAAAAATCGACACAAAGTACTGTCCTTGAGCGCTCTTGCAATGCTTGCAAACCCTTATGTATGGCGTGATAAGTTAAGAGCACTTGTACCAATGGTAACCAAACAACATATGAATTAACAAAAAGCCAAATTTTCTAAGCCCATGCCCCAACACATTGAACAATTCAAATTATCATGACATGATTCGCGAAAAAAACCGCAACTCAATAACGATTATACCTACAAAAGTTAAAAAAATACAGGAAGGACGGGAAATATCTGGGCTACAAACGTTCAACGGCTTTTAGCGATACTCAACTTTGGAATTGAAATAAAAAATAATTTGTGAGCGTTTTGGCTGAAATTCCATAAGTTTTTACAAATTATTTTTAATTTCAATTCCGAGGTTGAGTATCGGTAAAAGCCGTTGAACGTTTGTAGCCCATATATTTCCCGTCCTTTCTGTATTTTTTTAACTTTTGTAGGTATAATGGTTATTGAGTTGCGGTTTTTTTTGCAAATGGATTTTTACACCTAATATGATAGTCCGATAGCCAGGCTGTTGTCAGGAATACCCGACTCTTAAGGGCTATAAGTATAAGTATACCATTCGTCAATTCGTAAGCTAATAATTTCGGTTCTTGCCCACATAAATCTCCTTGTGTAGCCAAATCATTAATTCATTAATTATTGCTTTTTGTTTAATGCTGTTGTTTGCCTTAAAAATTAAGTTAAACAGTACATACATTTGAATATCGATACGTATTATAATCCCTTGCAGAAATGTTTCAATTTTTTATTTTTGTATATGTATGCTTGTACTTGTACAGGCACTAATAAAGTTATAGTCTGAAGTATATTCATTTTAGTTATCAATAACTATTAGGGACGAAGAAGAGAAAGAAGGGAAGGACAAGAGGAGAAAGAAGAAAGATTTAAGGTGAAAGGGGAGAAAACCAAATAAGTAGTGGGAGAGAAAGAAATAATAGGTTCATAGGAAAGAGAAGAACAACACTGAGACCAGTTGAGGAGAAGGAGGAAAGAAATCAGTCTTTCTTTCCGACGTATGTTTAAGTCTATAGTAAATGTATTAGAAGCTACGGTGTGCACCACATTTTCATTTCGTCAAAGAAAATCGGAAGAGATGCTCAAAATCAAAATAACTAACTTCCCAGATTATGCTATTATTATTATTATTAGTGTTTGCATAATAATTTATTTACGTTTTCGGCCGCTTTAAACTTTCTAGTAAAATAAAGCCTGTCTCATAGTTGTCCTTGTCTCGTCTGTGTTCCGTGTCGCTGTCTACTGTCTAGTGTGTCCAGTATCTTCAATACTTTCGCTCGACTCATACCTACTTTGCTTATAGTGGAGAGAAAATTGCTATAAGAGCCAGAGAGACCAACACATTACGTATTACGTCATCCTATTTCGTAAAGCTGGGTATTGCCTAGGCCTAGGGCTAGCCAGAGAATTATTTGAAAGAACTTTGCACTTGGACTTGGATGGATTGGACTTATTTTCTCATAGTGTTTGCAAGTTTGCAGTACCTATGAAACAGTTCTCATAGACTGCGACTGTAGCGACTGTGTAGTCGTATATTAATAGTCATCGCCAGAGACCCCAGCCTCGGGTCAGCCGCCGCAGAAATAAAATTACAAATATTAATGATAGGGCTAATGTAATGCTAATTTAAATGGTAATCCAGCCTAAGCAAATTGTGTTCAATTTTACTTCAATACTTCAATTTTTACTTCTTCATTTGAAACTGTTACTTTTGATTATAGGATAAATTCATAAGTATGAATTGAGTTTCCATTGCATGTTTCGATGTTTCATGATGTTAACAAGCTGCAGTTGTTTGTACTGATTTCAATGATTTTGAAAATAAGGATTATTATATTCAGTTTCATTTGTTAGTTGCAATCTATTCTGTTTAAAGAAAACAAAGTGACCAATAAGAGAATAGCCAGTTAGATAGAACCATAGAATTAGATATGTATTACTAATAAGATTTGGATAGAACATTAAGAACATATTTTATTTTCACTCCATAAAAATCAAGGAGATGCAGATGTAGCAAAATCAGAGCATACGGACTGGGACAGGGACGACAGTTATGTTCTCGGAGTCAATTTGCATCTTATCAGGTTTGCGAGTTTTAAACCAATTAGCCGCCGAGAAATGAAAAGCGGCCGTCGGAAGCTACACGGCTTGACTGAACTTTACACTGTTCTGCTATACTGCTCCACTATAAGAGTGTACAGGTATTCGTAATAACAACACATCACACATCAGCATAAGCTTATCAGCGAGGAAGATCAAAGGAATCAGCGCTGTACGGACAACGGAACGAGGCCTTGTCTCATTATTTGTAATTTTTACGAATTGCTAAATACAGGACATCAATTATTCAATAGCAAATACGTAAACTGCCTCTAATTGGCAGTTTAATTTTCAATATCGAACTAAACGCTCAAAAAACTCAAAATATATCGAAAAACGAAGCAAATAACGGAGAGCCAGCTATTACTCCAGCTCAAGTAAGTGAAACAAAACAATAATAAAAAGCAGCTGACTTGCAACACTATCTGCGATTGTAAAATTCCAGCCAGCAGACTTCCAGTCCAACCTTGTAACAAGTTCAGTTCAGTCTTTAGAGTCAAGTTTGCCAATTTAGTAGATTATTATCCTAAAAATCAATATTATGCTAAAATGTCGTGTTTCTTTCCAATGGAAAGACAAATAAATTATTCGAAAATCTAATCTGTTGGACATACGCCGGCTATGATCAACACCTGAAAAGCTTAGAATGGTGTAATAATTTTTGACTGTAGCATGGCACATACCTAAAATTTTGTTTTCAAAAAAATTTTGTGTTCAGTTTTTTGTATAATAGATAACAGACGGGATAACAAAATAGTATTTTCTCATTTCCTTGTTCTCACTATCTCACTACAAAAGACCAAAATCTAATAAATTAATAACCTAAATGAAGAATGCAACGGCTAAAATGAAATTTCAATCTATAGCTCAAACTATTTGTGCTTTTCTCTATTGAGTTGAGGAAAACGGATTAAAATATGCTTTGGACGAAAATAAGGGGAAAGTTTGCTTTCTCGGGCACTTTTTCAATTTTACATTACGTTTCGCAACTGTCTAAGTGTGTTTTCGCAAATGTCCACCCCTACCATCAAAAATACAACTACCGTATCTTTCTAGTTGTAAAGCAAAAATTATATTATATTTTATATTTTATTTATATTTTATTTATATTTAAAAAATTATTGTTTTTTTGTTTATTTTATTTGTATTGTTTGTATTTGTATTTAGTTTCGGGGATCCTACATGGGAAACTGGGTAGTGTGGGTAGAATGGTTCATTTCATTTTGACAATCCCTTAAATATGATTTCTTTATAGATTTCCAATAGTCTGTCTATATTTACTAATATATTTACTAATGTTTTTGAATCTGACCATATAATAAATTCATGATCTAAAAAGCCTTAATATTAGGTAGGTAGAATGATAAAAATAGCAAAACTCTGAGGAAGGTGTTTTTGATAAGAATTTTTAAAACAGTACATTCAAAATTGCACGAAGAAAGTAAAGACGACTAAAAGCAAGTAAAAAGTGAAAGCTTCATAGCGACAAGCAAAAATTCTGCTTTTTTGTTTCACTGAAAGTATTCTTTGTTACCCAATCTAAATACATAATCAAACAAAACTTGTGTTTTTTCAGTCTCCAGTTCCTGATTAATTATCGGCTGTCAAAACGGAAAAACAAAGGAATTCCAGCCAAAGATAATTTTGTGATCATTAGTAAAGTCACTAATCTTGTGAACTTACTATCAAAAGCCTAAGACCAGTGACCAGCCTGTTCGATACAGCGAAACATTAACTTAACCAGTGTTCAACATGACAAGTGTTCAAGGTTACTTTTTTGCTGTTTATTACTTAACTACTTCTAGTATTAAATCCATTCGAACTAGATGATTTCTCCGCTTATCTTATTGTTAGACATTACATGTATGCCAAACCATTAGAAAATATTGACAATCATTTCTTAAAATTTTTGCAGCTATTACCTAACCGTTAATTGTTAATAGACTGGGGATCTTTACATAATTGTTTTTATGTGTCAACTATATAGCTCTTATGATTTAACATAGACGGTAGGGAATGTGCATCGTTGTATAATGTTACACGGCCCTTACATCTAAGTACAACTGGAGCAATTAAATACAAAATTAATAACATTTCATTACCATTTTTAAGAGCCAGTTTTAATTTGAAAGAAGTTATAAAGAGCAACTATAATAGTTGGGTTTATTTTTGTGAATAGATTATATTATATTGTTATGAAATTATATACATTTTATTTTGAACAAAATAGTTATGGTAAGGCATAAATTATTCTATTTATCTCTAGTACATAGATCGGTCTGCCTGCCTGGTCTTAACTGAACAGTTCTATGTAAATTGTGGCCAAGAAGTACCATATAGTGCCATAGTACCATATATATTTGCTTTTGCATGGTTAGAGTTGGTGTGTTGGCGTTGGCAGTATAGTATATGTATTTGCATTTATATTTATAAATTCAACCTCTTGTGGTTTGATAATAAAAAACTGTCTGAACTGAACCATGCCTACATACTAAATGCGTGTAAAGTAACATGTGCATATCTTATGACATGAGGAAAAAATTTAAACGTAGGATATGGACGTGATACAATAGCTAAAAATACCTGTGGGCCTATAATACCTCTGGCTTTGCTAACTACAGCTGCAGCTATTGCATTGTAGCATTGTAGGCTGAATTTGTATTGGGATGGAATGCATGAAAATAATGGAAGCTAGTGTTCTCTAGTAAGTAGAACATTTGCATTAAGAGTTATCTATTCTATGCTCGTGTACTGCATATATTTCACTTGAATAAAGTCAAGTCTGCCAAATAATCTAATTATATGTTGTATGTACTACTAAAATTAAGTACTACCTATTTCACTTGATTTGCCGAGACTCATGCATGATTATGCACATATAAAACTAGTAGAGCTACCTCCTCATCAACTGCTTTCCTATATCAGACAGTTGATATCTGTTTAAACTCTTAAATATTAGCTAAAATAATAACCAAACCGATCATAAGCTCGTTATAAACGCCAACTCGGCAAATTGTTACCTTTGTATTTAGTTAATTTTTCTTTGTAAAAGTGTAATTTAATTCAAAAATGGATTCCGATGTTTTATCAGACGGTGGAGGTGACATTGAAGTGAGCAGTCCCGAAGTAGGAGAAGCTATTCAAATAGTTTTGAGCGACGAAGAACATAATTTCGAACTGGATGAAGCAGCCTTAGAGAAAGTATTATTAAGGGATGACATAAAAGATCTCCCCGTCGCAGTTGTGTCCGTTGCAGGAGCTTTTAGAAAAGGGAAATCTTTCTTATTGGACTTTTTCATTCGGTATCTTCGTTCAAAGGTATATTCTGATGTTTCATAAGAATTTTATTTATTCTGGAATTCATTATTGGTTTATTGCAATAATTTGATTAAAAATTATTTGTAAAATGCCAAAAATACAAAATTCCAGAAAAATGTAAATCTGTGTACAATTTTGAGTTCAATTCAAAATATTAAAACAGTAAGCCATTTGTCACGGTTTACCAATGCTAAAAATTCCTAACGATGTCAGATTTCATTAAAATTTTGCCTTTCACCTGTGAAACCTGAAGTGAAGTTACTAATAATGGTTAATGCTATGGTATTTTTAGAGCAATACTAGTTGGTTAGGGAAAGAAGATGATCCTCTTGACGGTTTTTCGTGGCGTGGTGGAGCAGAGAGAGATACAACGGGAATATTGTTATGGTCGCAAGTCTTTCGTGTCAAAACACCTTCAGGAGAAGAAATAGCAGTTCTTCTGATGGATACTCAAGTAAGCAATGGATATCATTTATTGACATGTGTTAATTTTCAGGATAAACTCTTACGAAATTTGCTTATTTTAGGGAGCCTTTGACAGTCAAAGTACTGTCAGAGACTGTGCGACGATATTTGCTCTTAGTACCATGACTAGTTCAGTTCAAATCTACAATCTGTCCCAAAATATTCAAGAAGATGACCTTCAGCATTTGCAGGTGACGCGTTTATTTCATGAAACATAAATTGATTAAAAGTTTTTAAGAAGTGATGCTGTTTTTATATAAAGTAAACTAACTCTTCTAGGACAACTAAAGAGCACTTTAGCATTTGTAAATCATGTATTTATTTGTTTTCATTTGCCTTATAGCTTTTCACTGAATACGGTCGGCTGGCTTTAGAGGATTGTAATGATACGCCTTTTCAAAAACTTCAATTTCTTATACGAGACTGGAGTTATCCCTATGAAGCAGCTTATGGCATAGAAGGAGGAAAAAAGATATTAGAAAGGAGACTTGAGGTAATTTCATTTGGTTTGAATGCAGTGCGCACTTATAATACAGGACAGACACTACACATTTTGATAAGAAATGTAAATGGAATGTAATATAAAATGAAACATTTGTTAAACTTGTCATTTTAGGTATCGGAAAAGCAACATCATGAACTGCAGTCATTAAGGAAGCACATCCGTTCTTGTTTTAGTGAGATATCTTGTTTTCTCATGCCGCATCCCGGACTAAAAGTGGCAACAAATCCAACTTTCGACGGCAGACTCTCAGGTTCCCTTTTGTGATACTTGCTGTTATATTTCGTTGTAGTATTAATGTTTTGCAATGTAATTCATAAGCAATTTATGTTGTTTGCAGATATCGAGTCTGAATTTAAGAAACAACTTGAAGAGTTTGTACCGCTCGTTCTTTCCCCTCGCAACTTAGTTGTAAAACGAATTGGTGGTCATAAAGTAAAAGCCAAGGAGTTGGTGCATTACTTTAAATCGTACACTGCCATATACAAAGGAAATGAGCTTCCAGAACCAAAGTCCATGTTGGAAGCAACTGCAGAAGCCAATAATTTATCAGCTGTTGCTAGTGCCAAAGACATGTACTCAACTTCCATGGAAGAAGTATGTGGAGGAACCAAACCGTTTATGTCCACAGCTCAATTAGAAGCAGAACATGCGAAGTCAAAAGAGAAAGCTCTTAACCATTTTCAATCTAGGCGAAAAATGGGCGGTGAAGAATTTTCTGTCAAATACCGTGAAACATTAGATGAGGTACACTTTGTTTTAGGAGCTAATTTGTATTATATACATACATTAATATTTTTGAAAGTAAATTAATTCTCCAAATTAATTCTTAGGAAATGGAAAATCTTTTCGTTAACTTCCGGTCTCATAATGAAAGCAAAAATATTTTCAAAAGTGCACGCACACCCGCAACTCTTTTTACAATCGCAGCAATTTTCTATATCTTGTCTGGTGTCTTTGGATTACTTGGAATGTATTCATTTGCGAATATGTATAATCTTCTCATGGGAGTAGCCCTGTTATTATTAGCAATCTGGGCTTATGTAAGGTACGTGTACTAACAGCTCATAATATCATTATGTTCGCTTCTGACTCATGGGCCATAGTTTATTTGCTTTTCATGGAAAACGAGATATATTAGCGGTCAGTAAAAAATCAATGCAAAAATAATTGACTTGTCGATGTCAATTTTATTTTAATCCTATTTTAAAAATTAAGCCACATTTTCAATATTTTTGTCCCCCTTTCAGTATTATTTTGGGCACATTTTAAATATTTTTGACGTTATTTCCGACATTAAAGGTTTTCAATAGTACTAGAGTTTGCACATGTCGGTTGTATGCATGACTTATTGACTAATTCTGGTATTCTAAGGAAAACTCAAAGAGAGGATAATTTTCATGTGTGTATGTATTTCATGAAATCGTGTCGTACTTTTATTTATTTTTGTTTTGGTGATGCAACAGGTACAGTGGAGAAATGAGAGATATTGGAACTCATATAGACACGGGAGCTTCAGTTGTATGGGAATACGTAAGTTGAAAGTATAGTTTTTGTTTTAGGATGCGCATGGTATTTATGACATGTTTATGTTGTAGGCACTTAAGCCGGTGTATTTAAAGCTGATGGCGAAGGGATTAGAAACAGCGACGAACGAAATGCTTTCAGACGGTGTATTTTCTCCAAAGGTGAAGAATCACTGACATAATGGGAGAACTCCGATTGCCAGATATCCTCCATCAATGCCATAACCCTGGTTCTTTGCCCAACCCACTTGTAATAACTATGATGCCTAATAATCGACCGACGATAATCATGTAACAAATTATCATTACATTTATGTATCAGCATCTCTTTATACTGCATAGATAGAATATATTTAAAAATAAGAATATAATGACAACCATTGACATTTCAATTTGGTTAAGACCTATTCTGGTATTATTTCGGTGCCTCAAACCCGAGCGAATATTATTAAACTTTACTATTAACAATGAAACAGAATACGCTAAATATATAGCACGATTTGAAAATATGTAAATACCAAAATAATAATATTCGGCCAAAACCGGTTGTAAAGTGGATCTGCGGAAACACAATATATTCATCATGTTGTGCCTTATTCTTTGGTAATATATTTAAATACAAATAATCTACTTATGACTTCGGAGAAAGCAGCATAATAGAAACGGTATAAAAGTAATAAAACAGTAAATTGTACTATAGACGTAATATTGTGACGATTGTGAGTATTCGCAATTCAATAACTAATTAATAATACTTTATTTCGTAAGGGTTTTGGTGGTTTTTCACTTCCAATGCATTTATTGACTAAAAAATAACGGAAGAAGGAAAAATTCATTACTCAAAAAATTATCATTACTTATCTTTAGTTTAAGGTAACATACATGTTATACAATTTCAAATTGTACCGTATGTCAATTATTAATATTTAAGTATTATTAAGTATAATATTGCAGTTCTGCAAAACATTGACAATTTTATTGTAGCTGTTATTAATTTCTTGTCTCTCTTAATAATGACATGTTTTACACCTTGCCGTTTGTCGTAATTGCATGAATTTCAATTTGCGTCCCAATAAATCTTTCATTATTAGATAAAATTTTCAAATACTTATCCTACCTTATCAAGTAACATGTAATGTATCTAATATAAGTTACATAACTTGTGTAATTGTGTACATTTGACCTTGGGAATTGGGTAATTCAAAAAATTTCGTAATGTCTGTGATACCTTACAATTAGTTCGTGGTGTGGTTAAAATAAACTGTGAAGTACATTTCTGTAGTAGTAAAATATTATTTCAATTAAACTCATTCAGTTCTTGCCTTGACAAATCCTTTCTGTATGTATTCAATTAACACAAGTATTATTATAATTCGTGACCGTAATCATTAATCACGTAAACATTTTTTGCATGGCTTGAGCTAACTTGTCTGAGTAAACTTTATCTCTTTGATGAAGCAAAGACATTTTGCTTTTGACAGCTTGATTCTGAGGTTCCAAAATAAGAGCTTTTGACAAATCAGTTTTTGATCTTGAAAATTCCTAAGCATATAATATAAATAACATAAGCATGAATTGAGAATTGAATACAAATACTGCAACTTTTTTCATGCATAAATAAGCAATTGATTATTGGGTGAGATGCAATTGGCGAAATAAAGCTGAGCAAGCAATCTCTTACGTTTAATTCCAATAATGCACAGCCTCTTCTGTACAATGCTTTTATATTGTTCGGCTCTTTTGCCAGGACTGAATTACACAACTCGATTGTATAATGGTAGTTCTTCTGGGAAATATGACAACCACCAATATTGCATTCAAGAGTGGTTCTTAGGTCCATATTTGCAAACTTTAATGATTCCTCTTCAATTAGTATAAGATATTTCAAGGCTTTGCTGAATTTATTAAAAGCATCTTTTATTTTATCTCTTCTAAATAGTTCCACTCCATCATTTTTAAGTTGCAAGGCAATATTCAACTTTTTTTCATCAGCCAAAGCGTACAATTCTTCACAATCTGATTAAAAAAGAATAGTAATCCATCAAAGTAATTACAATACATTTTGTAGGGGTTAGATTGGCCACTGTAATTTATATAATACCAATACCATATTATAACAAGACTTTAAATACACTTAAATATGTTTACCTTCAAATTCTAATAAAGTGGCAGTAAATGTTACTCTTCCATTGTCTTCAGAAGCTTCAATTTCAAAATCGGAAGTTTCTTCTTTTTGCATTGTTGTAATACAAATATCTAAAAGCCTGTCAATTGGGGTTACACTGGTAAGGCCGATTTGAACTTTAATTTCATTATTGACAGCAGTTGTCGTAGATGCCAAATAGGAGGAATCTGAAGTACTTCTGCGGTGATCAATACTGAGATTTGCTACCCGAATGAGGCAAGATGTTCCCTCGTGGGGTTTTATCCGACAGTCCTGGATGACTGTTGGCATTCCTTTTATAATTTTCCCATCAATGCACTCCCAAGTAAAGCTATTCATTGTAACTAATTCAATTCTTACACATACACAAACACATTACTAAGATAGCCTTTAACTAATTCTAACTCGGATATACTTAAATGTTCAATTGTTCTGGTTTTTAAGCACTTTTTTGGGTTCCTTGTTTTATCCAATCCAGGTAAGGCTGACTGCCTTGTTCAATCTGATAGCAGAAAAAATAGTTTTTATCAGTATAATGTAAAAAGAAATTAAGAAATGCAGGACATAAATAAAAGAAACAAATATATCCACTCACGTTAACTGCAATTATTTCCGGCACATCGTATGGATGGTTTGCTCTATAACAATATATATTATATTTACACTTTAACAAAAATGAACTACGATTCTTCTTATTGAATCCAATATATGAGTATTACCGGACGAACTTTTCCAATTCTTCAAATAGTTCGGCTCTTGTTTTAATCATCTAAAAGAGGGATACAGTTCGTGGTGAAACAACAACAAAAATGATGATTAGGACTGCAATTGTTAAATTGATATTACCATAAGAAGCTCATTGTCCTCATTAACCTTTCCTTCCCATTCGTATCTATAAAAAAATTATATTCAATTTGAAAATCAATTTTCAGATTTATCCCCTACAAAAAAACATTTCAGAGTAACTTATTTTTTGAGTTCAACCAAATTCAAAGTGCATTAAAATAGGACCAAAAATGTTGTAAACGCTTACATTGAGGTTATCTGGGGAACAATATTGACGCAGGCTGCCAACTTATTTGAAACTAGACCGCTAAAAGAGGAGTTTTAATTGTAACTTATTTGCAAAGGTGTAAACACAATAAAATTTATTTTCAGTGGTAAAATTCTAAGCAGGATAAAGTAGTAAAGTGCCTTACTGTGCAATTTTCTTGCCTATATCAATGCTGGGTACAGTGACAAACACGGCTCGAAAAGCATTCATTTCGTTTTTTCCGAGGGCTTCTGTTAATGGTGGACACTTAATGTCGTGATATTCCTTCCAAAGCAAATACAGCACTAGCAATGCTACTATTGTATATGGAGAGATGTTCACCATGAACGAGATTCAGGTTTGACTGGTATACTGAAAATTAAAAAGGATAACTTTATTGACAATGAAGAAAAAAGAAGTGTAAATGAGTTACCTATATTATTTTTAAAGTTATATGACACATGACAGCTGTAAAAGTCCGGTCAGACTCAGACACTTGGAACACAGGTAAAAGGCAAACTTTCTTGAAGGAATTTCCTTTCACAAGGACCGTGTTTTCACTTCTCTTTCCCTTAGCGCTCGCGGGAATCTTACCTTTTCAACATTCTTTCAATCCGATAATTTGCCCATGCAGATATTTCTCATCCACATATTTCAATATTTCATATTAGTTAGAATAACTTGGGGAATCTATTTCACAATTTGGTATATATAATTTCATTGTAGAACACGATAAACGATGCCAAGAATAACACCGACGTGTGTCGTCAGTTTCAGCTCAGAAGATCCGGTAAAATCTATTTTTATTACTTTGTGTTATGTTCTACACAATAAAGTTACTGATATTATAAGCTACTACTATTTAAATGACCCGTATGACCCCCTGCTATACTATCCTAAGGTTAGTTAGTTTCCTTATTATATTATTTTCTAGAATCATCCCGCCAGCAATTTATTGAAAAAAGATTCGTTTCGCAAATGGAAATGCCGAGATGAAGGTGAAAAAGAAGCAATGGTAATATTCAAACTTGATCAAGCTGAAACATTTACTGGCTTTAATGTTGCTAATGAGAATTCAGCTTTTCTTGAAATTTTTGTGGCAAGATCTGGGAGCGATCCATTAAAGTATGAGGTATGTATTTCTCAATGAAGTTATACTGATGGTCATTGTAATCAGATTAAAATCGAATGAGTCGGGGTCTTTTAATATTGTCTAAATATGATTTATTTAGTCTATTTTGAGTCATTCGCAACTTATGTCACCTGCGGAATCAAGAAACGGAGAAAATTGTTGCGGCGTAAAATTCTTCAATTCATTTCAACTAAATAAAGTTGTAGCAGCAGAAAAATGGGATATTGTGAAAATTGTTTGTTGTCAACCTTTCAATACTCACGTACAATACGGGCTCTCGTTCATTGAGTTCAATATTCTGTCTGAAACTCCTGAACAACCAAAAATTGGGGGTTTTGCTTTACGTGCCAGTCTAGGAGGAAGCGACGATGAAGATTTCGACCCAATGCCAGTAGGCTCGTTGTTTAGCAAGATAAAAAAGCCAGACACTGGTAATTAATATTAATATTGCACTATACTATTGTATCTCCTTAAGCAGTCTAAATTAGAGTAAGGCATTATAAACATGTCTTGAACTAAAAGTTGGGGAGTCAAACAAAATCGTAGTAAAATAGGTGTAGGTTTGATATTAAATTGTGGGTGTACATACGTATATAGTTGCAGGTATATAATTTGTATGAATGTGTGTATAGAAGTGAGGGTTGCGTTCTTTATTGAATAAAAATGGGACTTTCAAATAGTTGATCACTGAATGCATTTAAATTGGTTCAGGTGCAGTGTCGAGTGGTGTGGCAGGTGGAAGTAGTCCATCTTTATCAACTGGAGCAGCGATTCGACAAGCTTCAACATCTTTAGCCAATGCCGCGATTTGCTCCAGTGAGGCCAAAGTAAAGGAACTGCTCCGGAAGCGTAAATTGGATCAACAATCGTCTAGCCAAACTGAAAATTTAGCCAAAAAATTAAACGTGTCGCCGAAATCTTCTCCAAAAAGGCAAAATGACGATTCTTTACCTGTAAGAAATAAACTGGCCGATTCCCCACACGGACAGCACCAAAAGCACAAAGGATCTCCCTCTGCAGCTTCATCCAGTCCCCAGAGTCGTTTGGCCTCTAAACCAAAGGAAAAGAATGAAAGCAATGGCGCTTCTAAGGCTAACCAAAGTAGCTCAAGTGGAACTGCAATCAAGGCATCAGACAGGAGCAGTTTAAATCAGAGTAGAGTATCCGCAGTAAAGCCAGCAAATAATCGCAGTACAAATAGAAAACCCTTTGGAAAATTATTTGAAGGTGTTGTTTTTGTGATGAGTGGGTTTGAAAATCCATACAGAACACAATTGAGGAACAAATTACTCGACATGGGAGCCCGATGTAAAGGAGATTGGGACTCGACTTGTACTCACCTCTTGTAAGTTCAAGTTCACAAACATTTTTGTCAACTCTACTCTACATCAATAGTAGACTCCTTTTAATCCGTTAATCCCCCCATCCCATCAAATAGTTTACCGCAACACATTATTAATTAGCTTTAATGTAAACTGAACTCTTATTTTACTAACGTAGATGTGCATTTGCCAACACACCGAAATTTCGTCAAGTGAAAGCCACTGGAAGGGGAAAAATTGTTAAGAAGGAATGGATTGAAGCTTCACACGCTGCCAAATGTCGATTTCCGTGGCGAAGGTAAATTAAAATGTTGGAAATTACCGATGCTTGCAATGCCGTTGCATTAAAGTGGAAGCCAATAAAGGTTTCATAGCGCAGGAACACAGCTCCTAATGTGGAGCATTTAATGAAAAAACATTCATTTGTATATAACTAACTGCTAAAATTTTTCTTTCTGTTTTACCTTAGCACATAGGCATTAAGTTATCATATATATTAGAAAAAACAACATAGAAAGTGATTTAAAGAGTTTATGGGAACAATAAATTGTGAACCATACAGGTATTGTTTGGATCGCGATGATCGAGGGGATGAAAGTGAGGATGAAATCTATGCTGTCAACGAGAATGGAAGTAGAGACGAAGAAATTGTGGTTCAATCTTCATCTCACACAACTTCCTCAGAAATTTCCAATGGTAAGGAAATAATTGTGTTTCTTTTATAGCAATGTCCCTTAGGGTCTCCCATTTTCTCAATAAGCAAAGATATATTTTCATGACTATTTACAAATAGTAATTCTTTAGGACGGCTAATAATAACTTCTCTACATTGCGCAATATGTTTTTTTTATTTTTAGGGGAGAAAGAAATAGGAAGAAGGGGAGAAACGAAAATGACACCGACGAACCAAAGTAGAGATGAACCATCACGACATCAACAATCCTTTTCCTCTCAACAGTAAGTTTCATGTTTCTTTAGCCGGCGTCGTTTCTCCTTATTTTCTCTCTGTGGATTTCTTTCCTTTCTGTGCTTTCACTGTCTTGTGCAAAATAAGTAGTATTGTGTTTCACGAGTATGACGTATAGTAGAAAATCCTGTAGAACTATGCCATTGAATGCGTACTATAATTTTAACTTTACTGTACCTACGTTTCTCTTTCCGCCTTCTGCTTTCTTCTTAATGGTACATCGTTATCCGATCTGGGTAAATAATCCATGGAATATGTATACAAACAAATAATGCTTGAAATGAGCTCTGTAGTGTTTAGTTAGAGTTCGTACTACACGGTCGTATTATCGTATTATTTTACCTTGAGTCAAACTTAACTATTTCTCTGAAAACAGCGTATTTAGTTAGAAAATAAAATATTGATATAAATACTAATTTTTTGAGTGAAATATATACAAGATTTACATAATATCCTATATTTCCTATAATAGTATTAGTACATTTTTTAAGAATGGGTTTTCCTCGAACGTATCTGAACGTATCTGTTTTCTCCGGTCACCCCAAAAATAGTTACGGTTTTAGAATAGTCTAAAGTGGTCTTTCTGCAGAAATTTAAAGTGGGTTCACCCTGTTTTCACCAAACTTTCTCCACTTCAAAAACTAGCTTAGTTTTTAAGACGCATATTTTGCACATGTAAAATACCATCTCGTCAATTGCTTTGTGGGAAATATCGCTATTAAAATGAAATCCCTTTTTAAACGTAATATTCAAAACTTAGATTTAGTTTGAATGTTCTTTGTTGATATGTAGACCTTAACGTAAACGTAAACGTAGAAAGCATACTCAAAGCCATGCGTTAATCGGGTCATGTATGCTGAAACATGTAAACGTGGCAAATTCATTTTCCAGGTCATCGAAAATAATCCGCTATGGAAGCTACACTTACAATTAAGGATTTATTAGTTCCACCTTTATACTATTTTATGGGCCATAATTTCGGCGTAGGAGCTCATTCTGTGGGCCATGCCTTCAATGCTTTCCATGTATTGTTTCATTCTTCTCTTGGTACTTAAATTCAGCTCTTCTCTCTCTAATGCAGTAGACTCTATCTTTCTTCATAATCTTCCTAAAGGCAGCTTCCCATTAAACTTGCTGCCATTCTTTTAATAATGAAAGCTAAGGAAGTGATGTTGAGTTGGCTGGAACATGAATAACTCTTTGTAGATGCGTTACCTTGCCCCAAACCCGTTATATAATAACCGTTGGCATTAGTTAGAAAAATGCATTAAATTTGGTTTACCGAGTAAACAAAGTGAGACTACCATGAGATGCTCTCGGCAAATCGCTCAGACTTGCATATATGTATGTTTATGCATCCATAAATTAGATGTCATTTATCAATGTCGCAATCATCGTTGAAATCTTTTTAAAGATGCAACAATGTCAAGTTATAAAACAAGAGGTGGTTTGGTTACTTAAAAGGATATACCGTAAAATAGAATTAATACCACAGGACTATTGGTGCTGAAATGTATACAGTGGGAGCCCTGGGGTATTATTTCGTACGGAGCGATATTATAGTTTCAAAACTGGAATTTATTTATCAAAAAATGAAAATTAACTAAAACTAAAAAGTTTCTTAGTACCTTAGAGTTGCTTATGATCGTGAGTAGGAGATAACAGATAAGATAGACATAGGATTCCATCATAAGTACCATCGTAAAGTAAAGACCAAAAGTGTACCATTTCGCACGGAACAACCTTCGTGATTCTATTATTTCGCAGGGGGTATGAGTTCGAATTATACGTTATGCAAAGGCATGGTTGAATAGGTATTTATGATACTGCATGGAATTTTTTGAGAGGAGTGTCCCAAGGTTAACTGTAGATTCTTTCGTTTCAGAAGTAGTAATCCTTACATGATGTCAAGAGAAAAGTTGGAAACTTGCACTTGATACGATGTACTTTGTATTCTTTGCACAGCTGTACCTACCTTGCTTCTGTACGTAGATCGTCTGCTTGTGCTTAAATAACTGCTTATGCTTTCACCTTGATGCTACCACAGTTGACACAGAAAGTGGGAAAGATTGCAGCTCTAACACTTTACTGCTTACTTAAAGTATGTTTAAATAGTGAAATATCTAGTGCAGTACACTGACGTATGGATACCATGTAGTTAACTTTGAGCTTTAGGGTTTTGAGGATTTGCATGGGTGCTTATGCATACATTACTACCGGGTACACGGTTTACAATTTTATATAACAATGTTAATCTGGACGGTTTGAACTTTTGGGGTACAACTATACAATTTGTTTTTCGGTCTATATGGAAAGCACACAGACATTTATTATTTTGGAAAGAGCTTTGTGACAAGTTATTTTGAGTTAGTACATCTTTGATATTCAAATTCTAATTTGCTATGCTCAACTGCTGTCTTACGACACGATCGGACTAATTTAAGTTGACAGCATTATTGACGGTTCAATTGATACCCGACAGCTTTATTGACATTGGCATAAAAGTCCGACTGGCTTATGTTTGGTATTTTTAAACTGTAGGAGTGACGAAGAGGATCTGGGAACTGACGAAGGAAGTAAGAAAAAGAAGCGAAAGCGTGTAAGAGTATTTGATTCTGATGAGGATGAGGAAGAAGCAGAAGAGAAACAGGAAGGTGAGGTGGAGAAGAATGGAGAGGAAAGCGATGGGGAAGCGTATGATGTGGACACTGACGTAGATGAAGATAAGGAAGACGAACGGTTGAGCATAACGACTAATGATTCATCTCCTAAGAAAAAATCCAATAATGAGCCCAGAAATGATTTCTTTCAAGATTGTGTGTTTTTGCTTCATCCATATGATTCTCCTTCACTGAACCCAACTCAAAGAGATCAGATTGAGCAAATAATTTCTACGCACAAAGGGTAAGTTTAATATGGAGTAAGTAAGGAATTACAATTCTGGCAAGAGAGTTTTAGTTATACTGTTAAGTTTACTTAAGCTCTCCGAACTAGTCGAAGAATAATTATAGGAGCACGTAGCCGGTAGCTTATTTGATCTACGGAGCGTTGAGAGACGCTACTCAGAATCAGAAATATTATATACTTATTTACATAAAATGATTGAAGTTTTTAAGCATACTCTCAATACTCCTGTACTTAAGCATAAGTACGTACTCAGACAGCAGGTACTCAATTTAGTTGTATCTACATTGCTTCTGCTACAAATGGTTGGTTTGTGAGTAGTGATGAGTTAAGACCGTATTCCTTTTCTCATTTAATGACTTCCAATATACGTACTACCATTAGTTGAATCAATAGAATTTCCCTTCAGCTTTTAGCAATGCTTTAATGGAAGGCCCACTAAATGACAAACCCTTGATGGCAAATGAAAAAATCTAAATTGGCAAATGGTCATTTTAGTGAACCCCTAAATGGCAAATGTAAAAAATTTAAAAAGTGTATCTGTCCATTGTAGAAACAAAAATAAGTAGTGAATAATCAAAAATTTTTATCAATAAACGTCAGTAACAGCATGGAAAAGTTATGTAAATTGTAAACAAATATTACAGTTTATCAGCAAATGTGTATATCCATGCGAAATCAAGTTTTGAGCGGGTTCTGGCAAGTTTCCTCAACGAAGCATTGCATTGCGAGCTTTTTCCGAATTTCTTGGGAAACTTTCCTAAGGCAATCCTGGCCAAGGTGCCCTCTTTTCGATTTTGCTCTTTTCTAATGACGTCAATGACCTTCCGCATGCAGGGTCTACTCGTTACCATTTTCCGGTGAAATCTATTATGGTAACCCTCAGTGAAGTTTGAATTCCGAGGTAGATCTCAAAAGTCTAATGTTTCATCACCGGTTTTAAGGGGATTTTCTATTGCCACTTGTTTTGCTTCACTCATACACATTTTCACTGCAACTTTATCAGGATCCCGGAGATGAGCTTCGTGCCAACCTGGAATCCAGAATTCCTGTCCTTCCTCAAATTGTCATCTTTTTCAATTACGAAAGCTGAGCGCAATCCTCTTTCCAAATAAAACGAATATTTTCACTGTGGTTCGCAAACTGTAGCAATACCTATTTCGAAGCATTGTTTCGTAATTTTGTTTTAATGCAAATACATGCAAATGAAATGCAAATGCACTCCAGGTTATGCACTGACATACCTATACACTCCCAAATACAGCTTATGTGAAGCATTGTACTACTTCTCATACTCAAGATTTGTCTATAGGGACCGTATCAAAATTTTCATTTCTCAGTGGGGGAATTTTTTGTCCTTAAGGGCTTGCGAAAAGAATTTGCCACCTAGGGTTTGTCACTTAGGGTGAATCGTTTTAATGTGTAGCAAAAAGTAGTAGTGTTCTATGAAATACTTCTGCAGTTCAGCATCTTGTTACAGGTAATGTAAAAATCATCGATTTAGGAGATTGAACACAACAATAATATGAGGATTACAATCTGCTCCATTGTATATATGCTATCCAGTGGTAACAATGCTCTACAGATACAAAGAAAATCTTGTCCTTGAACCATCTTACTTTTCAGGGAAAGTTATTAGGAAAAAGTCCGCCCTAAAGAATGCGGTAAAAGAAGTGAAAGGCTGGGAGAACAAAAGAATTAGAATGGAGCTGCATAGTCCAAAGCACACAGCTAGCAGACATTTACCCTCATTAAAGTATATAGAGATAAATTGAGAAAAGTAATCAAAAGACTACCGTGTTCGTGTCTCAATTCGGTTTCCTCATTGATGAGAATATTGTAATTTACAGCCGTAAAACTAGAACCGTAAAGAAGATAGTCTTTAAATTACATAAATTTCATTGGTAATCACAATGAATTAGTTTCTTTTTACTTTGTAAGTTCATTTTTAATTCTCACGAATATATGGTTCGTAACTCTCTTGACTATTAGATTATAATATAGTGCTTCTAGTTTTCATGATTCTGTATAATTATTCAGTAGTGCAACTACTGTATGCGATTGGGCTGTCTGTCTGTGAGTCAGTTAGTCAGTTAGTTAGTTAGTCAGTTAGTTAGTTAGTCAGTGAGATAGCGTTGTAACTCATGAACGGGTAAACTTTTTTGGAATCTGTTTTCAAATTATGAAAATATAGGTTCTCCTTATGGACAGGTTCGAAAATGAGCAAAATTGGATGACGCCTTCCCCTTAAAGGGGAGGTTAAACTGTTCGTACTATAGGTATGTTATGTATTGGATGTTGTGTGTATGTTGTGGTATGTGTCGTAGTCTGTACTGGCGACAACTATATGTCGTAGTCTGGGCTGATGACCCGTCTATTGAATAAATTTAAATAAATTCAAACGTTTTTGAATAATTTGAAATATTTTCAAACTTTTTAAATATTTTGAAATAATTTCAAATTTTTTAAATAATTTAAAAATATTACGGTTGCACTACTGTGATATAGCCGTTTTGTAATGGTTTATTTTGTTTAATATATTTTTGGAATTAATGGGCAATGATGAAAGTAATGGCATTGCAGTGAGGTCCTGTTATGCTATCAATTTATGAATTATTCATATGATTCTAATCTATAAATATCCGTAAAGAGGAGAGATGCCAAACAAATATATTGATAATCCAAATGCAAGTCTGCTCTACTTTACAGCAGCATTTTTTGAGGTAACCGACTTGAAATTAAATAGAGTAATAAAAACATAATTAATTATGTGATAATAACAGGGAAGGAGACGGTTAACGCTCATTATGTACACATGGAAGTCATTGCAATAATATTATTATATTTGATGTAGTTTTTGAGTTATATCTAATACCTTCCAAAGAGCACGATTCCCATATCAAATAGAACCGATGGAATATGGCTACCAATTTGGTTATCGGTACATTAGCTAGCTTATCGTTTGTCCGTAGAGATAAAATTTAATAGTAACGGACTGGTGTGCTAATTCTGATATCATTATACAGTTTATTATGTTTTGATAGGGTTTCTTTTGGTGTTATGTTCTGTGGTGTTATCATATATGGCAGTTAGCTTTTATGAGACCTATAACCGTTAATGTCAGGACGGTCTGCGTTCAGAAATGAATGTGCTTCTTTTACAGGTATGAGTATGAGGTATACAATACTTATTTGCAATGACGAAATTTGTGTATAAAATGAATGACTCTTTAAAAATTTCAGAGTACATCGTTATTTATGGTTAATAGTAATGTTTCTCTCTTCCCTTTTCATTCCAATGACTGTAATAATATTTTAAGGGGGGAACTGGAGAAAGGAGAAAATGAATTTTCTCTGTGTGAACAAAGAAAAATTTAATAAATATATACTAGCATGTTTCAGAACGGAACAAATGATCTTTGTACTTCAGTTCAGACGCATTATAAGTCTGCATGGTATAATTAGTTTCATGATACCAGGGATAAATAAACAATGAACAATGTTTGATTGGTGTAGGTATCTTGTTTAACAAAATGTGACTGCAGTGAAATTAATTTGTCAAAGTGCACTTTGTGCCTCCGCTTGCCATAAAGCAAATTAAGTTTTTCTGTCAGGCAAATGCTTACTTTTGGGGATGTTTGAGACTCGTCTTGAAGAACTGTGCTGGTTTTCCCCGTAAAAGAGAGCGCACAATAAAATGGTCTTATCAGAAAAACTGTTTTCTATTGAGTTTGATTAGATTCTGCTCTAACTTTCCTTGATGTCGCATTTCGTTTAATTATGGACATAACTGCGAACTAAAGAGTATAACTGAAATGGGTATTATAAAATATACACATGCTTGTTTTTGACCTTTTGTATTGGAAGAGGCACACTACTTGGACAAATATACAAGGTCGTCAAAAGTACAGCTTCTATGTATTATGTAATGACGTAATGTACCGGCCAGTTAAATAGTGAATGTTGTATTTCTGAATTTCAGACAGTTGTGACTGGTTAATTTACCTTTGCTTGCTTAACATAACAGTGTAATATAGTTTCATGTTGTAGTATAGAAAATTACACAGTACTTTAAATTATTGTGAGAATAATGTGACCTAAATTGCGATATGACTTTAAAAAATTGTAATATTTGTACACTGAATCGTTGATATTCTTATTTATATTTTAGCAAGGTGGAGCTAGAGCTAACTAGTGATGTGGAATTTATAGTGTCGGAAAATGAGGAGTGGCACGAGGATTTTGCCGAGGTAAATTTTTCCTTATTTATATGCATGTTAAGCTAGCTTATACATGCTTCAGTCAGAAATCCGGATGTCAAATTTTACGCGTATGTCTTGTTGGGATTTTGAGATTTCGACAGTCTGAAAGTTCAGTGGTTTCATTGTTAATGTGAGCATTCTGCAGTAATTCCTGCTCTACTCCTGCTGCAATGTAAAAACACAGTAGAAAGTATATTTTCTCCAAACGGAGACTTTCTCCTTAAGCCAAGCCGTATAGTATTTGTCAAATTTGACATGCACCCTTTTCTTCCACATCCATCCACAGGTTGCTATTAGTGTTCGACGTAGTGCACAAGAATGTTTCAACTGCTTTCTTTAAAGGATGTGAACGAAATGTGATCAGGAAAAACACTGTGACAGTAAGGTAAAGTAGAAAGTTGTAGTTGTTCTCTTGTTTCCTTTCCTCTTCAGGTACCTAATCCTTTTTTGTCATCCAATAATAAGTCGGTAGTTTTAACAAGACAATGCTATTCAGCGAGACATCCAGACATTTTATGTCTATTTTATTCTTCCCAATGTTCCCCGTGTTTCCACTTAGAATATTACTTTATACTTGGTCATGTATTCGCTTACTTGGTGAATGGCAGGTCGTATTTACAAGAAGGCCCTCTTTTCACTTCTATTTTATATCCCTACCAAGTTTAGAAGTAATGTACTAGACTTAGAATACCACATCACCATATGCAAACGATAACTGAGTTAAAAAATGTATTGCAGATCAAATAAATTGAATCTCTTCTTTCACTAAAATAGAGTGCTTAACAATAGTAAGTTCATGCTTTTTCAACATAGAAAACTTAACTTGTGGAGAATTTAGAATAGAATTGTGGAGAATAGTACATGCTTATTGATTTTTATTAGTGGCAACTCACATATTAGTTAACTCAGCTCAGTGTTAAGGTTGTATTGATCTTGAAAAGTAACATAAATATAGGTTTCTAGTAATTACGTAGGGGTTGCAAATCTTCTATTTGTTAATCCGGACTGTACATGATAGGTGAGAATTTGTGTATCAGGGATTACAAAGATAGGAATTAAGAATGAAGGACCAAATGGAGACAGCCGAAACCAGTGTGAAAGCATAGGAATGTTTGTTCTTTTGTTCGTGTTGTCTTATTGTGCTGTTTTGACACCCTAAATATGAAAAATGGTTTTCCTATCTTTTCAGGCTCTTTCCGAGAATCCCAACTTGAGTTTTGTTCGTAACCAGTGGATAGTAGAGTGTGGACGAAAAAAGCAAAGGATATCTCCAGATCCATTCATGATCTTGCCAAATTGAAAATCAATAGAAAGGAATGACGATCGGAACTATTGCTGGTGTCTCGGGTTTTTGATGCTTCGTCAAATGGCAAACGAAAAAGCAATTTTTATTTTAATATATAATTATAAGTCTTTTTCATCTATAACTGTCTTTTTAAACCCAAAGGAAACTACTTTTTCTTATTGTCACACCAGTTTTAGTTTTACCTGGTGTACTGTGAGACAAGAAAATATTGTAATTTATTTTTAAATGTAGATTTTAGATTTCAATTAGAAATTAGCAGTTGTTTCAGATAAGCAAACAATCCCCAAAGTGTGATACAAAATACAGTATAAATTCAGTTAAAATTTCAGTGTTTAAGGAATAAAGTGGACTTTACCAGAAACAGAACTGACGAGTTTTATACAAATCATTCTATAATGGTTGTTTGTTGAGATTTCTCTGGGGTTGTAGTAATAAGATGCTGAGCATCCCATCCCATACTATAGTATGAAGGACAATCTTTATATCTTCAGAAAATGCCGTTTTCAATAGTATTCAGACCTAGTCGACTTTAGCTTTCATGGTTATAGTACTAATTTACATCATTTGGCAAACACACTCGATTTGGTTTCATTAAACACGTTTGCCTCCAGCTTTAGATACTGTCTATAAATTGTCATAAATACTTCAATCTGTCTATGTAGCAAATAATTTGGTATACCTACCTATTCCTATTTGTACTCTTGCGAACTAGTGGTTGTAAAATGTAATGTTTGTAATTCATAGTTTTCACAAATTGCACATCGTTGATGGAGGTATTTCCACCATACTTGCCTAATCATTTTATAGTTTCTGCATTCCGAAACTTTTGATGTCCTTTTGAAATGGGAAGCCATTATATTCTTTGGTTAGACATTGAATAAGGGGACTAAATGGGGACCACATTTGCCAGAGCTAACATTTTCGCAATAAACATTATTTGGACTCAAGAGAATCATAATGAAGGCAAGCGGACTACTCGACTGCTGTGAAAAGACGAGGAAACGAACTATTTATCGGGAGAATTCTTTGACAATGGAAATGAAGTGTAGAACCGAAGCAAAGTTGGATGGGGTTGAAGGAAGTTCGTCCAGCTCTTATTTAACCAGTTATTAAAAAGCTGGGGGAAACACAAGTACTTCTTACGCAAGTAAGTACAAACAAAAGTATTTTCATAAAATTTTAAAAAGGTGACAATTTAATTTTATTGTACCTCAAAAATCATCAGCTTTCCAAAAACCCATTTTTTATTCCAAGTGTAAACATTTCATCACAATAACATTATTTTTCAACATCAATTTTCACTTTTCACAAAAGTAGCCAGTTTTCCATAAATAATATTTCCCAAATTATGTTTATATTTTGTCATATACTACTAAAAAAGTAATTCTGGTAGTAAAAAAGTATAATAAAGAATAGAAAGCAATGAAATATATGGACCACACAATATTTGTGGAAAAAGAAATACCATTGTAATGAATGACGATCAAGCACATGCTAATGGGACTGTCCTGGGGGCTAATGCCCACTGCTATAGTATTCAGTAGTATTACAATGGTACTAATAATAGCCATTTTCAAAGAATTGTATTTGTATTTTTGTAGGCATTATACATGTACTATTATGCAAATCAACGTTGTATTTGTGCCACTGTAAAAATCTTAATTAGAATTGCCATAAAAAGAGTCCTAACATAAATGTAACAAAAGTAGTAGAAAGGAAAATGAGTTCAGCTATTCCTCCAGAGAAAAAATCTTGTTATTTTATACTGCTCACCACACCACACTGGAGTTAGGTTAATGTATTGTCAGCTTGGAGTTCATCAGAATGGAAATCAGATTCATTAACGAAGTCCCTGAACTTTCTCTTCATTTGGAAGATTCTTTCAAGTGGGACTCCATTTCCGCTTTGGAATTCCCTTCGTGTTTGTCTTGGTGGTTTGGCTTAGCTTAACTCTCTATCAGTACTGCTACATATCTGGTCTAGCATCGGTAAGTTCCGCGCTTTGCAGTTACTATTTACTTGCTTTCCAACTTCACATTACATTCCAATGAGAGCTTTTTGTTCCGTTTCTGCCCCACTTCCATTATTATATTGTCAATGTCTCTTTTCCGGAACATCTGCCTTTCCATCGTTAAACTTACATCTCCCTCTCTGCTCCACGGTCTTTTCACGTCACTAATACTCCCTCCATGTTCCAATTGTCGTTAGTTTCATCTTTAAAAGCCTCTTTCTCTGAAATGGCAATGCGATATACATAATACTAGTCACTCGATACACTTGTTTCCGCTATGTAGGACGCTTTAGGCTCTACTGTTTTACAGTGTAGTCTTACTATGCTGCTTTCGTGAACCTACCTCTACTCCTCAAAAGCTACTCTACTGCATTCATAAAAGATTATTGCTGGCAAAAATTATTTTACCTAAATTGACCACTTCTGTATTTTTTTCCATTTTTCACAGTCAAACTTCATTATTCTTACCAGTGCATGAGGATAAATAGAATAATTTCCTTTTCCAACCAATTAGATAACAGATATCAACAGATAACTACTAGTTAGTATTTCCTGATTCACTAAAAGTAATTTATGCAATTGATGTCTAGGGTTGTTATTTCAGATATTTTCAGAAAATTCACGATTGGATTTGTCTTCCAATTATTCACAAAATACTACAAAATATTATTATCTGGAGTGTTTAATTCGACAGTTTTAAAGTTTAAAGTTGTTGACCTTGAAAGAGCATATCCAATTGGTGACGTACGCAAAATATAAAGATGTTACCTTTAAATTATAGTTCTGCGTACGCATAGTCATTAGTCAGTCCAGTCCAGCATCATCCCTTCAATGCAACATATATCCTAAATTGATGACAAAGAGTGTATTAGAATGGTGACGTAGTTCCTTAAAGGGTAAAATATTTTCAGAGAAAATGATTTATAAAGAAGACCTATGAGTGCTTGGTCTGTCCTGTGCACCTCTGTAGCTTACGCTTGCCTTTTGTTCTCACTCTTTATGCGAAACCACAATTCTGAGAAAACCCAAATCTTCTTCTGGCAATTTGGGGCATTGAAAATCTCGTCCAATATTCATCCTTCGTGAATGGCAGAAGGATAAAGGATCAAATGCTTTTCAATTCAATTTCTATTGCTTGTATGACCCCATCCACACACAATCGTGTTCTGTACGGAGAGCGTATTGTAGGAGCAACTAAGTAATATTTTACGCAGACGAAAGTTAAGATTCCGCCTAATAATAGAGCAGAACGGAAATGAGGAGAATGAGAGGAACGGCTTGTCATATTCAGGATGCATTCAATTCATCATATCATATCTAGCAATGATCCTGATTGATTCCTCACTGCAGAAATCTTGCCTACCTTACCCCTCTGGCTACTTCATAGCTATACAGATCAGCTCAGCATCCAACTTCTCTCTGCAAAGGTAGAAAAGTAATTGCATTAACTTGAGTAACAATTCTCACTTTTACATGTCGCATTTTTCAACCTTTTTGGCTTCTTTCTTTACTCAGACCAGTCCTTCTAATAGAAAAGAGGAAACCCTAGAAAATGGAATTACTTCTTCGGAGTCATTCTGAAGTACCATATTTCCTTCCTTTTGCCTTTCTAAGGTTTTTTGCTTGTATAGTATTTATGCGACCTTATATTACTTTCTATTTCCTTGGTTGACATTTTCTCTTCAGCAATACTATAGTACAGGAGGTACAAAATACAAACTACAACTACTTAAAAATCCGAAACCAATCCCATTAGTAAAGGTTTCACATATTACGCACTACTAACCAATTAATTTGGATCTCCTAGCTAGTGTTTAATTGTATTTATCACTTTATCACAAAGGTTTATAAATCGGTTGTTACAGGGCTAGCACGCAGTTCCACAGTAAATGATACAAATGAGGATTTTTAAATAATTCTTTTTTCTTATGGTAGCGTATTCGTAATTAGAATACTGCGGTTCATTGAAATATAGTCATGATTTAGATTTGAACGTAGACTAACTGAAACGTAGTATCTGTAGTATATGGAAAACTGGGAACAAAACTACTAGGGATTTTTTTAATATTATTTTATGAACGAGCGGTTGACTCTAATTAAAATTACTATGTAGAACTGATTTGAAATTAGAATTAGTTACTCGTGAGTTTTAAAATTGAAAAAGGAAGTATAAGCACCCGGAAATTGTATTCAGGGAAAGTTCATCTTGTATCTAATGCATAACCGACAACGTGTGGACGAGTTGTCAAAGAAAATTTTTGTTCATTCTTCTCTGTCATTCACTTTCCTTTGACTTTCTCTACGCTTCCCTTCCTATCCACACCTAAATCTCCAGAGAAGCATTCTTTAATTTGAACCGAGAGAACTTTTCAAAATAATCTACTTGTTCATTGAAGAATAGCAAAGAAATTTCATTAAAATTCATGAGAATTACTTTGCATTGCATTTACTGCGCTCCTTGCCTCATCTTATGCCAGTGTGCCACTTCCCTTCTTATTTTCTTTGGCTTGTCCTCCTTATATCTTCATCCTACTATCCCACCTTCGCTCACTTCATTTTACTTTTAATGACGATCTCTTATCGTCTAATATAAATACGACCCTGTAGTATAATCATAGCTAAATAGAAGCCAACGACAAGTACGAAAACTATTTCTTAGAACCTCCGCTTCAGCATCTTGAGCACTATCAAGCGAAACCAAGAAAGTTCTGCCAAGGAATGCAGCAAGTCTAATTGTGAAACTCAATCAACTTATTGTACCATGGAATGTTTTACTTTTTCGCAGAATGGATTCCTTTCTCTTTGATTTAAGTGACAGAAATACTAAAATCGTTTTATTGTCATAGGCCAGTCTAATCCATCACTCCCTACTAAATTTTTACACCCAGAACCGATAATTCTTTCGGATTAACCTTGTTTCTACTTTTTATTGCAAATAATAATTGCATTTGTAATTATCAACCTAGCAAGGTTTCATTAAAACAAAGAGATATTCATTTAACGATAATTTTTGCATAAAAGTCGAAATTCTTGTTAATCTCCTGGATGCACAAAATGCAAATCAAAACAAGTTCACATTGGGAATTACAAGTAAAGGCCAGTTCCACAAAATACAATGTGTCAAAAATTCCGCGATTCCAATTCCAACTCACCTTTGATATTCACTGAATCCACGACGTTACCTACCGAGAGACGTTACCTACCGGTACCTTTACCTACCCGTGACATTACCTACCGAGACACTACATACCGAGACGTTACCTACCGGTACCTTTACCTACCTGTGACATTACATACCGAGACACTACATACCGAGACGTTACATACCCATACATTTACATACCCGTGACATTACCTACCGAGACACTACATACCGAGACGTTACATACACATACATTTACATACCCGTGACATTACCTACCGAGACACTACATACCGAGACGTTACATACCCGTACCTTTACATACCCATACCTTTACCTACCGAGACATTACATACCTAGACGTTACATACCCATACCTTTACATACCCATACCATTACATACCCGTGACATTACGTTTACCATGTGATATTATCAGTAGCATTCCCATTGCATTGCCCTCTGATCCTCATCACAAAGTAATTCATCTCTGACGAATCTTTCCATCTAATCAGTCTTGCAATTACTTCCTCTTGGAATCTCATAACAAAGTGTTAACTACTAACTTGTTTATTTGTGTACATACTTACGAAAAGTATTTATAAGCAATGCAAATACAATAATGATGAATGGACATAGTGACTGTGAAAAAGAAATGATGGCAAAGTGTGCAGTTTGCTACAGACATTGTGAAACGACTTGTGCATTTTGTAGAAAAGTTTACTACTGTAGTGCAGAGCATCAAAGAGACGATCGGGAAGTGCATAAGACATATAAAACATTGCACTGGACTGTAACGTCTCGGTATGTAATGTCACGGGTATGTAAAGGTATGGGTATGTAACGTCTCGGTATGTAGTGTCTCGGTAGGTAGTGTCACGGGTATGTAAAGGTATGGGTATGTAACGTCTCGGTATGTAATGTCTCGGTAGGTAAAGGTATGGGTATGTAAAGGTATGGGTATGCAACGTCTCGGTATGTAATGTCTCGGTAGGTAATGTCATGGGTAGGTAAATGTAAGGGTATGTAACGTCTCGGTATGTAATGTCTAGGTATGTAAATGTATGGGTATGTAATGTCTCGGTATGTAAAGTCATGGGTAGGTAAAGGTACTGGTAGGTAACGTCTCTCGGTAGGTAATGTCTCGTCAGCATATTCACTTGTATGACTTTCATCAGACGGTAGCTTTTATACTTTCCTAGAATTGCAAGCTACTATCCTACGATTATAAGCTTATATAAATAAATGAATTATTTCATAGATTCTAATTAAGTTGCTTGTTTGAGTCCACGCCAAGTTGCATCATGCATCAAAGAGATTCAGAAATTGCATGAAATAATATTGATGTGCTGGATTTATGTATAAGTTATGAAAGACTTACATTATTATAGCACATTTAATTATTATGTACAGATTCTGCAGATATTCAAGATACTTCATTACTTAACATTAGTATAGCACTAGAAATTGCTGATGCGTGACTGCAAAAGTATTTACACAGCACCCGTAACGAATTATCCCAATTCGCATTTTCGTTTATCGTTGGATGAATAATTCGAGGGAATTAGATAAAGGCGACAAGACTGATTTACAGCTTAACAAATTGTAAATTGACAATCATTAGTGTTCCTCTCTGCCTGTCGCATATATTGTCTCTGTCTTGGTGAATCTAGGGAAGAACCTACTTATTTGGTTCTTATTGTATTCCCTGGCTGTTGCTTTTGGAAGGTTTGCCCTTGAGACAGACTTGACTGAACTGAATTGTTGTTTAGTTCTGTTTTGCCAGCGCTGCCGTTGCTACTTACGTATTTAAAGGTGAAACTACCATTGCCTAGTGGATATTAGTGAGTAAAAGGAGAAGCTTTTAGCATTTACGGCATTGTAATACTAGTTTGGTTGGAAATGGGAATATGAGAGTGAAATGGGAAGGACGAAGAAAGAATATATAGGGAATTGGCAATGACATACGACTCGACTTGATTCATCTCCACTAAAGGACTCCATGTGGGTCGACCGACACTGATAATGTTAATTGATGTCTGTTACAAGAATCGCAGGAGCGTTACATGTTACATTAGCTATTACAACACAACACTAAAAGGGAGTCCGCCGCACACTACATTTACCAGTTGTATCTCCCGTGCACATTCAGCCCAGTAAGATAATACTTGACTCAGGCAGGCCAAAAGGCACACACTCCACTCTCTTTTTTACTTATAAGCAACCAAGGAAAAGGAAAGCAATAATTCTGCAGAGAGTGAGTGATTTTATTGCCTCGCCTCCTTGTACTTTCCCTGGAAACTTCTACTCACTGCCTATTGCTCCGTGAAACACCGAACCATCGCAAGGTATACACATAAAACAGGTCAACTTCTATAATTCGTAGCAAATAACCAGAAAATTTCTCTCCCTATGGTACACAGTAAACGCATCTAAGATTTCACTCCGCAGGGATCTTGCATTTCCATTTCATTTTCTACTCCTTTCATTCCATGTGTACCAACCAACTTTAGTGAAATGGAGAAGATATGGACAAAAAAGCTGTCGCAGACAAATGTTCTTCAGCTCCGTACCACGACAAGAAAATATTTAGTCAAATTATTATCTACGTTCCCATAAATATGCCGTAGTTGAATTAGAGTACAAAATGCGTAAAAACAAGATTAAATTGAATTATGTATTAAGGGAACGGAAGGAAATGGTAATGACAATACATAATTAATGATGCGACCATAAATATCGAAACTGAAAATTGAAAGATTTTAGAATCCGATCAGCATGTACTGTACTGCTGTAATTTGAATTTGGTTTGGGTAAGTTAGTGTAGTTTCCGAATTACATTAGCTTCCGTAGTAATATGTAATAAAGCATGTGCAGAGAGTAGCTTCTTTGGTGCTGCTACAGGAAGAAGAGAATCTGGATGGTGATCACATTATTATGAAGAGAGCGTATTTGGGAGTCATGTTAGGGTCAATTTATTCACAGGTTCATAAATTACGACGTGAATCCGAATGAGGACAGCAAACCATTTTCCTTTTAAGCATTCAGCGAAAGGAGCACTTTAGTCCTTTTCTTTTACCACCTATTTGTATTCGGAGTGACTTCGTCTTCCAAGAAGGTCTGCAGGAGATGTGCGGAGTAGCGTCTAGTCTTTGTGTGTCTCTGTGCCTTGTCAAGGCATCAGCTCAACCCGGTATGTTCTGGCACAAGCTGGATTGCGGTTAAGAATACTAACTGTATATGTCAAAACCATCTTGGGCTATGGAGATCAAATACTACTTATGGCACTAACATTATTAGAATACCTATAAGTAATTTACCTAAGTATATAGATACCTTTACCCTTTCCTTCAACAAATATTCTTACATTGTGGCTCTAGATGGATATCTTTTCTAATCCATATAAGTACCCGTTTAAAATTGCAAACCCAAAAAGTAGAGACATATGTCTACTGCTAATTTAATATTACTATAGTGCTATACTATACTTTTAAGTAAGCACCGGTATAAGTGCAGAGATTAGGTGCAGCACTAGAGAAGTTGTAGTAAATGCGGTTTGGGAAATCTTTCGAGATTAAGCCTTGGTTATAACTAATGGTAAGCAAGTATCTGTAGTTAAATAAATTATCTCCTCAAGGAATTGAAAGATGGCAAGAATTCTCAACAAATGTCTGTGAAAGTACCTTAGGGAGTTTACGACACGCTAATTGTATTTGTCTCGGCCAACTTACCACCTCAGTTATGTTTTCCTAATTTTCAGGACATGAGGTAGGTCGGGTCTGGTAAGCACACTTTATTCAAACTTTGGAATTTACATCGTTGTAAAACGCTACTCCAACGGTTACAACTCAAATAATACAGCCATTTCAGCTATTCCTTAACCTTAAATTATTGCCCAACCGAGTCCTTGCAGAACAAACGATTTTGTCTTAATATGTGTGCACTATATCACTAAAAATCTTTAGTCTGCTAATCAAGGATTTTATTTTTTAAATCCAATTCATTTATTATGCAATGTAATGTTGAGTTTGGAAAGATTAACAACTACAACAATTCATTCTATAAATTCTAAAATTCGTCAATAGAGTTCTTAAATGCGCATTTCAGGAATTTTTTGTCAATAAGTGCAGCCTATTTTTTGGGGAATAATGCGCATTGATTTATGTAATTAAAATTCAGTTTGCGTGTAAAAGCAAGAAATATTGTAGTTACAAAGCATTTTTGCGTGACAAATGCACATATCGTGAGTTGAGTACTTATCTATTAAGTAGAGATGAATTCATGTCCTTTTGTAGTGAGGACTGGGGTATAGGGTTGTATGTTCTGTATTTATGTTAAGTTAAAATTTGTAATTTCATTGGTTGAGTGTAGAACGCCCTTTGTATGTAGTGAGTAGTGCGTTTGTTGTGGATCTGTAGCTCATCATGAATGTAAAAGTGACTAAATGGGAGCGAGATGCATTGGAGTCTGCAGGAAAGGAAGAAGTGAATGTAAAAGTATCATTTGAGAAGTGAAATCAACAAAAACCACATTTTACCATATCGTTTGCTCTGCTTGTTAGTATCTGCCATGGAAATCAAAGGAAAGTAGTAAAATAGGGAATTCCTCCCTCTAGTCATATTATGCTATAGTGTTAAGTGCTTAAACATTTCTAGGAACCGTGCTGAAAGAGTAAAGGAAAGTCGAGCTGTGCCATTAAAGTATGAAAGGAGTCACTGGACTGGGAGTCTTTCAATTAATTTCCACGAGTATTCTGTAGTGGAATATTGTAATTAGTGTCAGTTCAGGAGTATTGGAATTACCTTTTGCGGTTTGTCCTGTCTTTCATTCCAAGTGCTCTATCTTCCACTACACAAGGAGTCACAGGCCTACTCCCTAAGAAAACTAGTTTATTGAGACAGTAACTTTCAACTCGGCTATCAGGTGGTGTCATATATAACTGTAAACCAGAAACCTAACCGCAATCTACTTCTAGATGCCTTGAATTTACATTTACATCCAATTCCTTTCCTTACTTTATTCCCTTTTGGCATCACATTTATAAAGCTACTGTTTCTCTTCTGTTAAATGGTACGTAGGCGATCTTAAATAGTTACGATTTACAAATTGTAACTAGTTTACTATTCCTTGGGCAAGTATCTTTTTCCGATTGCAGTTGGATTTCTTATTTTCTTCTTCATACGTAAATCGCAAATAAAAACATGATTATGTATCCAGGTGCATGAATAAATTAAGAAACCTTAAAAATAGCACTTAGGATTCCACTTAGGATATTCAGTAAGCGATTAATTACTTTTAATAAAATTATAGATTTATCCTTAATATCTATTTTAAATAGCGTTTGCCAATAAAAGATAAGATCAAAATATATATTTTAGTGAAAAATATAACACGAAGCTCAGTACCTAAGAGAATAAAAGAGAATATCGTAATCGTATAAGTACTACATTGGGTAGTACAACGTAAATCACAACATTGATAATTATGTAGGGTACATATATCTGGGCATGATTTCCTGATGTCACAAGGACAGGTTCAGTGCTTTAGCAATCCCTACATGCCTACATACTATTTAGAGTGTTAAGACATGATGATTTCACGAAAGCCAAGAGAATCTACCAATGAATACTGAAAATTGTCATTTGCATACCATGGGTAGGAACCACAACTATATACCTCTCTTAGGAATGTAGGTGTACACCTAATACAACATAAATTATACTTTATCGTTCTCACTTTCTCATTGCAAATCATAAATCGTATGCCTAGTAGGTAAGCAAAATAATGTTTTATAATGCTCACATTAGCTATGCTATATCAATCACTGTGTTCACACTTTCATTTAACAAAAGGGAGCAAACACCAGAAAAGACTTTCCAATTTCCGGTTGCAACAACACCAGACAAAATCAAATGACTGTTCATTTAGGCAACTAACAGAAACTAAATATACAACAAACTTGGAATTCCTTATGCCAAGCAAGAAATATGTGAGGGATATTATATTTCACTTTTGGGGTACGTTTAGAAACATGCTATTCTCAAGGACGAATTCCATATGCAATCATGCATTTTAGTGGTACTATAAATAAAAGCCACTTAAAATATTTACGTTACCAATATAAATGTTTAAATTTAACTTGCTCTGCCACAGTATGTGGTCAATGTGTTACATAAAATCAAAAATATGTTTGTTAACCGTAAGTAGTAAAAAATGAATAATGCTAATGCATAAGAGATGCTAATTAATTATATACGTTCTAATAATTTCTTTTACATTATTGAATTATTGTACGGAGATTAGTTGTTTAGTATTACCTTGCATTTTATTTGGTGACATTTACAGATATGCCTGTGTGCTGAATGAAGTACGACTGTAATGATTAAGCTGAAATGTTTGAAAGCGGATACATTTGCAATGTAGTATTATTTTTGCATTCATAGTATAAAAGCATAATACAATGAACCCATGAATGTATAAGTTACGTGGAAGGATAAATCGCTGACGGTTAATAAGGAAAAGTTAAACGAATAGTGAGACTGAGACTAATACAATATCAATGTAATACATTAGCTAAAGTCTCTATGTGATTTAGAAATGTCATTTCTAGGAAGTTCTTTTATGCCTTACTAATCTTTGTTTAAACCCATTCTTTAGGCTACCTTATTCCTAACTTTTTGTCTTTTGTGGTTCTATCTTTGTCTGAATAAATTGGAGAAAACTAAGTCATCCTAGTTAGGCATATAATTTACTTTCAGAAAAACGTTCTTTTGTTAGCAAAAAAGAATTTGCAATACAATGCAAAAAAGTCTAATGAATATAAGTTTCCTGTGTGCACTGTACACTGCACAGGGCCCTCTTAACCATTATTAGGTAAATAATATACAAATGATTACGGAAATCTTTTCTGATTCCGAGTAATAGCTTAAGGAAAATTGAAGTAGCTGTCGTGGTCTACTAAGTAATGCCATTCAGGTTTATTTCTACGGAAAGAACTTATTAGGTGAACCACTGAATCGATTTTTACTCCTCTTTTGACAACTTTGTATACAAAAATAAAGAAATTGCATTCATTATATTACGTACATACCCGTGATTATAATACTACATTATTTAACATTACATGCATTCTCAATCATGATGTTTTTATATATTTAAGTACAACCACTGAATTGTAATTACCAATAAAAAATAAATTTGCTAAAGTTAAAGATGAAAGTGGAAGATGTTGAAAAGATAATCCTTCGTAGTTTTCCATGGATTGTAAATTGTAGCTTTCTAAGACTTAACGGTACGTATTGTTACTCCTACGTAGACTTGTCTTGCTGAATAAAACCAATATGTACAGAAGAATGCGATCTCATTAGTTACTTGGCGAATGTTTTTCTTCGGACTTATTATTACTATTACTGCATTCTTACTGGAATGGAGCCAGAGATGTTTGCTACCTTTGCTTCGGTACATAGATGCGACGAGACGAGTTTTTCAAAGAACACAAAACATAAAGTTTTAACAACTATGCCCGACTTTTTACAAATTGTGTTTGGAACCCAAGAAACTATTTTGATGAAGACAACTACAGTACGCCAAATTTTGAAGATTCTGCGAATTCTTTACGGTGGAACAGTTATGAACTATTTTTCCAACTTTATTTGATCAGATTCAGATAAGAATGTACGCAATATTAGAGGTACTGACTTTTCCCTTAACTTCCATGATAAATACAGAAATCGACTAATGTGGCCAGACAGTAGACATTAGATGTTGCAGACCCAGTTATTCCATATTCAATTAATTTTCTTTTGCGAAACAATATTATTTTAAGTTTCCCGATTTTTACTAACTCGATCAGTGCGCAGTATAAGGAATTAAAAATAATAATACGCCGAGTTTTGTTAGTAGCTAATTTTTAATTGAAAATTCAGATCTCAGAGAATGTCTGAAATGCTTAACCTACTATTTACTTCATGACGGATACAAAACTTCATAAAAAATACCCAAGGGAAAACAATTCTATATTGGTATAGAATAAAATTAAGGAAAAAATACATAGATTTGGAATTTCCTATTATTCAGTTTATTGAATCTTTTCCAAGTGTATTGAACGTTGAACAAAATAAATTTCAAACGAAATATGGTACACTAAATAATGCAGCATCAGTTGTGACAACATGGCCAAAGTAAAGTAAATGCGAAATTTCTACATTCGCACTCGTGAGGAAAGAATTAATCCCGTGAATATTTCAACAGGGGAATCAGCGTCAGTGGATTTTCACATCAAGTGAATTCTTTGTTGGAAAAGTTTTCTAATAATATCCTTTTGATCAAGGAATTGCTGCAAGGGAGTAGGAGAAAGTCAAGCTCATCTGAATCCGCCTTTTTCATTAATAGTAATAGTGTGAGCCTTCCTATTATTGCACAGAAAACCAGTGCCGCTTCCAATTATACGAGTTTATAATTTCTATTGCTACACAACTCCCCTGTCAGTTATATACGACATTATAGTAATACTTGGTTCGTTCACGTAATAGCCGAAGGTACTTTTACGCACAGTACACTTTGCATTTTAATAAAAACTTCGCACCCACACATTTCCTATTAGAAAGAAGCGTATCGCATGCAAATTTTCTTTCTATGTTTGTGTTAATATTGTGTTATATTTTGAGCTAACACACTCTTATACGCAATTGTGATATTATATCTGTTTAGTATATACCCATTAATTTGATTTTTTAGAATTTTTATTTAAAAATTTTGTTTTAAACGAAAAATCGTGAGACGAAGTTTTTTTGGCTTACCGTGTGCAAAATCTCTGATCACCATTTACGGACAACAATGACAATGCAATGTGTTCAAAGTGATTGGAAGTTCAATACATACTACAGTAAGCGTAACTAAATCTGACAATCAGTCTTGTTCAAGAAAATTCAGGTAGGTAAGTCAAGAGTTAATATTTTGATATTATAAACACGATTTTTGTTTGAATTAGACCGCATATCAACCAAACAGGTTACGCAATAACTCCTACAATAAATACATTTGCCATATACACCGAATTTACAAAACAAATAGCGTAGGAGGTCTACCTTTTTATTCCTTTCTTTTTAAGTTAATATATGTCCGTCCTACTTAGTTGGTACAAATAGGTATAACACTTGTTACATACTACAGCTTAGAATGTTCTCTCCTTTGTAGTTGACAGTGAGGTTGCCTGAACCTAACTGTCTTGACAAGGCATTTTAATTCTCACTTCAAGACAATGTGCAGACATCCTCTACCAGGAGACTGAGAAGACCAGACTACCCAACCTTGGCAGACAGACAACTAGAAACAGTCACCTGTCATTCTAACACAAACTGTACTATGTATAAGTTATTACATTGTCGCCTAGTGGTGCATTCTACTGTTATTTCCAGGTCTAAAATGTACATTAATGAAAACCCACAAAATTAACCCTTGGCTAGAGGTCGATATAACTGTTATGTGTGTAAAAATGACATTTAGGGTATTTGTGAGAGAAAAACAGTATTTATCACAGAAAATACTAAAGCAATTCTAAGACCTTGATACAATTGAACAGAGACAATAAAAGTATGTGTGACTTGTAGGAAATTGAAGCATTAACTCTAGTTTAGACAATATAGGGTTAATTTGAATTGGATGACCCATTAGTATATTAAATGATCTGATTTCTTGCATCTGACCTTATTTCTTTTATTTCTGTTAATCTTGTACAGCTTTTTTTAGGTTCTTCACTTATCCTTACACAAGATGTGCCTATTTAATTATCCAGTACGAGATTGAGCTTTGGCTGACTGAGATGAAACCAGATTTGGCCCAACGTTGCTAAATATGCGAAAAGAAGCCTGGAAGATTATATTATGTAAACAATGTTTAATTAAGGTATTATATGGTTACATGAAATATTAACGATAATGGACTTGTTTAATTTATATAAAACTGAGTAATATGACACGTTTTAGGAGAAAATAGTTTCGTTTGAAAGGCTATATCCTGTGTTAAATTTTAGTTGGCTAAAGTGGCGTCGCCTGTTCATGTCAAGAATGGTTTCTCCTTCTCTGCCCTTTTCCTTTAATTAAGCGGATGAATGCTCTAATTAACCGGAGTGCTCATGAATTAACTCATATAGCATATCATCTCATCATCTTGAGTCTGCTACTTCTGATTACATTTGCATTTCTCCTTATATCAATAGTATTAGAGTAACAATGGAGAAAGCTATAATCCATTTCTAAACATATCAGAGTGCAAAAGTGAAATCATGAGCACTGGCACTACTAACTAATCCTTTATAATTTGTAATGTACGCAACAGACTAGAGACTTACTACTTACTTACTTATTAGCTAAGCAGTTAGTTACATATTCAATTACAATTATTTTAGGAAGTGGAATATATAGTGCATTGTACTATACTACGTTATACTACTGGAGAATGGAGTGTAAAGTGTACTTCATACTTTTGATTTAGACTCTGACGTTTATTCTTTCCTAATAATATGCATTACGGAAAGGCAAGTTGCAGAATACAGAACAAACTTATGAATGTTAACAAAGCTATCTAACTATGAAGCAGCTCGAGATCTTGTTCCTTTGTTGACATTCATAATCATCATCCATTATGTAATGTACACAAAGAGAAAGCAGGTAACTTTGTAAATGAATTTTGTACTGGTCTACCAGTCCTTCAGTCAGATTCATTAATATCTCAGAACAGGGTTATTATACCTGCAAAGACGGCCGTATTATGTCCTGATGTGCTCCTAAGTTACAAAACACAATACCAGTCACTTGGGCGTATAGTGTCTTTCATTATTTGCACTAGGGATACTTATTGTTATACTATAGTGAAAATAAATTAGCTTTCCTCTACTGAAATTAATAATATTATATTTAACAGGTACCACTGCTAGGTAAGACTGTTATTTGCATTTACAAATTACAAATTGCAAATAAATACACTGTTGTAAGCCAATGCACTAAGAAACTAGCGGCACTTGAAATTAAGCATATCCATACCTCCATATTCGCACGATGGGCGCGTTTATAATTAGTGGTTAATTTATGCCATTTTTCTGAAACCCAGCATGCGATACACTTTTGAGATTGAAATTCAACCCATATTCTGGAGTTAACTAAAGGCAGACAGATAAACTGATTGCTCAAAGCATTGCTATAACCTATCTTCTGTCAGTACTAAATGAAAACCTTATTCCTTACGTATGTATTACAATAATATTTTCACAAGTGATAGCTAACTAAACAATCTCAATTTTCCCAAATAGAGAATATTTGTCTAACATATGAGTTTAACACTGTAGAGTAAAAACTCGCAATTAGTAATCGCTTGAGGGCTTTTCATGCAATTAGACAACCTCTAAACTAAAATGTTTTATTTCATTCCGAAATGTTATTTTATTTTAGAGTGTGTAGTGTTGTAATTTTGAAATTTGCAGAGTATTGTCCTTTGTGTAGCATAAGTGCTACCTCTATATAAATGTGAAATGCAACACTGCCACTAATTGGCCTAATTATATCTTGAGCAACACATTCAGTTCACAATAATAATTGAAAGTGGGTTACATGATTTTCAAGTTGATGTTCTATGAATAACACATTTGTACAAGTACATGCGAACCTCATGGTACTAACTTTTAACGAGGAATCATGCCATTTATTGTCTGTTTGTTGATCAAAATGACGATAGATATGCTTGTCAAGTATTCTTCAAGTTTTCTTAATTGCTTGTACATCAAATAAAACGGAATATTAAAACCCCACAGGAATCTTAGGACTAAAAGTCACGCACAATGCGAAATTAAAGCTGCATATTTGATTCTGGGTAATGCTTTGCGCTTGTACAATATATTTCGGCCATAACAGATATGAAACTTAAAATAAACGGCAGCACTGGATAGCTCTGAGAAAAAACTGATATATTATATGATTAAGTAGTTGTCAACGAATTTTGAATACTAACTATATTGTTATTACCAATCTTATGCATATTATAAATTCATATTTACTGGGCATAATCAATTATTGAGAAGGAAAGAACCCGGAGATCCCTTTGCCATTCCTAGGAATTGACTTAGAGCATTGAATGACGTAATAGGTCGTCACAAATAAAAGAACAATGGCAAAGGTAGATGCAGATGTGAGAGATGTGTGGATAATTATTTTTTCTTTTTCTGCTCTTAAATTAAGTATAAAATTATGTTTTCTTTTATGTACCACAAATTGGAAGTAATTATGAATTTTTAATTTCAGGTTTTCGAGTTTTCATTTAGGCTCTAGCCATTAAAATAAATAACTAAGTAAAAATTACAAAAACTGATTTCCCATATGAAAATAGATTACACCTGTATCAGTGAAAGGTAGGACTTAGATCGGTTACTTTTACTTCATTTTCGCACTACCTATTTGGTTTATTACTGTCCTGTAGTTGTAGTTGTTAATAAGTTTTTAGAGACCGCACATTAGACAAGCAGGGGATTGTGCAAACAATTTCTGGATTTGTATTTCACAATTTCTAGCTAATTCGGTATAACTGCAACTGTGGGGAAGGGAATAAAATAGTTTCAGAGTAATTTTAGAGTTGGCTGTGTTAACAGGAGGAGGAAATGAACTGAAAATGGCGTTTAGAGTTACACACCTTGTACTCAATTACCTCTACGTAGAATTGGACTTTGTTTTAATATAACTTTTCCCTAACTAAGAGCGTTCTGTGCCGACTTGTCCTTCGTTTAATGGAGACGATATTGATTTAATTTCACCACATTAATTGACACTCGTTCCATTTCATTAGTCTCACTCCTGGAATCCAGGCTTTGAAAGACAATACTTTAATGTCACAAGTTTCCCACAAGAGATAAAGGACGAACTGAACACGGGATAGAGACAGCTCTACACTTTACATGTACACAGCAACTTTACACTACAAGAAAGTAAACACTACACATCACTGACAGTAAAAAGAAATTCCCATTCAACGCTACTATTTGTCTTGCCTACTTACCTAGCGAATAAAACTGTGGGTAGTCCATTACTAGGTATTAAAAATCCATACAATATCGACATAGACCAATTCTTCCTGTGTAACTTACATTGGAAATTCACAGTACACTGTATACATACCACAAACTGCAGTCATCCAGAAATAAATTATAATTATCTGTAAACTGTCAACTTGGTATATTGCTTTAATACTGCATGAGTGTGATTCTGTTCTTAGGTAAACATGGGTAATTACTTTCGCCTCCTAATTTCCTACTTTGTCTACCACGATGGGCTCTTCCAATAAAATTGTTTCGCCAAGAAAATATAGTGGACCCGGTCCACACAAAGATTTTCGTCCTTGCATATGCAGGTTGCTATTTGTATAGGGGGCCTGTTCACATTGTGGCTCCATTTGAACAGAGAAAGGACAAAATGTGGTAAAGTAAGTATAAACATCAAATGAAGTGAAAATGAGTAGTCCAATTAAATACTGTTTCTGAAACAGTAGACGGGTGAAAGCGAGGAGAAAGCCATGCATCAGCAAATTGGAAAAGAAATTCGATACTTTATTCAGAACCTGTTGTTAAATGTTTTAATGCGATCAAAAGTTCTTATGTAAATAGAAAAACGTTTGCTGCACCTGAATTATTATTGGAGAGTTTCTGTGAATAAGTTACCTATGTAACTTTAGAATCGGAATTCGTGGAATCTTCTGCAGTTTGTCATGCAATTGAAGCGGACTGTAGATAATACAAATAATAGCAAGGCCGCTACCAGTTTTGGCCACACCATACTGGTCCTCACAGACTGATCCTCTGATTACTGATTCTATATTCTATTCGTGTTCACTATTTGGATGCAAATTATTCTCAATTTAAATATTGATAACTAATAATTTTTGGAATTGGATTGGATGGCTTGGAATCTTAAGTTTTGTAAAATGATAGTGGCATTTTAATATCTTTACCAGTAATTCATTTTTTTAAATTTATTTTATAAAAATCCTTACAACTTTCTTTCATTTTAGACGGACTTCATTTTCACCGTCATTTTTTCCTTCGTTTTTTGGTGAATTTCATTTTCACCGTCATTTTTCTTTCGTCTTTTGGCGAATTTCATTTTCACCGTCATTTTTTCCTTCGTTTTTTGGTGAATTTCATTTCACCGTCATTTTTTCCTTCATTTTTTTGTTCACCTTCATTTTCGTTTTCCGCTTCATCTATTTCTGCATTTTACAAAATATTTTAGGACACATTTAGTGATACCCCTTTTTTCGATTCTTATTGAATTTGAATTGCCGTGATAACTGATGGATAGAGTTGCCATTACTTGGTTTGTTCTCCGTCGCATTTTTACGGAAGGGATCCCAATGTCGTGCGTGCCAATGTTAGAGAACTGGAAAATACGGAAAGCTTATCGTAGTATTTTAGTATTTTTCCTTATTCAAGTTTCCTGTGATCGCTAAATTCCCTTTCTCTAATGTAAATAGAGAAAAATGTGGATGGGAAATAGACAAGCGAGTTGATTCTGCTTTGTAGTAGAAGAGGTAAGTTAGTAGACTAAATGGAGAAAGCGAAGAGGATATTCATGAGACATTTGCCCAGCATTAATTCAGCAGCGTATACGTCATTACATTTGAATTAATTCGGAAGAGAGGATGATTTATTTGAGTGTGTCCTCGTTGCACGAACCGAGATTTATGTATTCATACTATAATACTACCATTTCATGTAGCATTAGTTTCCTTCAATGTATCTTCAAGCTATTTCTTGTTTGTCGTTCACTACAATATTCCATTCAATCCATTCGCTGTCGTTTATTCCATAAAATTTCCCTACTTCGTGCGTAGTTATAAAAGTGCAAAATTGTACTTTGTTTGCGGCTATTTGATTTGCTTCTGTCTGTGTCGTTCCTTCATATTTCAAATCAAATGAAACATTTTCTCCATGTCTGCAAAAATGCCACTGTACGCAAAAGTGATTAACTAATGTTTGAGTGTATTGTCAGGTATTTCTACATTTCTTCGTTTATAGCACACAGAAGTACCTCAATTGCAAAAAAGAATTTTATGTGCACATTATCCAGGAGTACAGTATTTCATGATTTCCAAAATGATGAATAAGGAAAATGGAACAAGGGCTTGCAAGGTAGATGAAGTCACATGTATCGCAGTAATAGTGGTGCAGATTGCTTTCCAAAGATTTTTTTTTATTTATGTTAACAGAAATGACGCAAAACTGCTATAATTCTACTAGCGCATGAATTATTACGAGCTGATAAAGTGTAAGGGAAAGTAATTAAAACATTTGATTTGTGCACAATTTACTTGCAGCAGTACTTTTTCATGAAAACTGAAGTTGTTAACTATGCAAAGAAACGAGACTTTTCTAATACTACATATAACATTTAACAGGTGCATTAACTAGAGCCAAACACCAAGCATTGACAAATTCTATTTCAAAAAAGAGCTACGAGTAAAAGCTGTATTGTTAGCACAGTTATTGTGAAATCGATTTCTAGCAGCAGAATTCGAAAGTTTCGCAATTTAGATTAATGCGTTTACCCAAGGTTTCCATCAACAGTCGCATTTAGAGGCTATATTTGACCTTGTATTGGTATATCTTGATTTTTCGTTTTCTCCAGCAATGCCAATTCCATTTCCGTACAGAATCACACTAGAATTACGGTATCCCCATTACGCTTCCCTAATGAACTTAATTATTGAGTTCAATTTGGGTAATGCATACTGCATAAGTGGATGAGTTGCATATTTAGAGAGTTATAGTTGCTAATTTCCTAAGAAAAGAAACTGAATGCTCAAGGTGGATTTCCTAAAATTTAAAGTCCACTTCAACTCACCACAAAAGTTGAAATAAATTTACCGCACATGCTGTGTGTCAACTTAGTATACGTTAACTATTTTACGTTATTTGACTTCAAGTAACATTTCTAAAATTAAAAATACTTTTTTAAGCTGACTTGCTCAAATTTCTTCCTAATTTTAAATTCTTTCTCTGGTTTTCTACAAAAGTTCTTAAAATTTGAAATTCAAACCATGTTTCTAGTTCCCTTCATATTGTAATTGAGTTGTTCACTCTGAACAGTGCATTTTATAAATAATCCTATAGCGACTTAAAAGTTGAAGTGACTTACAACAGACGGTGCAGTAATGACATTATATAAATAAGAAGAGATGTAGACTGATTTGCGCCACTTTAGTATAATAATGTAGGAATGAGTCGTCTCGTTACAAACAACGGAATTGAATGGCAGGAAAAGTAGGACCCTAGTAAATAAACAAGTCTAGTATTACATTGAAAATGAAAAGAATAAAGCAACATCAGAGCAGGCCAGGTTTGAGTGTGAAAAGTGTGCGTGAGAATATTTGGAAAAGAGGCGGCTTCTTAGTTGAAAGCAGAAAACAAGATTTGTAAGAAAGAACGAGAGGAGGACACGGTAAAAAGGAAACAAGGAGGAAAAAGTAGTATGAATATTTGATTGTTAGGCTGAAGTTCAAAGGTATTCGTATAATGATGTAAGATTGTGAGATGTGGAAGGAAGATACTTGTTCCAAAAAGCACCCCGTCTCACATAGTACGGATGAAAAGGAAGAAGGTGGTCTTAAGAGATTGTGGATTTAGGAGTAGAGAAAGGGAAAGAAAGGGTTGACTTTTGCTGTTTTGCTCCTAGTTCGGGAGAAAGTTGGTTTTGATTGCAGATAGTAGATTGCATTGGCTGGTGTGTTCAGTTCTGTCTGAAAGGTTTCCGTGCTGGTGCTGGCAAAGTAAGTTGCTTACACACAAAGCATTGGAGAGAGGAGAAGTAAGGTTGTGTTGGTCGTGTGTTCGTGATTCACATTACATTCACGGTTGCGTCAAGAGCAGAGTGCCCGGGTGTTGTGTTGGGTGCGAAGCTGGGTCTTGCAACGTAAAGGCACTTGTGCACTGCACTGGAGCTCTAACTAAGCTGGAGGTTGAGAGAGAAGCGAACTGTGATTCTGTTGTGTCTGATTGTGAGAGGAAGCAGACTCTGCTCTCTCCGTGCGTCTCCACTCACTCCGATCTCCCCGAATTCACCGAATTCACCGATGGGCTGTGAGTCCACTCCGCTCATTTCTGCGGAAACTCTATTCCATTGCACTGCACTCAGGATACTCTCAGAAGACTCGTCTCAAACGCTGAAAACACCACACATCACATTGTATTAGGCAAATGCAAAAGTACTTCCTTTCATTGCTCTTACTCTACTCTCTATCTACTCCTCACTACTGAATATCTTCTCGCAACTCTACTACTGGAGAAAAACTAAACACTTTTCAATATCCAATTCACCAACTATCTGGAGTCGCCTCTGTTCACGTAGGACATTCATTTATCTGCATTATCATTGTTATCTTACCCCGGACCAGTCCATTTCAGGAGTCACTCGAGTATTTAGGTGATACGACCAGTTTTCAAAAAGAAAAGCTCCTTATTTGCTTTCTTTCGTTTACTTAGCTCGACGACCCTGTATTGTACTCTCGGTTTTCCGACTGCTCTACTTAACTTAAGGGAATCTTTGAATCAAGAGAAGACAAAACACAACGTACTTTAGTATATTAAGCCAAGTTATATATTACTTCTGTATTCTTCTCACTTGACTTTGTTTAACAAAAGTTAGGCGTCTTAGCCTCCCACCTCTTTAATTTCTCTTGTGAAGAACCAATCCACCCGCAATTCTACTTAGCTAATTCACTAACTTAATTAGACTCCTTTGAATTGGCACGTCTCTCATCGCTGACAATGCGTAAAGTGGCAAGTCAAGTCTCTTAGTACAGAACAGATAAAGAAAAGCTAACAATTTCCACTTCATGTACTTATAAGTGAGCTGTACAGCTATACAGTGTAATTCTTTAAGATATATTGATATATATCACCAATCGAGTATAGGGCAAGAACAGTGCACGAATAATTAACATTCTAATTCGATTTAAGGGAACCTCCAGAAAGTAAAGGCTTACCTCAACAAAACCTAAGTCAATTCTACTTCTCCCTACTGTCTCGACTACCTGGCCTGAGACACTAAAATAACACCGGTGGTCTCGCCTGGTGAGGTGGCCTTGTGTCTTTATAGTATCAGGAGGACAATTCTCGAACCTTTGTTATCATTCGTTGAGCTATAGGTACCGAAAGTAGTAGTGTGTCAACAAATTCTTCAAACATACTACAACACCTGACTTTTCTTTCTTTCCGCACAACTTTTCTCATCATCGTGTTGGAACACAACCAAAAAAGTGGGAATTGTTTATAAATTCCAAAAATAACTTTGCAGAGTGGAGTGTGCACATTTTTAATTCTAGCTCTACCACACTCTAACTACACACACGACACAGCACCTGACTGAAGTGAGCAATGGCAAGTTGAGCCGTTTTTGAAAAGATGCAGATTGATCGCATAATCCATCATATTAGACGGGTGGCAAATTGCACCAATGAAATCTAACTCATATGATGATTTTGTCAATCCAATTCAATACATAAACTAATAATCTCTGATGCCACTAAACTCAATTCATATTTACATAGCTGACTTGAGACTCGTGTGTGCTGCATTACTTCCTGGGATGCGATAGCATCGCCAAACTCAACCGAACCTCATACATCATACGAAAAGTACACCGAATGTAATGTACCCTTGTAAATAAATCACAAGTTCTCCAGAATGATGATGCTCCATTACTTTTTCGCAGAAAGATAAAAACGTTCAATCAAACAAAACAGTTTCATAAGCTGTCATGTAAATGTCATAATTCACCATATACACTGTGCGTCCATACCATTGCGGTTTCTTCCGTCATCCGTTCCTTGGTTAGTGGCTAACATTAACACATCAGTTTACGACTTTGTGGTTCTTTAATTATATACACAACCTCGGCACAGTAAATGTCACCCCTGTGTCTGTCCTAACATTCGTGGTTGTCTACCAAGGCTCCACCAACTTCCAAATCACCATTTAAATACCCATTTCCAAAACACACCTATTAATTAAAGTCAAAAGAACAATAATAAATCCCAAGGTTCCCCAAATCAACCAACCTAATTGCATATTTACTCTAATTCTTCAAATTAATATGACACATGGACGAATGCTTTCTCAATAGCAAAATCACAACACTAGAGTTTCTATGATGTATTACATACAATACTTTTCTCTCACTTTAACGCAATACTGAACTACCTGAACATGAATAACAGTTATTTGTGCGCTACCATTCTTATTTTTAAGCTTTAAAAATTATTATCAGTGAATGCAGTGACTTTCCCGCTTTTCGCTTACAAAAAACTACTGAAAACTGTATTAATTGTTGCGTCCTACAGTATTTCTAAATAAAAATCATCTCCACTTCAGTTTCGTAATAAATTTCAAAAGGTAAGAGAGACACTACTTCAACAAGTGTGATTGCTGCAATTTTGAATGATTTTAATGTAATTAATTCCTTACATTAGCTAAATAGGTAGTTCAATTAGTTACAGGTGATGAACTTATGATAGCTATCAAACCCGTATTATCACCACATTAGTCCAATGCCTTATTTCATATATAAGGCCAAGGGTAATAGCGTTCGTTTTAGTGAAGAAAGGGCAAGGTCCACGTTATTAATCGCACTTATCCAATGGAACGTACTTTTATAACTCATAATTGTAATATTGCATTGTGTGTTTGCATGCAAAGTGCACTTGAAACGTACTTACTTACTAATAGTTTTTTTATTGTGTACCTAGATTGAAATATGATGACAATTAAGTAGAAGCCTATAAAACTGTAGTAGAGGCATTATTATGGGTACGTACATAAATAGCTACCGTTCGTTGTGAAACCGGCATCTGCCTCTTGGTATTTTAATGCAGCTCACGGTTCATGTTTATTCAATAAAAATGGTAATATGTATACCTACTTTGATTTATTCAAGCGAGTGTCAAAAATGTATATTTATTAGAGTGCTCTAATAGAATACTGATTAATTAGCATGAGAGCTCTTTAACTGTTAGGCATTTTATTTCAGATAGCCACCTGTAATGGAAAGCAGCCATCACAATAATAATAGTCTATAGTTTACCTATATCAATGTACCCCAACGTTGTAGGCTATCGAATTAATCTAATTGGAATTAGGAAGTTTACATAATATAATGACCGGTATTTTTTATCCAAGCACTGATAGTAGCGTGTTGCATAATTATTCCTTTGGGTAATGGCTATTACTGTTACTTATGAATTTTATGCCTTATTTTGGCCCCCTGCCATATGAGCCTTTTTAAATTTGTCATTTTGGTATCATATTCCCCTGTCCCATATTTTACCAATTTAATCCAATTCTACACATAAGCAAAGATAGCAGTAATATATTTATTGAATTCGAGCATTTTGCAAACGTTAGGCTGTCCAACCTTGTTTGCGATTGCAGATTTTGCCATTAGATTTTAGTTTTGCAATTTAACTGGTTTATTTAATATTCCATGGCCATGTTTTCTCAAAAACGCTCTCACGTTGTAGTGTCAGCAGAAATTGTATGGAGTAGTTTCCCGATTTTATTATGGATTGTACTGCTATGTAATGCTTACATTGAGAAGTGATATATTAGCATGCTGTGAATTGTGAGTTTGTAATAACTACAATTCGCTACCTTTACTGAACTTAGTAGGCAAGCCTCGTAGCATTTACGTTGCAAAATGTAATCTAGGACTGCAATCTGGAGTCATTAAGCAAAAAGTACATTTGCATTTTTGTGTAGCATTACCGTTGCGTTGTAATAAGTAATCAGAACTGTAAGTAGCTCATGGCTCCTCATTAAAATTGGACATCTTTATTCTTTTGGAAGTAATGAATGGAATTATTGCAAAAACTGTTCAGTTTACTTACAATTTGCAAAATACATGAAACAAACTATAATAAGCAATTCTGTTTGCCCGTTCACTGAGAAATAAATTATCTAGGTATAACTAAGTACTATCATTCTAAGAACTATCAGATGATAGTGTAACCATTCTTTTAGCCTGATTCTGATGTTGTGAAGTTGTACATAGAAAGACAGAGTTAATACTAACTAAAGGATCCTAGAATCCTAGTGTATCAAACTAGTAGACTGGGTATTGCAAATTGCTCTCGGTAAAATAATTATCTCTATTAGCTATATGAAGTTCAAAATCTCTATTATATTGGGTGTGCTCTATATAAAGGGCGCAATTATAAGCATTTTAATCTAACATGGTAATGATAAGGTAGCATTGTAGCATCAGGGAAAAGAGTGATGATGATAAATTGTTTCTCTATATATCAGTTGTTTGTATAATAACATACTCCAGGGTAGTCTGGCCTAAGCTTTGTCCTCGACTCACTCGCGGATTAAATCTAGCCGTTTTAATGCATCATTTGCCGTTTTGCACATTTTCTATTACGCTTAGTTTTTGGAATGTAAGGCACGAGTTTCTGTAATGAAGACTAGCAAGCAAATGAGCTTTTTTCCTTAAACTTACAGTGTCAGATTTATAGTCTGAGATGTTTCGCTACTTACTTTCGTACTAATGCGATTGTAAATATACAAAGATTCATTGTCAAAATCTAATTTACCTACTTCACTACGCAAACCTTTTATGTACTTAATAAAGTAAAGTGACCTGATCTGATGTCATCAGGTCACGTCGCAAGTTGCTGCAATTAACTGATTTTAAGTAAGCATGTAATACTGCATTACACTTGGACATTCAAAAATAATTGTTCTCTGAATGGAGTTGGTAATGTGTATAAGTACAACATAATAGCTAGTCTATTTATAGTCCTTAGTAAAACTATAATTAAGATTGCTTAAAATGCTACCTGATGTTAATTATAATCTCATCCCTCAATCTGCAAATATTTAGGCTCTTTAAATTGCCTAAAGGGAAGACAGGAGACTTAGCAATAAGCAAATATTACAAGGAATCTGCTTTAAATAAGCTAGGAAGCTTAAAATGCACCCGATGTATTAGCAGGTAGCTAATTAAGTTTAATTAAAAGTCTAAGTAGGATTTGGATCAGTAGAATCTTGATCTCAATAAAGCAGAAAGAAGTCTGTAAGGAATAGTGCATTGTTTGCAGAATTCACAGCTGCTTTATCCATCTGGGCGGATTATTTTAATTACCCTGAAAACTAATTTCAAGATTCTTGAGGGAATTTGAGATTGGAAGGGAAATACTTACGGGTTTCAAGCATTGCCTGTTCCTTATTCCCTTTGTGTCGATGATGGCTTATTAATTATCAATTCATTGTGATACTTTGTGTTTAACAAATAAATATAAAGAAAATGACATAGATATAAAAGTAAAACTGCAATTTTGTTTAATTAAGTTTTGTTTTTAATTAAACAAAATTGAAATATCTCAGTTGAAATATGCTCCCCCCTCCAGATTAACTAAAAATAAAACATAGCCTTCAGTTTTTCTTTATAGTGGAACAACTGCAGAGGTAGTAGAAGACAGTAGTACTTTAGACTCACCAGCTTCAAGTGATATTAAACAGGACGTAAAACATGACCTTGAATTTTTGGTGCCCGGTTAAAAATGGTTGAAAATGCAGTTGTACAAAGTCAACAACTGATCCTGCTGTGAACGAATAAGCTTTTTATAGTAAAAGCCACATTGATTTAGTATAAAAATGTGAAGCAAGTTTTGGAAAATTTTCAGTATTTTCCAAAAAACAATGACATACTTTTTATGGCCACAAAAACCTTAAAGTATTAAATTATTAGGTATCTAACTACAAGCGCGGCAGTCCATGGAAATTTTTTACAGTGATCAAGTCATACGAAATCAAAGATCTAGATTAGTGTGAATCTTTCTAGCAGGTTTATTGCCAAAAGCATTCTTAAAATGTCAATGTCACATGAAGTATAAAAATTCCTCCCGAAGGATATGACACCTATCTAAGTTCGTCATATTCATCATGGTCTAGAGAGATGATGCTTGAGAATACATCTTTTATATCGTCTTTAGGTTAACAATTTCTCATTTCTCATTTTTTTCTCATTCCGAGGATCTCTGTCATCAAGTATTACAACTAAAGACTTTAATTACAAGCAAGTAAGAATTCCGTGAGGAAAACTTACTTGCTCCTGTTACTTACTTACTTACTTGCTGAAAACGTGAGGAAAGCCATTATTTGGTAAGACATATTTAGAACATTTTGAACCTGTCCACTTATAACGTGTGTAAACTAAATACTTAAATTATGAATCTAGGATGTAGTCTGTTTGATTTCTGTAGGTAGAGCGTAGAGAAAAGCAGAAATTCTGTATAAATAGCACATATTAAAGGAAAGATCGAGGATAGGAAAGATAATGTATTTTTAGATCCAGTTTATGGACTACCTACTTAAAATTAGATGTTAATGAAATTCATCTGGTAGCTGTAGTGAAGCATTCATCTAGAATGGGCCATTCGTTTAGTCCTTGAAAATGCATTACATGTACTGCTTAGTCATCTGTATTAACACCATACTGTATGCAAATGGAGTAGAGTTTTCACTTTGTATAAAAAATGACAAATGTGAAACATGTTGACACTAAATGAATTCATATGGCGGTGGCTGTATTTAAGCGATATATTTAGTATGGATGTGTGCAGACCTCTCTATCTGAATGAACTGAAGAGATAATAAAAATGGCAACTGTACAGAATTTTCTGGAAGACTACTCTTACAATTGCCAAAGATGTATGTTATGAATATAGAATGTTATAATGACGACCATATCGTCTTCTCTTCCAGCACACTCATATTTCTTAATACAATGATATCTGCCTGACATATCGTGTCTTACGCAGCATTTTTGGTTTTTGGAGTGGGATAAAACTAGGGAGACTGGTAAGGAATAATCAATGATGTAAAATAAACAAGGCGGGATGGTATGTTCATTAGAATAGCAGAACAGTGTTAGAACGCCTTTATGTCAGTGTCAAATTGAAATAGTAAAATCAAATATTTCTTTTAGGAGTAGTGAAACCGACAGGGAATATACAAAAGAATGCCAATTGGAATAGCCACGAATTCCTGTTTCGGGTACTTAGGACTTGGGAAGTACCACCACCGCATAGTTATAGTGCAGGGCAGAGTTACTGATTCTGATTGAGTAATAGAAACTTAGAAAGGCTTAGCAGTGCATGTTCTATAGAATTTATGCTGGGGAAAATAAGTGTAATCGAAGTATATTTTTGTACTCGTAAAGGCTAACATTAGATTCCAGTCTCATTCTTATCTTAAAGGGAAAAGACAAGACACGCTCAACCAAGTACTTAAGTAAGTAAAAGAATGCCTTAGAGATATCTTCTGGCAAATTTTCACAAGTCACGACCATCTTGCCTGTCTGTCTCTTTCATCTTGATTTGAAGGTATATAGCTCCCAGTATAGTCACCGAGTGCAGGAAAGGAGAAAATAGTTGAGGAGATAATATGTATTCACTTAAGTACATTTTGGTTATAGAGTAATGTAAACTGGGGAGAGGAGATAGACAGTAGACAGAGAGGAGGAGTGCAGTGCATGTGTCCATGAGAAGCTAGTAACTTCTGCAAACACAATAGAAACATAACAACACGTAAGAGCACGAAGCACATTGGGCAGGATCCGTGACAAAGCTCACTTACTTTCCCCACTTTCGCAGCCACAACAATATTTTCTCATCTGTCAGACCCATGACTAATACCATCAGTGCAGATCCCATCATCCTTCCATCTGGTGACATTGATACATAGAAATGTTCTCTGCACATAAGGCCACTTCGACAAATAGGATCAGGATCTGCAGATCAGACCTCCTACCACCAATCATTCGATTCCAATTCAATAACATCAGTCACCAACCTCACTTTTGTCTGACTCCAAATACAAACACATCTTCTATCCAACAAAAAACCAACTCACTTATTTATAAAACCAGTGCTTTCGCATACGTATATGTTTATTAGCTACAGTCGTATCATACGGAGAAGTACAATAGACGCAATCCCATAATATTATATAGCACTCACATTAGCACTTAAATGCCCCCATTGCTTTGCTTACTTTATGTAACCCTAATGTTCAATCTCTTATAATCAAACTTGTTTCCAACCGTATATAGCAACCAAAGCCTGCATTATTCCTCGTGTAATAGCTTCCTACAATTGTCCCAATCGGAAATCTTAGTGCACCTATAAACATTTGTTTTTATTGTCCTGCGACACTACACTGAACAAGTACCTACGTGTATGTATGTGTTGGGAAGTAAGGTTTGCGTGTATTGATCAGAATGGTGCTACTTCCAGACTCACATACTTTCCTCGGTATCATGCCTGTTATTTGTGTACAATTTTGACTACATCTTACAAGCGATTACAAGCAACCTATTTTTAAATTCCAACCTATATAATAATTAGTAAAATATTTTAGCAAAAGATTAATTTGAAATAGAGACTTTAAAATAACAATATTAATTAATTTTGTCAATCCCATTTTCTGATAATTTCAAATCAGCAGCTTCCGTGTTACTTTTACTGTGTTTTTACTTTTCAGTGCTACAAACCTACAAAGTACTTAAAGACATTGGTGGCGAATAAGATCATTAATTTCTTGATAATATCCTTTACAGTGTTTATGGACCTTGAGTAGAAACTACAATAATTAATTGTAGAATTAATGAATTAAACAACGATTATTGGCTAATGTGACATTTGTAGGTATTTACAGAGTTTAGGAAAGCTGTATTTCCTAATTAGAGCAATGTAACAAGAGTATCATTATTGTCATGCTAAACTCTGAGCAAACTTAACCAAAAGTGCGATTTGGGAGTTGACAAAGACTACGAATACAACTAATAAACGTAAACTGCAAAATGGTGGAAATAGCAAACACAATTGTACTAATGGCTATAGAATTCCCTTGGAATGGAGTTTGTCATGTCAATTCATCCAATTCTACTTATTTTCTTATCCACTATTCATATTCGCAATGTAATAATAATAAACTGAATTACCTGGAGCATTGCTGATACATTCCGTGAACGGCGAACTGACAATTGGCAAAAGTTGTAAATACGAATTGTTTTCTCTGGTATAATTCCTTGAATTGCACGAGCAATTAATAAGTATTGGATTGGATTGCCAAAAATGAGATTGTGGCACGCAAAATTGCCTAGGGTATGCAATTTACAACATCGCAATAAAGAAACTGGAAATAGCTGTAAACGCAACGATTGTATTTTATTAAGACAATGAGGACCGTGGTTGTGTAATGGTGGCTGGAAATGTAGTTTATTGGGGAAAGCCACACTTTTGTTGCAGATTGAAATTCCATGACAGAATAACAAAGCGCTATTAGTATTTTGGGCTGGATTTATTCTTTGACACACGTACCTGTTAGGCAATCTAACTGGAAGCTCTAAAATCCCATGACCATTAAAACTAAAACGGAAAGTTACAAATCTGGATGCATGTTGCGCCTAGAGAAATAAATTGGAGTGCTTAGCAAAAATTGAATACAATTGAAACTGTAAATCCTTTATCAATGCGAATGCGACCTACTTTAGGCTACTTTACCAGATACAAAACCGACTTCCAGAAGAGCTACCTTCCATTTCCACTTTGCAATCTCAATAAAATATTATTATTAATATTTCCAGGATTCATTCTCTATACCTGTATTGTGCTGTGCATGTATAATTTCACTTTTCGTCTAGTCATTTGAATTAAACAAAACCGTTATAGGAAATGCGGTTGTTGGACTTTCCACATTATTTGACCAAAATGTCATACTTTTACAGAAGATACATTAGCAAAATCTGTTTTTGAATTTTCGAACAAGGTATTTTAATGTCCGACTTACTACAGGTTTGGACGAATTACTTTAATGTGCCAAACATATAGAGAGCAGACAGACGGACAGAGTAAAAACGCATTCCCAGTAGTGTTGTTCCGATGCTAATAAAATCATATTATTAAAGACCTTGCGGTTTCAACAGCCCCTAAATATTGATTGTGCAGTTTTCAACTAATTATAATGGCTGAAATGAAAAGTTTGTCCAATTGTGAAGTTTTATTGGCATAATTCATTCAATTGTTGATTTCCTGTTCTTGTTGTTGGATTGCGTATTGCGTCATACAGAATTGCACAGATTTCAATATGCAATTATATTCCCAAAATAGGTGTTCATTTCTGGAAAACAAGAGTTTCTACAGGAGAAGGACGAAAACAGAAGTTAGTTAATACTTTAATAGTTAGATTAGTACTACACACGTGTAAGTTTTGGGGCTAGGAAGTGACAAAAGAGTAGAGTGGCATGAAATTATGGTTCGTTTGAAAAGGGATAGCTGAAAGTATTTACTAGATCTACGTAGTAGTACTACCCATTACGCAAACCTGGATGAAATCAGATGGATCATTGTTTACCACACACTGAAGCACGGTCTGGTGAAAATTGGTGTAGATTGCAGAATTGCTTTTACTCGGGAATTATAATTTGAGGAGTGCGGGTAGGAGATGTGAAAAGTGAGTGACAGAATAAATCCGCACATATGCACCCAATCGACTCACTTCACTGACGTCGTCATCGCCAGTACTTGAATGCAAAATGCAAATAGGTTGGCCTTTTAAGTTCAAAAGAATTACTTACGGTATCGTGACGTGCTGAGCCCAAACGGGAGTATTACCATCTTTACGAATTTATTTGGACACTTGAAATATAGTGCCACCTTGCTTCAATTATATTGCCGAGTTCGGATTTCGGAGGATGTTCCAAGTTGAATCGTACCAGATTTCTGCGTTAGTGATAATAATATTATGGTAATTGCTCAAAGAGTAATACTTCGTACTGCCTAATGTGCCTAACCTCCTAATACGAAAATAGAAATGTGGCGACTGAATATTCCCCCCTATTTGCATATGTGGTAGTTTTGCGGGTGCTTGAGTTTAGTAGTACGTGCATATTTATAAGCAGCCGCCTACTCCACACATACATCATAAAGTTAAAGGTATTTACAAAAGCCGAACATTATACATATTATTACCATATTGAAAACTCTCAATTGTATTGCCATTTTTTCTAAGAATGTTTCCAGTATGATTAAAATGGACTTAACCATTGTAAAAATAAATATGCTTTCATAATTTTGTAATTAAGCCTTCTAGTAATTGGAAGCCATGACCCGTTGCCCATTAGAATTTCATTATCCTTTTTTACTAATTATTTGCGCAACTTCATTAAAATTCTGTAAAAATGTGTTTTAGTACTCTATTTAATTAGGTAACTGTTAGGCTGCATTGCAGATTTCAGTTATGCAATTGAATGTACTGTTTTGTCACTGAAATAAACCCAAACCTAACCTAATCTAACCCAGTTCCCCCAACTTACTACTTTATATTCCTGAAAGTATGCCAATTATCTCATTGTAAAATACTTTTCAAATAGAAATATATGATATATTAATTATATTAAGTTTCTGTTTTTATAAGTATATAGAAATAGCGCTAGGCCAGTGCAAACTCCTGTAACATGCACCCGAGTTGAAAATAAGTAGTTATACATTATACAGAAACTACTAGGACACTACGTAAGGAACACTACTGCACAGTGCATTGATAGGGACTTTAGGATTTTAGCACCCGAGTACTTATTAGGTAGAATAAATGGGATTTGGGGTGTTTCCTGTTCATAACTGTTTCTACATCTAGTGATGTAAGGCCATGGACTGTCTAGTCATGGTCAATAGTTAATCTTAATACATACTTCAGAAATAGGCAGAGCAAGTAATGGTATGCTTTGGGGAGAATGATCGCATTACAATCAGAGAGTTAAAATTCCGTGCACCAGACTCAAGTGAGTGCTAGAACTAGAACATTAGGGTTAGACGAATTTTGTGTGCTGATGTAAGTGATGGGAAACCAGTGAAATCCATTTGGACTGACGTAACCCGAGTTTGTCTATGTACATTGTGCATCAACATACTTACTCAGCTTGAGATTTCATGGATGATGAATGAGTTTCGTTTGCATCGTCTTTCTTGGTCGTGGGTATACTGCAATGAGCATTTCTGAAGGAAACTAAGGTCCATTGCACATTCAACTGCTCCGCGGCTTGCCTTTTTTACTTATTGCGTTGGATTAACTGAGCAGGTTGTCACTTGAGTGACCTCTTGTCATAAGTACTCTCAGCTGGGCACTAAGCATCTCCTCTTATAGTTTTTGATGAGTTCACGCCACGTCTCAATGTAATCCTATTCCCTTTTCTAGCGCAAACAAATACAGACACTTACCATGCAAGCAGTTCTGAGAGGCTTCCTTTAAAAATTAAATAAGAGTGCAGTCGAGAATTTCGGAAGGATCTACAGAAATCCCTTGACCATGCCCGATGCAAATGCAAATGCAAAATCAAAGTGAACATTCTTAAGTCTTTAGCTGTCTAATATAATGTAAAATAAAAGAGAAAGCAGACATGATGTATTTGATTATAATTTGAGATGCAGTTTTTTGCACAAGAGTTAAGTGCATGTTTTTGTAAGGTTCTTTGAGTATACCGTATTTTCCTATGTAAGATGGGAATTATTTTTTCTCATGTTCACAAGCTACATTGTCGGTAGTTCTTAATGTCTCTAGGGAAAATATTTATTATTTAGAATTTAAAAGTTAGCCCATAATGTTTAAGTAGAATTTGTTTTTGTCCTTTTGTTCAGTCCTTTCCTGATTTAAAAGCTGTCATTAGCCCTCCTTGCGTCCATCAACCTCAAAGTTCAAAATCCTGAGAAGGTTTACATCGGTTTTGAAATGAATTATTTAAAAGTACAGATTTTGCAGGTTTTATTATACAATTCCTTCGAGGAAGAATAATTTTCTAGGTTTTTTAATTTGGAAAAGACGGTACTGTTTTTGCAATGGTACTGGTAATTCTTGCTCTAGATTTAAGAGTCTTATTAATGCGAAAGGAAAGTAAGGAAAGCACTTTGGTGCTATATTTCAGAGGGACAGAGGAGAAAGGCAACAGTTTGAAAGTTAACTGAACTTAAGTCAAGTCGAGTCATTCTATCATCCTTTCCCCTCGAAAGCACTTCCTTAAGCTCACATTTAGCCCATCGATCCATTTCCACTTCCTCCGGTAGCAGACTTTCACTTCTTTCTATAGCTTAGCGCTTAGTCACGTCAGTGTGGAAGCAGTCTACTCTATAATGCATAAATACATTGACAGAGAAGGAGCTGGCTTCCTAAGCACTTTCTCCTCAATTTGTGTACACTACGTATTAGCTTATGTGAATGTGCTCCAGATAAGAGATAGGGAAAGATAATATTTGTATGTATATGAATACAAAGTCTCCCATGCATTATATCTTCATACATGACATCCTCGCTGCTTATCTAAGTGTAAACCAACCGACTCCACTACACTGCACTGCACTACACTGTACACACGTCTTATAATAGTTCCTTTACCGCTCAGTTCACCGTTTACATTACAAAGTATACGTGTTCATTTAATAGTGGTGCTATTGTAGTTATAGCCGTTTTGCACTCACCTACTTTTCGATGGTGACAGGGAAAACCGATGTGGAGTGATAATGGGACGATCCATTTACCTTTTTTCCTCTATTTTTTATATTTCCCTTTTATCATTGAATCTAATACTACAATGACTACTTCAGTCAATGTGTTTACGACAGTCTTGTCTAATCGCACGCCTATAATACTTAAAGTGCGGTTAGCCTTCCTTTTTATAGTTCATTAATTCTGTTTTTCTCTCCAACGGAGTTGTCGATCACCATATTCCACTACAATGCACTTATACACTACACTGCACTCTCCCACTAGATTATCGAGTTCTGTTTTATGGTATACTTCTAATGCATCTGTTTTATGTCCAATACGCCTTGTGTAAGTACATGTACACATTACATTTATTGGGAGCTAACATTATGTAAGAATAATCATAAAATATAAAGTCCTGTGTAAAACACGCTAAGGAAGACAGGAGAATGAATGACAGCGTCGTGTACATTGTAAGAGCTAGTATGTATAAGTGTGTTTGTTTGTGTGCTTTGTCATTTTATTCATCGCAGCATCGATCTCATCCATTTTAATATCGAGTTGGGCTGAGCTGCTTCACTTTTGGGTACTACGGTTTGATTTTACGATCATGTAGTAGCATACCGAGACAGGAGATCTTGAGTGCCTGCAAAATAAACCAAAGCAATGTCCTGTCTCCCTTTGTAAAGGTAAAGGATAATCCTTTCCCATGGAAAACTTCATTCAAGTGACAAAGGGATAAGTAGGGCCTTTGACATTTTAAAGAGTCATGTGCGGTCGTGGTTTGCGGAAAGTACAACACTGGAGGAATTTTATTCATTTCTTTCCAACCAGGGGTTGCGACTAAATAAGTTGTAAAAATAGATGTCTTACTTTAGTGTTGATAGTTTAGATAGCAGAGATATTCTAAGGTCAAATCATTCAAACACATATAGGGAATCCGACAGCTAGTTACTAGTTATACCTACATGTGCACCCAATTCTCTGTTAGGTTCACTGAATCCCTATGCATACGTACACCTTTGTAGGCTTCCTTTATATTATAGACTTTTATACCGATCTAGTGTAAATACAAATATCTTTCTGCTAACAGAAAGCCTTTCTTTCTCGTTTATCAGCTACAACCCACTCGAACTTTAGTCTTTGAAGCAACTTTGGGGGAGTGTTTGTAGAAATACTCTATATGGCAAGTATACTGTTTTCTCCATGCTTTATTTACTGTTAAATGCTTACACTTCCGTTTATTGTACTGTGCCTGTGTCAAAGTAAGAGTTTACCTGCAGTATGTTCTGTTTACGCATTCTGAATTTCTCAGTTCAGATGTAATGCGATCAAATGACAAAAGGAAACTTTTGCTCTATGGGTTCCGATGAAACGTCTCCTCAGCAAAGCAGAAAAGACTTATTCACAATACATTAAAGAGCTCTGCCATTACAATACATTATTTCTACAAGTATAAGTCATTCATATCAAGACTATTGACAGAGGACAGAAAAGCTAACTTCAGCAGGTTTCTTGTTTTCCAGACTTTGACAAAGAACCACTACCTATATATCCGAATCCTATTTTTCTTTGTAAACGTGGCTTATTGCGACGTACCATTATACATTATACACTTAAGGACTATTTTATTGATACAATTTCTGTAAATGGTACATTAAGTTAAGTAATAAGACTATTAGGTATTTGAAATACCTTTATGTAATAACCAGCATTATTTGTTTGAAGTAAGGAAGTAACCTAACTTATGCTGGCACAAAATAAGTTTTCTTTGTTGTGCTACCTATTACATATTACGTATGGCAAATAACATTTCTGTGTAATACAATTCTTAATAGGATTTAATTATATTGAAATTACGTAGAAGAGATGAAAGCTACTTTGTAGTGGGCACTACATTATTAGTTTTTGAAAATGTGAAATTGAGGTAGATGTGGATGCTTTTCCTATATAGTCGTCGCGAACTCGAGCTACCTTGTCGCGAACTTTGTTAAGTATTAAATTACGGACATTGTAAGTAGCTTATTAGGATTGACAACATTTTGCTGAAGAGGATCAACAAAGATTGAATCTACTGTTATTTATTTTGTAATAAAATAAGGGATCTAATCAAAAAGGAGAAATTCATCTTTCTCAGTATTGCTATAAATACCGGAAAAGTATTTATAAATGATATTACCTTGTCTACAGTTCCATTTACTACAGTTTACAGTGCTATAAGCTACAGAAGGATTTCCTTCAACTCTGTCTACCATAGTATGCTGCACCTAGAAAATGTTTACTTTCACCTTCACTTTCCCCGAGAATTATATAGACTGAAGAGAAAGATATTTGATAGGCATAGCTATATTACTAATCGTAATGGTAATGGAAGGAGATAAAATTGATTTTTGCTAGGAGTGTAAACGAAACTGTTAGATAGTCGATTTGGGACGGAGAGAACATGAAATCCTTGTTATTGGTTATTTTGGCAGTAGAGCTTAAGGGTTATTGTCAAATTACTGTGAATTTGAGTAAAGCGTGCAATATTTCTTATGTGCATTCCTAAATGAAATTCTAAATTGTTATTTTTCAGATGGACTTGGAAGTTTACTTTCAGAGGATGCTTACTCCGTGACTGGTGGATGAAACTCAGTTTACATTTAGTATAAAACTGTAATGTATATATGTAAATACATTAGAAAAGTTGATAACATATGATAACAATAAATAAGTAGAGTGGAGTAGGGTTTGAGTAAGCTACGGCAGATATTATTATAGTATCCAGTTGCAGAGTGTAACGAGAAACTGAAAACTCATTTATAATATGGAAGAAAGCGACGGGTGTTGTGGATGGGTGCTGTTGCCATTTGAGTTGTGAGTGAAATTGGTGTAGACATAGGAGAACATTCGCTATCATAACATAAGACGGGTATCCCAACGAATTCAACTCCAACTTAAGTGAAAGTAAATGAGGGGAGCAGGATGGAAGAGAGAAAGCGACGTAAGTGAAAGCAGAGGCACAATGGGGAATTCAGTTTGAGCGAAGCACTATACTTAAATTACTATAGACTCTCTCGAAATTAAAGCAGAGATAAAATACACTGACTGCGAACAGAAGTAAACTGTTTATTGCATTTATGCTCCGCGTGATTAGATCTTAGTAAGAATAAGATACACATGTACATATTATTGTAAGGTAGGAGTAAATAGATTATTTACAAGTGGAGAAAGTTCTGTTACTGTTTTGCAATGAAAGAAACCTTTGCAAGAGAAGAAGGTGGTGGCGGTTTCGATCCTTCTACTGAATTAATTGAAACCACAATGAGGAGTGTTGTCGAGAGTGTTTCTGCAGAAGTGACGACAACGACAGTGAAGGAAGGATTGTCTTGGTCGCCCTCATCCTCCTCATTTCTCCTCTCCTCCTCAACAACATCAGACTCATTTTCACCTCAGTCTCAGCCACCAACTAATTCCCCTCTAATCTCTTCTCCTTTTTCAACAACTACGATAAACTCCGATAGTTCATCCACATGGCCGTGGAAAATTCTTTCTCAGTCAGCTTCTACTTCAGGTTCCACATTGACATCTCACACGACTCCTCCCACTTCTACTGCTCTGACAACAAGAATGGGGAACACGATCCACAACCATTTGGAACTGATAGAGGACGAAGAAAGTGTTCTTTCGACAGCAGCCGCCTCCGAATCTTCTTTTCCCACAGTCTTCGACGCCGATATTGACAGCAAGCAAAGTTACTTCAGTGAGAGACTGAAAAATTTCAGTCAAGTTGAAATTGTGAACGAACTTTGGAACGGCTCTAGTTTCTTCCCCTTTAATAATTCCACAAAATCAAGTGGATTCAACTTACCGCAAAGTTTACCCCTCACAAGCCTCAATCAAGACTACGATGCTAACGACTCTATTGGCACAATGGACAATCTCACTTTCCAAAACGGTTCCGATTACAATAGCACATGGCCCGTGGACACAGACGATATCTCCAAAAACTATTGGGCTCTTTTAATGATCATTTTCCCTCTTGTCACGGTATTTGGTAATGTCCTCGTCATACTCAGTGTCAAACGAGAGAGATCTCTTTGGAACGTCACAAACTATTTCATCGTCAGCTTAGCTGTTGCAGATCTCCTCGTCGCAGCTGTCGTCATGCCTTTTGCCGTCTACTTACTGGTAAGCAAAACTTTTCCTATTATTTTTAAAAGTGCTTCTCTAGATATTTTAACGGGGGAGACTCAACGTCAAACTATCATTCTCTCGCGAACAACTTCCCAATACATTTTATTCACAGTACAGACTGCCACACGCCGTTTTATACATATTATTAAATATTAAATAGCATCTCCTATATTCATATACAAAAGTGGTAACAATATTATGACTTAGTTAGTATAGTCACTTGGATAGTGCCTACTTCAACTTTTTTACTTTTCGTCAAACAAAATAAAACTCTAATATTACACTACTACTTTCTAGTTTCCTCTCTAGTTCATTTTTACTGAAAAGATTTTTCCCACTACGGCGAATAAAAGGAATATCATATCGTCTCTACATTAAATGTACTCTTGCACTTCATCTCTACACTTTTATTTTCCATTTGGCTTTACTCTAACATCAAACGCATCCACTACTTATTACGTAGAATATTTACTTTTCAAATTAAATACCTAGTTACGTAGTTACTTTATATAGTTATGTTATCATATCCGAATGGCCATGACTTTAATTTTCATACTCAAATTCTAAAGAACTTCAAAGAGTCATTATATTAAAAACACGTACGTATGAATTTATGCCAATTACTCCACTTGTGTGCACTTAGAATGTGATATTCCTAAGTAAAAATACACAGGCTAAATAAGAGTTTGATTTCATCACAAGCGTCATTTCAATACTAATTAGCTTTCATTTCTTCATAGCAATAATAGAAATAGTATGAATACTCTAGATGAGAGTAACACAGTGTGCGCTAGAGACATCAAACGGAGATATCCTGGGGATTCTCTATTTAAATTATTTATATTATTAACCATTGATTATAATCATTTTTCCTGGAAGAAGAAAATTGTTAGAGAATAAATAAATCAAAGGGAAATGAGAGTGATTATAAGATCAAAGAATCTATTTATAAATAAGTGCTATGTTCTGTAATGATTTTGTTTCTGTTATTCTCTATCTACGCAATTTCTACGGTGCCAACGTTGGCAACAGTAATTTACAACCACTGTGTTATAAAATATCCACCCACACTTTTCTGTCATTGTCCTTAATGGGATTTACGCATAAACATAAATAGGTATGCCATGCCGTGTCGGAGGAAATTAAGCATTATTGGATGTCTAACAAAAATGGGACTCCCTATGTTCTAAGTTTGGATTTCGTAGATTGAGTGTTCTGGGTGGATTTAAATTTAAAATATGATGGGAGGGTCTTAACAGGAGTTATGCATTAGTTCGATTTGCTAAGGAGAATTAGAGGGAAAGGTAGTGCTAAGAAAAACAAAGGATTGCATATTGTGGTGGTTGAGGAGAAATGGTTAGCTTTGGCAAGTAAACAATTGCATAGGACGGTATAGGGAGACAGGGAGGACGAAGAGTGAATGAAATAGTTATGTTAGACATCATTTATCATGAATGCTCGTTTCCCAACTGCCAATCTAAGTCGACAAACGACCTCGACGGATGCTTTCATTCCCATTGCACCAGCAGACTGCTCACTTTATTGTCGCATATGCTCGATTCATCCCACGATAATGCAATGCATGGGAGTCATTGCTTTTAAGAAAGTTCATTCAAAGTGATGATTCAAAATAAAAATCAACAAAGATAGGTCCTTCTATTGACTAGGGATTTTTCTAGTGCTTGCAGCTCCAACTCAAGTTCCGATAGAGATACCATTGAATAAAATTGGATCAAGAGTTTGGCAAGCGTACCGAAATCCAGAGGAAATAACAATAGAAACAGAAAACGGAGCCAAGCAAAAGCCAACTTAACACGTATAATAAAGTCTTAGGCCATGAATTTCCTAATGCAACTCAAGTCAAGAACAAGTGCATGGCCAAATCAAAAATGCAATAAATAATGAGCCAGAGTTTTTTTCTAAACTAAAGAACTATCCATTTCTATCTTTTCAAAAATGCTAAACCAAATTATGAATCATTACGATATTTTTAATGACTAAAAATCAGAAGACCTATGGAGAAGACAAAGGACATATCATTCCTTAACTTCTAAAATGGGCTAAAACAACTTATCATTACCCCAAAGAAATATTTTCTAGCCAATCATGTCTATTTTACCAAATTTTTATGACACATATACTAAGATATTAATTAGCATGACTATTGATCAGTTTTGGAAAAGTTTGAGTTTCCGATTTTCCGTCTTTTGGAATTCAATTGGTTAATGGAAATTGGTTGGTTACCTTTTCGGAATCAAGGCAAAATTTATTGGCCTAATTATGTTAATTTATTCAGCACCATTTAGAAATGATGATCAATTGGTTTAACACTTTTTTGAAGATAAGGGTGGTTATGATGATTGCACACTACAGAAGTGTACTATATTAGGGACTGTATTTCCGTATTAGTAAATGTTGGAAGTTTTCGGAGGAAATTCTTTCGAGATTTTTATATTTATTGTGCTAACAATAGGATGGGTCTGATTCTACCCAGGGGAAAGCGATGATAAGGTTGGAATCTCTCTTGTGCATCTTTAGGCAGACTGACTAACTGGGTTTGTCTTGTCTAGTAGTTTTGGTTGTGTGTCTGGTACGAAGCAAGAGTTTTATTTGCACTGCTTGCATTGATTCTTGGCCGTAAGCGTAAGCTGTTCGTTCGTGGGAAGAAAACTAACGGGAAAGTAAAGCAAAAGAAACGGAAAGAAAAGAAAGGAGACAGCAACATTGGATTTCATTACAATCCATTCACTCAACCTGACTTTCTCCGTAGGCTCCACCAAGTTCCTTGGAGATTTACGAGCTAATTTTAATCAGAAGTCTTTAAACTTGAGTTTCATTCATCCAATCACGTAATAAGTCTCAGACTACTGTTTGAATGTCTAATGATTCTTAAATTGACCGTACTCTAATCATTTTCTCCTCTTTCACCATTCTTTCCCCTCCCAACCAGTTTCCCTCACTTCACTTCACTTGACTTTCTCTTATCTCCTTTCTCTTTCACCACATCTCAGTCAATGATTACGACTTTTAAACTTTCAGCCTGAAAAATTCCCTTTCAAGTAGAGAATATCTCTATGCATAAATATTTTCCATTTCAAATATTCAAATCTGCATATAGAAACCTAAAACCTATCTTCCCTTTGCATTAATATGTAGTGTAAGTAGTTCGGGGAAGTTTATATGAAAGTAGCATTAGCAGAGTAGGCTTATGACAAAATGGAGTGAATTATGTTCTGGAGGACAAACAGCATTCACTCTCTGTTGATTCTGTTTCATATTCATGATATGCGATACAAAATAGAACACGACTGCGCCTCCCTTATGTAATTTATCAGAACAGAATACGGATATTAGTAGCTAACATGTTATAATGCATAAAATGAAGGAATATACGATATTACGTATTATTTGCTTAGGTGTAGACACTGTATGCTTTATGAAAGTAGTTTCATCCCATCGTCCTTTGAATCACAATTCCTATTTATTTATGTGAAGGTTTAGACGCATAATCAGAAGGAACAGTCTTCCATTCTGTCGTCTTTCCAAGAATATGCATACATAACTAACCCTTTTGTACTTATTGTTAGTTTCTCAATTCATTCCTTCCTTCCTCCACATTGTTGCGTTACTTTAGTGTAAATAATATTATTAAATATCATTACGAAGCACGACTTATCGTAATTCTAAGCTAACAGAGTCAGACAGAGTGGGGAATAGCACAGTCTTCCTGGATATTGTTAAACCGATTGTGAGAACGCGTCTGACAATCAGTCAGATTAAATATAATTTATGTGTGCTTAGCTACCGCCTTCCTATTCAAACGCTTTCTCCTCATTTCCTTTTCGGTTTAGCCATATCCTAACTACATTACTCCCAGAAGCAACATGCATCAACCAGTTAATACCCTATTGGAATCCCAAGTAATCCAATATTCTCAAATCACCACCACTACCAACATTGTCGCTTACTAGGGAGGAATTCTCACCAAAACAGACTAATTTTGTTTCTACTCCTATTATAAAGTTTTAACGAGTAACAAAAATCCCTATGCATTATTTAGGAGATCACAACAGTCACCTATTATAGAATTACTCTAAAAAATTATTTGAGATTTTTGCAATTTTTTCAAAATAAATTTTCAAGATTTATTAGAAACCTCTGCTCTTTTTATTATCGTAGTAAATAATGACAGGCATTTCTGAGCTAAGCATTCGATGTGTTTTGTTACCTGCGGAAAGTATGTTACCAGAATTTGAATAGTTGTGAGAAAAAAGTAATTTAGAGGAGTAACCCTTTGAATTTGTGAAGTGCGGTGGCATTAGAATTATGGCATTATTGAGGTATCCGAAGCGAAGGTTGACTCTTTTCTGAAAGCTGGCTGACAATGAGTCACGCCAGGGATGGATAAATTAGTGAAGAATATACCTATGTATTGATTTTGTTGTAGATAAATATAGGATGTATAGAGGAGATGAGTAAATTGTATTTTAAGTTATCAAGTGTATAGATACGTGCATTAGGAGTTAGTAAAGGGTTTAATGTAGTGGTTTTTGCATTTGTGAGCCTTGTATAGTTGGGATGTAAAAGTTTTCAGAGTATAGGTTAGTGTTACAAGTTAGAGTTTGTGTCTGGTATGTTTTGGTTCGAATGCGTTACTTGGGTCTGACACAAGACACAACACATCACCAAACTAACTAACAACCTCGCCAAGGCACATTATGTTCTTATATCGGAGAAAAGAAACTTTGGTGCATTGTGTATCCTCTGTCTCCAGTGTTGGTGGTTGGCGTGTGTTTCTCCCTCACCTAAGCAATTCGTGTGTATCCTCCGCTCTAAACTATTGTATCCTGGCACTACAATACTTTATGGCAAGAAAGTCTGCAACTGAATAGCGGAAAGTGAACTAGCAAAGAGAGGCGAAACAAGTCAGCCCCAACGATTCTTTATCGTAAATAATGTCAGTCAAAGTGGAAAAACTCTGGCCTGCTTTTCTCCAGTCTTTCCTTTCTTGCGTTTCCATTTAATAGTGGAGGGAGCTGCCACGCCACGCTTACACTTACACCTCTGAGTGCTTCTGTTCTAAGTTCTTCTTTTCTCCTACCTCCCTACTCTAAACACACTACAGCGTGAGATTTTTCAACACGCAATTCTTTCATAACGTCACATCATCACTGAATAACAAACACAACACAACTTGCTAAACACTAAAGCAGATCACAACAATCCCTTTTATGTTCTTACCAACCCAATCCATTTTTCCATCGTAAGATAACCTTCGCTAGTCCTTTTTACAAGTTTTCAAGTACAAATCAAAAGATAAACAGTATATACAACCAAATAGCCGGGAATGAAATGGTGAGCTTTTAAATGAAGTGTTTTTGAGTGTTGCAAAAGGAAGTCCTTCATATTTCTTTCTGTCAGTTGCACCATTTTTACATGCTTATACACTTCATGTTCCTAGATTAGATTGTTGGTAGAACGCACTATGTTGTAACTTGCCACATACCATCATACTTCAGGCCATAATACTCAAACATTAGTTTATTTCACTTCTCCAACTATTTCCTTACGTGTTGTACTACTTCCAATTCTATTTTACATCTCCGATTTTAACTTTCCTTGACTTTACACGGAACTAAAAACAATTTATACTGAAATCGTAAGTTGTTAAGCTACTTTCATAACTGAACACCTTTCTATTATTTCTACACAGAAGAAATTTTTCATTTTAAATTCAAGTTGATTACATGACATGTAAAACTAAAAACTAACCACTTTTTTACATGTATTATTGGTCCTGTTAAATAAGCATTGACGTAGGTACCTTCATTATAGTTTTAATGTGTGCAGTGAGCACTAAAAATGCTAAAAATGCTAAATATAATAAAATAAATATATAATATATGAAAATAATTATTATTTAACATTTAAGGTTACTACACTTATTACATCACTTCTAGTGGTTTGTTAGCGAATTACTTTTTGGGTATTTCCACTTGTAAGAAGCGCCAAGCTAACTTTTTCATTGTTTTCACATGTAGAAAGCGCTAAGCCAATGGTTTAGCTATATCCAATCGCAGGAAGCGCTAAGCTGAATCTTTGGGTGCTTCGTCATGTAGGAAGCACCAAGCTAACCTTTTCTGTGTTTCTACTTTAAGGAAGCGCCAAGCTAACTTTTCAGTATTTCTACGTTAAGGAAGCGCCAAGTTAACTTTTCGGTATTTCTACGTTAAGGAAGCGCCAAGTTAACTTTTTGGTATTTCTAGGTTAATGGTTAAGGAAGCGCCAAGCTAACGTTTTATTGATCCACTTGTAAGAAACGTTAAGCTAACAGATATGTCCATTTGTAGAAACCGCCAAGATAACGCTTTGGGTGTCTTCAGTTGTAGAAAGTGAAGCCAATTTTTTGTTGTTCGATAATGTTCATATTCATAAGTATTGTTCGATATGTTCATACAACTCTTTTTGCACTCTGGCACGCTTGTGTTACGGCTTGCTGTTAGTTTCAAATAATTCTGTCAGTCCGTCCAATCGTCTGTTTCTCAGTTGTCTGACGGTTATCTAAAACTCAACTTGTCTAATATGGGTTAAATAAGTAAAATGGATACATAACCTAATGGCACGGTATATGATTTACTACGTAAATGACAGGTTTGGAAAACTGCTAGTTTTTGAAAGTAACAATGTCTGAAATCTATCACTTTCGTTCCGATACTTTTTCATGTCCAGACCAGCGCTGGTTTATTTACATTCACTATTCACCCTTTAGGAATTATCCTGTTTCAACATCTTACGAAAACGAAAAGGGCATTTTCTATCCATTTTAAGTTGATACTGATACTATACGAAAGTAACTTTCTCCTGTTCAATTTTCTACAGACAATGGCCATAGTTTTAGGCCTTTGTATAACATGTGTTAAGTATAAAATGTTACTAAGTAAATGTAAGTGCATTTAATTTTACAAAAGGAAAAAGCGGAAAGGAAACTAAAGAGAACACTTACAAACATTTTATTTGTATTTACCTCATTTTTAAAGCTTAGTTCGTAGTTTGTTAGCAGATAAAACAGTAGTGTAAGCAGACAAGCAAGGAACATCTCACAGCAGTAATGCAAGATAGGAAATACTTAGAAACGAAGAAATAGGTATGTGTATTAACTCTTTAGGTATCTTTGGTAGAGATATAGTTGAGTAGTCTTGTTAAGTGCTACTGTTGTATATTGTTGCAATCAAGTCTCTCTTTATTGTGCTGCATGCGTAGTGGCGTCTGTTTTGTTGGCTAGAGAGGGGAGAGCTAAGCGAAAGCAGATGTTATTGCAGCAGTTTTAACGTGAAGAGGAGGAGAGCTGCTTTTAACTTTCACTTTACTCAACTTGACGTCTTTGCAAATGTAATGTATGTCTTTTAGAAGAGTAAAAGGCAGGCAGCTTTACTAACTAAGCCAAACAAGCACGGCTTTCTCATAACACAACGTGACATAACATTCTTAACATAAGGTAGGTATTTACCTGCATAAAGCAGGCCTTGGACATTTCATACAGAAATATACTACAATAAGTACATTACATACGCGCAGTTGCGTCTACCAAGCAAAGTGTTAGTGGTGTTGTAAAATATTTATCTTTAAATAAGCTTTGCATTCCCAGTGCTAAAGAGAAAAGTCTTTTCTTTTTTACTTCTCCAATATAGGCTTCCAAAGTGGAATGAAATTGCAAATGCGTTGTAATTCATGTTCAGTAAATGCATATTTGGCATTCCAAGTCATAAACTTATATTCTCTTCAAAACTATGATAAAATAATTCCTGTCTGTTATCAACTACTTCTTTATGCCCATATTTCACTTAAAAATAAGCAATCGCTTAATGCAATGGCTTTTAATATATTGTACAAGTACATAGGCAACACCTACGTGTGCTAAAGTGAAAACGATTGATCTTACCTAACCAGAATGCAAACAACACATGGAACTGTATTGTGTGCAGTAGTTGGTAGAGAAATACAACTGATACATTTGTCAACAGTTTTTTTGAAGCGCTAATTTTCCGAGTGAGAGGTTGTCCCTTGACACCGACCTATAGCTATGGGGTAAACATATGGTGTTGATCTCAAGTGCGTTTTGTATCACAGCAAATTGACATGGACAGCATCTCAGAAATACAAGGCTAGATCTCTTTACCAAAAAAGAAATCAGAATCATTGCAAAGACTGCTTTTGAGATGTATGCAATGTTACACATTCTGAACCATACTCGAAATTACACGAAAAGTCTTTATTTTGCATAAAAGAATTTATAGAACATCTGCCATTTTTATAAGTACCTATTTTCCCTGAGGCAATATTCTATGCATATTTGACAATTTCTGTAAATCATGTTTATACCAAAACAGGTGCATAATTTCCTGCATCAATTCCAAATTACGTTCATGCCAAAGTAACTACTGAAATATGGAGAGCAGAGTTTCTTTTTGCGAACGTGATTACCCCAGTTTAATCTTTGAGCGCTGCATCTGTCTGCGGAGTAGAAATGGAAAAAGAGAGCAGAGCATTATGGGAGTATGCGGTTGACTAATTTTGCTGTCGTGAGTGGAGAATGTAGCTGGAAAGAAAATAAACATAGGAAAGACAATTGGGGAGAATAGTGGGTTAAATTTTGGTATCCAAATAGCTGGAGGAAAAATAGAGAATAGCTGGTCTAATGGCGTAGTGGGAAATACCTACGTGTTTACTTGTTTACCAGCCAATATTGTGTTTATGTCAAACGACCTGTCGCAATCTCGCAGTTGACTGCCTCATCAAAGAGGAGAAGGGAAATATGTGAGATCAGAGTGGATCTCTGGCTGTGTGCATGTAAATACGCAGCGTTCCATTTTATCTGCTTTATTATTCACTTTGAAAAGTGCCTACATCCACTGTACACACACATGCACAAGACACACACACAAACAACTTCTCAAAAGCACTTTCACAAACCAGAAAAATAATATTCGGTTCTTTCTTCAAGCTGCTTCTTTTATTTTCCAGGCGGTGAAAGTATATTAGGAAGTCGGTAAATAGCTTACAAGAAGTGGAAGCATTAGGCAGCGCTTTTTATACACTTGGCCTTCCTTCTTATTCTTCCTTCCCTCTTTCACTGCGATACTCAGGTAAAAAATAACCTACACTACACAGTACACACTGTTTTTGTCCCCATACACATTTATGGCAATGGCACTGCTACGCCTACATCTCAGACCAACCATAGGTATTGAATTATGGTTGCCCATATTCACGGGCTCTCCTCAATTCTATAAAAGCTAAGAAGACATTTGATTTTCCACTAAAAGACAACCAGACTTTTTTAACTTTTACTTTCTCCGTCCCAACTTCTGTAGCTGGTGACACAAAGACAGATACTTTTCTTTTCATGCCAGCCCATATCATGGCATGCCTCATGTAGCCCAAACGTCTTGCTGTTCTAAAGTGTAAACACATAATGGTCCATGCTATACTTACACAGCTACCTACACATCTATGTTATAATCCCCATACTCATACACTACTCATCTGTTACTCCCTGAATCATCCATCTATCCTATTGCATCCTTCGATTCCTCCTCAACTCAACTCAAAGACAACTTTCTCCGTTCGAGCTCTATTCCCTTGTCGATTCCATTCAATACTAACAAAAGACAAGTAAAAGGAAACCATTCACCATTCACTACTATCATGTTCAAGGCTCCAAGGCCGGACTCTAATGCAATGCGATGTAAACTAGCAACCTATCGTAGAAATGGGATTGATTCATACACTATTTCCAATTCCTCATCGGTTACAAAATATTTTTCATAAAAACTCAAGTATTTATGAATTATATATATATATATATACTATAAACCTATGTATTTTTGGTAAAACCATCTGTTTTTAAATTGTATTGCTAAATTACTAAATGAACATAGGTAAATAAATAAGTGACAGTTTTGTGGAGGAAGAAATATTACCAATTTCAGTTTTATTTTTGGCAAATGTAAGAAATGCAGACTTTAAATGATGCTATGTTTATATTTTTAAGAACTGTTCTAAGGTATTTTTAGACATATTGACAAAATTAATAAAAACGTTACGTATTCGATTAGTTAGAGTAATCCTGCGTTGATCTCATGTCTGGTTTCTGTGTTCTGAGTCCTTTAAACCTATCCACGATGACATGCGTGCTTAGTAATGGCAATGATATGTAATACAGTGTCTACGGATCTCTTTCACGAAAAGTGTATGAAGTTTTAGTTGAAAGGTGCACTGTGTCGTGTGTAGTGTGTATCTGTTTACGTAATAGTACGTGTGCGGTATAGGATAGTAGGAAAATGGAAGTATAATGTGTGTTATTAAGCGGAAAGGTATTTTGGTGTATTTAGTTGATTTGGTGAGTATCTAGTTGCTAGCAGAAGAGAATTGGATCGATGAGGGGTTTAGTTGGTTTGGGTATTGCGATAAGGATGGCACATGATTTTAGTGTGTATGCACTTAAGTAGAGTTTAGTTGTTGAGGGAAGGGAGCGTTGGTGGTAATAGTATTGTTGGAAGATTTGAAACGAGAGAAGAAGCAAACAAAAGTAAAGAGATAACTGACATTATAGTGAGGAGGGAAGATTTCTCTTGCATGGAAGCAATCTTGAATAAATAGCGAAAAGTGTAGACGGAGATAGAGGAGTTGCAGTGGAAATGCTACTAGTGTTAAATAGGAGTGTTGAGTGTATTATGTAGCTTATCTCCGTCTGCATAAGAACATACTCCTGCATTACACAACGTTACACGTTTGCCTTTCTTCTCTGCGTCTCTCTCTGTATCTGTTCTGCCAGTGCACGATGTTTGCTCGGTTTGATTTGGCCACATTACATTATCTATTAGGAACTCTGTTCTTCCATGTAGTCATGTAGAATGTAAAATCCCAGCTGAACACCGTCTTGCCTTAATGACGATGAACGACTTGAAAAGCACTCGCAAAGCTACCTCTACACTCGCATACACTTTAGGGAGAAAGCCCTGGATTATCTATATTTCCCTGTTATCTGCCCTGTGCTCAGTTTGCTCAATCCATAGTTTTCCATTTAGGAAAGGTCAGATGTGCTTTAGTGCATTACACTGGGATTCCTCCATGTAACTACTTGATCGATGCTGATTTGCACCTTTCACTCTTCATTACACTCACATGTTTTCCCATTTATTAGTTGAGCACAGGGGTTTAATAATTTAGACAACATTTCAAATCGGTAATGCATTTATTCTCCCTAATTTACTCACTAATTGGTACTGAACTTTGCAGAGGGGGAGTATTTGCTTAAATATCACAAGATAAACTTGCATTAAAAATAATTACACTACAGGTCTATTTCTAATTACAGTATAAGTAATATTAAATGAGTTGGGTATAATAGGGGGAATGGCAAATGGATTAAATAAAGTGAATAATTAATGTTTATTGAATTTAATTGGATCCCCGGGGGTAATTTACAATAAATTAATGATTACAGGGTGCTGTAAATTATGCTACGGATTTTTATGTGACGCTAAGTAGAAAATTATGTTAATTCGTTTTTCAATCTTACGACATCCTTATAGAAGTTCTGCTCTGCAGTCTCTTGTGCTTTTATAGTGATAAATTAAGGGAGTAGTTTGCAATGTAACTTTAAACCATAGGCAATTTAGCTGATTACATTAAACACACACTTAACTGTCTTCCTTATCCTATTGTATACTGCTAAGAACGGTCTATTACTATACTAAGCGTGCATGTAACGGAATTCTACCCACGCCACTTAGCATTACTAGCGTTAGTTGTAAGTAGTGAGAATAAGAGCATTTCGTATAGGAGAGCTGAGTTGAATAAAGGCTTGTTTGGAAGGCAGAAGTTGATTTGCCATGAATAGGAGAATGTGCATTGAATTTAAAGCTAATCTCAAAGCTGTCGTAAAAGAACATTTAGAGAAGCTCTTCAAAGACAGGCAATCTAAACTGTGCCTTTGCTTGCTGGCACCCAACAACACACCAGATAGCTTTTCTTTCATCCCGGCTAAACAGCAGATGAGCCTCATGTCTCCAAAAGACAGCGGAACTAAATTGACTAGAATTTACTCAACCAAATACATTTCCTTCACAACAGAAGGGCAATGAGGACCACTCTCATCACCCTCATCAATTCCTCCTAAACTCCATGTCTAACTCCCTACTCCTTTTTTCTTTCAATCCTTCCCAACGCATCAGCTCCGTGCACACTGCTCAATTTCCAATTTTAATGGCCCTTTTATAAACTCAATCACTTTGTTGTCATACCAGACAACTAAATATAAAATAACTCCAAAAGGCCCATGATCATCTCAAACATACTCAACATTCGCCCTTCCTCGTTTCTTTAAGAGCTCGCATTTCTAATACACTCCCTATACTCCAGTCAATCAGTCTTCTCAATGTTACCCTAAAATGCAACTGGTTTGAATTTATTTAGCTTTCGGTAACGGTCCTGTAAAGTAGAGGCAATACCTGTTTGTTTCGAATCAAAAACTTTAAGAAATCCCTGTATATGTGTTTATACAAAAATACTTATTGTTTATTAAGAGGAGCGCAGCCCTCTTTATAACAATGAATGATCTGTCTGTCTGTCTGTCTGTCTGTCTGTCTGTCTGTCTGTCTGTCTGTCTGTCTGTCTGTCTGTCTGTGCGTTCGCGGTAGCCAAGAGGTGGGCATGGGCACAGTGACCCGCAATCAAACACTCACCGCTAATGAAACACTCACCGCTAACCACGCGACTCTTTGCTACATTTGTGTTAACGGATTTATTTACTACTATTATTAAAAAAGCATATCTATACAAGAACAGAGATTATTTTTTTAACTTGGAAAATTAATGTGGCATATTTTGTATTTTTTGAAGAAAATTATAAGAAAAACTGCGTGAAAAACGATCTTCATGTCAAGAAAATTACAGTGTTGCAAGCAAAAGGTACATTATGTTAAGATACTACTGTAAAACTTTGTAAAGATCAAAAGCGGTTCATGAAATGATTTTCCTATACCGAAAAGTACAGTAACTACTAATATATGAGCTGGTAGGATTTTGAAGAAGATGGTGGGACATTTCTTTGGGCGACCTCCCACGAGTGTTTATCATCTGATGACTGGTGTCATTGTGAGTAATGTGTGCACTGCTGACGGAGGCGATGACAACTAATATTCACAACGTGATTTATGCTCATAACATGACAAGACTGCAAACTTAAGCCCAGTGACTTCTTTTCTTATTCTTGGTCTGTAAACATCGTCGTATTTACATTATTCGTTTATAAGTAAAATGAGTTTATTGCCGTAAGCTTCGTATTTTCTTACTTCCCATTTCGAATCTGCATTGTGTGGATAAATACAATGGCACATAGTTTCTGAGTCACACAGCACAACCTTTGCATTCCTTGCACGATAAAATATTACACGTAATACGAAATGAAATACAAATAAATGTTTCCAACACATGCCACACTAATTCTATTTTACTAACTTTCATCTAGCGCTGCACAAACAGAATCTTTCACATTTTGCATTGTCATTTTCTCTAGAAGTCCAGTAAAATAGTACGCATGACAAAATATACCTCTATCCGTAGTACCTATGTAAAATATTAGGATATTCAGCTACTAATTAATTTACCATTAGCTTTGCTTGTCTTTTGGGAGACCGTAATAAACAAAGAATTTGCCCTGCGGTACACAAAACGCAGTGTATTTCTAACTTTTACCTTTGGAAACATGACAGTGGTATGCAACAAAAATTCTTGCTCAGTTTTTCTTCTCATCAAAAAAGGAAAATATTCCTTCAAGCCATCTTCATTTATCTTCATTCATCTTCACCATCTTCATTTAAAGCTCTGAATCTTGTTTGCTTGTGAACATTTCATGAGCATAAAACATTTCATAAGCATAGTAGGGTAACAATACAAAAAAATTTTGTTACGCAAAAAACGTAAAATCAGTACATCATCATCAGTACATAAATCTAGAGTGGCTTACCTAAAAACTGATGGCTACAAACATAAAATGAATCTTCATTTGCTACGTGTGTTTATGAATAAAAGAATTGATCATTGGATTTCTTGGAAATTCACTAAAAAATTGAAATTAGGGAATCGGGAGGAACACACTTTGACGTTAGTGGTTTTATACAGCGTAGTAATTGTGGTAACGCGTTGTTTGACAAAGTACATTAAAAGATCATTAGTTTATTTACCTAATAGCTGATAGGTACGGAAACTGGTGTGGAAGTAAAAGATCTGTGTCAAATCTGTTGTTATTTGAAGGAAGCCGTGAGATAATGGAAAGCCTTTCGGCCTTCTTCTACCTTTCTCTCTGGGATCGTAAAACAATTGAGTAGGAGTTGGTTTTATTGCAAGCAATTATGTATGTGGTTTCTCTTGCTTTGCAGTGTATCAATGTGTACCTTCCGTTTAGGATTTGCATGCCATTGGAGGAACTCGGCAACACGTGAGTAGTTTGCTGGTCGGAGTGATTAATTGTTAGGACTGACTATTGTGTAAGTTGCTCTCGGAGTCTAATGAGATGAGACGCTTCAGATTTGTAATGTTGTTTCCGTTTCAGTCTCAAAGAGATTGAATGGAAACTTTAATTGTGTCGTGAGCAAAGCAATCAACAGTACAAAATAGAGGTTGTAGCGAACAATGCAATAGTTAAGCAACTTACCAAAATGAAGTTTGGTTCCTTCCCTTTATATATTAATACTCATATATTAGTTCACGTTTACCTCGAGGACAAACCAGAAGGGAGACCACAAAGTTACGATGAATATCTGAAACAATACTACAACTCTGTATAGTATAATTTGTATACTCTACATTCTGCGCATACAAATAGGAGACTAATGATCCCTACCGGTGGATATGATAAAACAGAACAGAACGAAAGTATTTTCCTGCTCACTAGTAGTAAACTAATGCACGTAATCTAATGTAGGGTAATGTGTGTGCATGCAGTACGGCAGAGATTATGTGAGGATAATAATATGATATTCGTGCAAGAGATTGAGAACGTATAGAAATTAGGAATATTATGAATAGCTGCAGAATTCATGGGGAACTTAATACTAGGCCACGGAGAGTCAACTGATTTCAACCGAACTCAACTGAGTTCAGTTAAGCCAAACGATACTATTGGTATACACATATGGAGTTTATTAATGTTCCATGTAGAAATTGAGAGATAGGAGTCTAATGGGAAATGGGACAGAGTGGAGAGAAAGCAGAACGATTACGGAGGAGATACGTAGGGAAATCAAGGCTTCCTCGCAGCTTATTTTCCCCATTTGTTCCAACTGCAACTGCAATCACACAACAAAAACAATAATGATCCTAGCATGAGTGTCTGGCCCATAATATAAATAACCTATAATAACCCATAGGCCTGCTCTACGTTTATCTCCACAATTACCTATATTACTACCACTATTGCTATCACCATCATCAAATCCTTTCCTTCACTACTCCAGATGAAATTCCCTTCAGCCTTATCTTTCGCTGTGGCTAGATTGAATAGCACACTTGTCAGAATCAGAACTAAGTGTGTCTCTACAGTTTGTACAGGTACTACATGATATATCGTAGGTTAGAATTTACTTCCGAGGATTTAATGCAAAGGAAAGCAGCATTCAGTCCAGAAAACTTGTATAAAATTGCTTTAAGATCAGCAGGATAGAAATTAATAAAGATTAATTAATACTCATTTGATTTACAACGTAAACGGATGCTTATGTAGCAATAAGTTGGTGTCATGTGGCCCAAGTATAATTTCATATAAGGTACATGTTTTACAGTTTACACTTTGTATTTCTAGGAAACCTTTTTAATTTTGTTACGTACATAGAACTTTTGTGATTACTATTTTATGTAACACAACACACGACTTCGTATTTATGTTAAGCTGATGCTGTGAGATGTGTAATCTGTACTATTCGTTTCGTAAAGAATTGTTTTGTAAGGCAGTGCTAAAATTAATGATTTTAATAAAAGTAATGAAATGTATTAGAGATAGAAGATACATGTTTTCTATGAGTTACGTAAATAGATATATTAATTGCCTTTGGCCTCGCGAGCTGATTATTTAGCTCCTCTGCCGTATTCCTACCTTCTTTTGTGACATTATCCCTGTTGGAGATTTAACATGGGAAATATAATAGCTATTGCTTTTTAGCACGTTGATATTCACTGCATGTGAGTTGGAGGGAATTAACTAACGAGCGTATGCCGCTGCGTGCACTTAACACACAATGCAATGAAAATAAATGGTAAGGGACTAAAATGGTTTCGTGGATACTTGTCACAAGTGAAACAGCACCCAAGATATCCATTGAAGCAAAGGCTCCGCTTTGCTCCAGAATTCACGGCTGCATTTGAACACATATACGTCACATTCTAATCTCCTTAAGAGGAATTTATTTATTTTCTTGGGATTATTGCTACATACATCGTACGTGTGCAGTAGGCATCCCCGTATTTACTTACTGTTAGCACATATCCACCTATCACCGTGTATTTGTATTCTTTTATTATCACCCGTGGTTGTTCCTATTTTTCACAGTCATCATCATAGTAAAGAAGAAGAGATAGAGAAGTCGTCCCATGGTCAGGATTAGAAAATATCATTATTGTTATGAGACGCGTTTTGGGTTTCCATTGTTTTTAATAGATGCTTTCACAACGGGGAACTCCACTTCTCTCACTTTGGAAACTCCATTGCATTACAATATTATGGCGAGGAGCTAATATTTCGAGCCATTACCGTCCCCACTCTCTCCACAAACAAACGGATTCTAATTCCCTGGAATAAGATAAGACGAGACGAAACTAATAAAAGTAATCATCAACAAACTAGAATGTTTATCTGGGGGAATGAATTACAATTTCTTTCTCGACTTTCTCCCTACAGTCTACTTTCCCTCTTCAGATTACACATCCCAGGAATACTAAGGATTTGCTAAAACATGCTTTCCCTCATTTCAGACCATTATATCTTTTGTAATCCTTGGGTAACAATAATATTATTACTTCCTCTTACCTTTTAGGAAATATATTCAGTACGGGATTTACGATATAAAACATAAAGCTGAATAAAAACTATTAAAAAGGTGACACGAGTGTAATTATGCGATACTATTGGTTAGTTTCTTATTATAATTGAATTGGTGCATGTTTTGTTTACCGCTGCATAAGACTACTAGAATGACTAGCAGATGTCTGAGTCAGTGACTGCATGATAGAATTAAGTTGGAGGAGGTGAGTGTATTTCTGGAGTTGATACTTTTTCTCCCGGGCAAGGCAAGGGAATGCGATATTGACTTTTGGATAATCATGATTAGAGGAAATCAGTGGAGTGTGAGAAAATGGAGAAGACAATTCAGGGAAAGAAACGTGATGTTAGGGAAAGGACAAGACATCTCTAATAGGATATTGGGGAAAATTGTAGGCTACTTTCCTTTATTCCATTTGACGGTGAAAGTGCGAGAGGTACATAAAGGAAGAGAGAAAGTGGGATGACGACGTGGCTGTTCTTTGAGTATTCGGTTACATCCGCATTGAACGACGACAGAAAATAGCATTCGAGTTGGGAGTTCTCAGGTTAGCGAAAGTATCTACGAGAGCCGTAGCTTAGCTCATTTTGACGTGTTTCCACTCGGCAATGGGCAAAGAGCGTGAAGTCAACTGAACTGAAGTGAACAAGGACAAGATAACTTAAACCAGAAGCCAAAGAGGATTCTTCACTTTCTTACTTCTTAGTACCGCTACATACTAACTCACAATGGTAGTTACTTTTCTTTTCCGCTATACATAGTATTCCTATACTGATTGTGTCGTTTACTCCTGACTGCACTCGGGAAATAATATATACATCTAGTAAGTATATAAATATCAGCAGTGTTGCAGTTAGTGCAAAGGTAGCAAGAACATGCCATGCTAGACCACGACGCCAAGCGACCACTACGACGATGTTTCAGGGTGGGAGTGTGTTCCAGGGTGGGAGTATGTTAACCCTATACGACACACATCGACCTGTATTAGACTCCAGATGTGTGTAGTCTCATAACTTATTACATTTCATTGGCAGAGGAGGAAAACTCTGAAGTATATTAAGAAGTGCTGCTGTTCTGTTCTCGTGCTGCTGGTAACTTAAGAAGAGGTGTCACAGCATGCGAGATATCAATAGCAGGAGAAAACTCAAGTAGGCAGCCTCTAAAGTAATTTCTAAGTTCAATTTTCCTGTTAGAAATTGAGGGCAAAAGCTCGACAAATATTTGATGAAAAAAAGACGGACAATTGCCGTTTTTACTACTTCTTTTGGTTATAGAGTCGTATCAGTTCCTAATATTTATCAGTACATAAGGTTTAGTTAGGGATGGGGAATATGTAGAACCGAAAACCGAATGTGTGGAACTATATGTGGAGAGCAGTGGTCTGGTGTGGTGTGGTGGGCAACGAAATTGTGACACGACACGTTGACTCGGGTTTTCTCCAGGGAGCCCTTATTCTTCATCTTATTTTATTACAAGTGATCTTCTCCAGTTTGATCTGATCATTGCATTGCCCCTATCCTATTCCAGTGTGTAACTAAATAAATTATCCTTCCCATGAATTTCCTCAAAGTAGGCGAAAGTATCGTGTTAGGAGCTGAGAGGAGCTCGGATTACATGTCAACAGTTATTCTCAGCCTCACTTCACCTTTATTTTATTTAATCTTATCTGTTTGTTGGTTGACTTGTGATAACTAAAGCAATAACTGCTTTCCTCCCTGCAGCTTGATAAAGTAGAACTGGAGGCGACGAAATAATGGCTGCGGAGGCGCCATTCAATTTTCCACAGCACCATATATTGTAATAAGTGAGGCAATAACCAACTTTAACTGGCAAAACTTTCTTTTGATTTGGGTATCGGTTCGTTGTTGGTGCAAGTATTATAATAAATGATAACCAAACAGTTCTTTAGCTTACAGGAGTCTTCAGAGAGCGGAGAGTAACCTCCTTTCTTGTTTTTATTTGGCATAGCGGCCTAAGTTCCACTCGTTCCTCCTCTTTGTTCTCTTCATCCCAGCTTTCTCTTCAAAGATGATTGTCAGAAAAATCTCTCTGTGTAATGTACCTCTTACCTCACCTCAGGCATTCATCCACGGTTTCTGCTCTCTACTTTATTTCTGCCATGCCAGTTCCCCTCCATGTAATAATGTACAAGTTCCCGCTTTCCCAGAAGAATAATGCACGTTAGACCAAAAGAAACCAAAATATGAAAAAGGCAACTTTCTCCCGTTTACCTCTGCTTTAGAATATTCTATATATTATGTACAATTCCTGTGGAGATACCTATGTATATTATCGTAGTACAGAAATGTATGTATATCAATACGGTCCATTAGGCAGGGGACTTAAGCCTTCACAGAAAAGTCACGCAATAGGGCGTTTTTAATAAAATCCAAATACGCCAAAGAGGAGTATAGGAAAGTGAGCATGAATGATCTTCCACACTCGTGCCATAAAAAGTACAAATCACTTCGTGCATCAAATTCACTTCAACTCGACCAAGAATACACTTTTGTGACATGGAGCTAGGTGAAAGTTTTATGTACAAAGTTTTGTTTTCCAACGGCTATCTCAGATTTCATTGCTAAACTAACAATGGGCCGTGAATGCTTAACTAATCGGACATGAAAGGATAGAATGGAATACCCAAAAGTAGCAAACCGTAATAATCCTAAATCTAGACCTCTTACTTACACCCATTTCGTTCAGGAATTATAGTATAAGGAGGAAACCACAAAAGATCAAATTACAGATATTAAACTTTCCGGAAATGTTTCGCTCATGGCATAAATTAATTGGACAGTCGTGTCCTTTCGCTGCTTTCTCCTTTATATATAATATCAATAAATCCCACACCTTAATTATGTATATAGTAGAATGGTGAGCTCAATGAACATTCAACCAAAACTTTTTTGTGGTGAATAATCACTTGTCAATATGAATGCCACTACTATAACCATCGAGTACTTAACAACGTTTTCAGCAATCAAGTTTTACAATTAAGGAAACTAAAGAAGTTCACGCACCCTGTCAAGGTGGTTGTTACGAAAGGATTTTCTAAACCAATCGCTTATTTTTCCCATCAAAACTGTGAGCTAAATATTTTCTGAATGTGTTTGTATTATAGTTTACGAAATACGAAGTATTTACTTAGAATCACATACAAATAAGTTTTTAGGTGCTTTACTATTTATAATGTGTGTTATTACTAAGTTGTAACAATAATGGAAAACCATGCGTAGTAGCTTTTGCACATTATATTATGCATCAAAGTGGTTAACCTGCTATTAGAAAAGCATAACATCGATCAATTTCCTTATACATTTGGTGGTGTGCCTAAACCTTGGCATTCTTTTCTGGGTTTTGCTAGCGGTCATGAATGTCGGTTTTGGCCTTACAGGAGGTTGTCTTTGTGTCCGACTGTGCATGCAGAGCAAAGTACCCAAAACCAAAACTTTGATCTTGCTGTTTTCATTATTACCTATAGTACATATAGTAGAGATGTAATAGAACTTCATTTTTATTCCTATCACAATTGTTTGCTTGGAAATAAAGTGTTTATGGAGCTCATGATGATATTCATGAGATGACATTGAATGCATTGCACTGACAACTGGAAAAAGATCATTTTCGCTATGCATACATTTCATTGTATTGATTGGCGGTTTTGAAACACTGTAGCATTGCTTACGTCTCAGTTTGGTAAATCATGTTTCGATTGGCAAATCCAGTTTTCTTATTTTTAGCTCAGTAATCTGATTGCTTTTTATATAATTACCAATAAATTTAGTTCTAAATGCGTCTTATTTATAAAGGAAGAGCAATTATTACCTACAGGGATCAAATTCTGCGTTATCCGGGATCAAAAGGAGTCTACTTTGCAAAAGAAATCTTTCTCGTGAAAATAAGGCAGTATTATTATAGTAGTAGTAGTTTGGCAAATTGAACATTCTGAAAAGTCCTTACTCCTTTGTCTGGAGTATTATTTTGCAGTATAGGGAATTTGTGTATATCGCTTGTGCAATGACGAGAGCGATATGAATGAGTGGAAGGCAGTTCTCTCAAGAATTTATTCTATTTTATCCTCATTGTTCTTTTCATCATATCAAATTCAGAGAACTGCATGTAATGTAATATAATAATGGATAGCAGCTATGTTGTCTGATTTGCTGCGGTATGTGAATCGTTGGGGAAAGAAAAAGTAGAGTCAAAGGCAAGTCAAACGAAGCCAAGTAAAGTTCTAGGATTTTTACTCAAAGATCGACAAGAGAATTTATGGTAATCGTCCTTGCTCTCCTCACTCACTCTTTTATTTCTTTTTTGCAAGTCTATTTTTGTAGAATTCTATTGAAGGAACGTCATTTGGAAATGTACTATAAAAAACGCTTACTGGAATTATTATGGCCGGGTCAGAGAACGGCGTTCCGTTGTTCTCTTGCTGGGACGATACGCCGTATTGCTCGAATTAATCCTCCCTGCTCTCATATTCAACTAAATGGAATTTCAATTTCAACATAATCGCCATTCTGTCCTTCCATTTCCCTCTTTCAAATTCTGCTTTAACGGCATAATTCAAAAATGACAAGGTTTCTTATCCTTTTACATGATATTATGCGTCACGGTATGACAATAATGAAAAAAGTTATCTGCAAGATTCAAGTAATTTTTATAAACCAGAGATCACAGAAAACGAACATGCTTTTTGAATATTTACCTACTGCTTTTCAAAGTTAGTTTTTCTTTTCTGAAATAATCTCCCAAGGGGATTTATAAAACATTTGAAAATTGAGAAACGAACCCGTTAGATGGAATTGATTCGGTAAATACGGTATTCACTACACTTTTGTCTTTTGGCTCATACTACTATCAATTTCATCAGTTACTTAATACGGACTATTTTAAATTTCACTTCAAAGGTATATTTATTATTAAAGGCTTTTAGCATTCAGCGATTCAATTAACACAGTCGTAAACTTATACTATTATGGGTTATATGTAAATATCGTATTAAAGTTTATCTAAGATGTATAAATAATAAGTTTAATTAGTAAAATACTTAGGTAGTTTATTTATCAAGTAATCAAGTTCATATTAACGGAATAATGCATACCTACCTGTGTAAAATTTATAACCGCAAATGTACATTATGTGGTACATATAGTACATAGATAGTCCACACTTACATGCAAATGAGTGGTTAGACGTGTTACATAAGGTTTCCGTCAGTTTATTTAGTGCTTGCAAAGGACTAGGGAGATGGACACACTCTAAATAACTATAGTGAAGATTTTATTACTATATGTACTTACACGACCAAGCTGTACCGATAAGAGTCGAACGAAATGAATTTTCATGGTATTACATGGTAGCGGAGAGTTAATAGTGGAATGGCATATAGTTATGAGATTGGAACAGCAAACAGTAAGAATTCGGGTTTTCTATGGAGCACTAACGGACTAACAATAAGAGTATATGTAACTGTAAAGCAGAGAAGATTAGAGAGAATCTATCTTGGAGACTTGACTCGGTCAAACTGAATTGAAACTCTTTAGAGGTAGTAACTTTCATTTTATCGCCTTTGAAATTTCCAGTGTGAGCTCATTCACACTTATTGTGCATAAATCTCGGCATTCTCTTCCTTTGCAACGACAAGGCATACTTATCGTTACAGTGTGGAGTGTAGATTATCTACACTGAGCTAAGCTAGGTTAAAGGTCTTACCTCCAAGAATCCGGATCCCTATATATACTCAAACTGGTGAAAGAGAAATGAAGTTGGACGCTTAAAATGGTACATAGTATACATATGTTAGGCATATACCATTTTGAGACGAAGCAGTAAAATGTACATATCCGGAAGATATGCCATACTTAAACTACGAGTATCAAAGAACTTATTGGCTTCGTTTGTATACATTTTGTACTACATATAATAACTATGTACTTGTATGTCTGCAATATCCTCTTACATTTCTAAAGATATTTATAACAAAAGGAAATAACTTTGTTACTATCGCTTTTGGGATACCTCAAACCTCATAGTACCTTAATTCAAGTTTTCATCTAATGCACAAAATCACAAATTTTTTAGAAAAAGTTCTTGCGTTAACTCGAATCTCTCTATGGACTCATTTTTGTTTAAGAAATGTCCCCGTATTGTCCTAACCTGTGAATATCAAATTATGTAGCAATTTAAAAAATAGAAGAAAGCATTATTGTCGACGATACGTTCCCTTTATCAGTACTATAATGTTGATGTAGGTAGGTTACACAAACACTTCACAAGATTACATGAACTCTGCAGACGTACCTAATATATTACGAATATTATTACCTTGGGTTTCTCCAATTGTACCTGAAAACATTACCAATTTCTTCTGTGGTATTACTTCGGATGCAACATTTAGGGATAATCCTGATTTTGCTACTAAAATTGAGTGCAGCACGTTTTGATGTTGTAGGAATTTTTGTCCACTAATTGTGCACAAGGCTTTTGAGGGTTTTTTGAGGGTTGGGACATTAAATAGTTTGCTGGATATATCCATTACATACTACAGGAATCCTTGAATCCTCCTCCGCACACCTAAATGTAAATAAATATGCTATTTGCTATTTCATATAGTAATAATATTTCCTGTATTATGCATACACCCCGAATGTAAATCGTAGGAAACAAATATGAATCGATACTGAGTATGATTTACTAGCTACTATACAAGGAAGTGGAAAGGAAATTGCTTATTGTCTTATCTTACATTTTCGTTGTAAGCCTTTAGATAAAGTAAAAGTAATAAAGCATAACGAATTCAGTAACTCTAGATCTTTGTTCCTGGAATTGGATTTGTCACAGGATTAGGTAATTTAATGCAAATATTCTGTTTCTGGTTAGTAAAGGGACCCGGGTTACTTTTGCAGTTGTTACACCCACGTCACAGTTTCCTGTCTTCTGCGAATTCATATCAAATAAATTGTAGCCTTTGCAAAACAAACTGCTTGAGAGAGTACATTTTCACTGAAATGTGTGTATAGAAAGAATTAATTATTTGATTTTTCCAAAAAGCAGGAAAAATTACATTAGTTTTTTGAAGTAGGTATAAAATATCAACTAACAGTTTTGTCGACGAAGAGTCTTCGACTTTTCGGGCGAAATTCTTATTCGTGTATTTGAAAACTTCGCCTTTTGACAATGTTGTGAAAATCAAGTGTAACAGTTTGGCTCATAATGTTTATAGAACTGCCGAGGCAAACTATAACTGCCAGAATCTGGATGCCGGTTGGTACTTCGAAATTCTGTAGTAAAACTTATTTGGCGAACGGTTTTGTTATTGTGTTTCTTCAGCTTGGAGGTTAAGTTTTCGAATCATGCATAAATAATGCCATAAAGTTTGATGATACACAGTTATTAACATACTTTACGATATTTGATCTTTTTATACAGCAATAAGTTTGCAGTTAGACCGGTTTGTAAGCTGACAGGTGCCATGTGTTATCTTAACTTTGACTTGCCTCCTCATAAACATTTACTTATTGCACAGACGTTGTGTATAACAACATTTTCACAACATAAATACCGAGAACAGAACTGGGTACCAGTACCAGCGACTGGAAATCTTTGCTAAATCTAAATTATTCATGAATGCAGAGGGGCAGGTGTAGCGCACTTCCGTTCATTAAACTACCGTTTCTACATTTAGACAATAGGAGCTTTAATGAGCCATATCCATGTCTGCATTAGGTATCTTCACCAGAAACCCGTCATGAGAATTAATTCCGTACAACATTCTCTGAAGAACAGACCACTCCCCCAAAAACATTGTTTGAAGGAAGTTACCAATACAGACTTCGCGTTCTTTCCGTCAACATCTAAAATGGCTACAAGTAGGTATGTAACAATATTATGGACAAACTACTTTTTATGTTTACCAAATAACAAAAATATTATTCTTAATGGACAATGGAAATCCGTTCCTCTTTTCAACACAAAGACCTTTGCCCTTCTGAATCCTGCTCAATCTGTTTATTCTTCAGCAGTAGTACTATAAGTATCATAATACTAACAATTTTCTATGTACTGAATAATTGGCACCTAGATATATTATAAATGTGCTGAATATATCGGAACATGTCGGGAGAATCGGAATTGCTTGCTGAAAGAGTCTGAAATGTAAATCCATATTATATTCAGGATGTTTAAATTGTAAAACTCTGTTTGGAAGGTACACCATTAGTTACTACAGATTTGGAATAGTAGGTGTGTTTTGTGTAGATAGTTACATAGTACATAATGAAAACAGTAAAAACAAACGAAGCATGGGAGGCATGGGAGTGAACACTCTGTTCATTAGTCGTGCTAATGACCCTGATGAGATTGACTGCCCTTTTAATCGCCACGACTCAGAGTAGATAGGTACTTCAATAGCAATGCAAATGATGACACAGGATATCAGATATCATGTCATTAATCACGTTATCACATGTCTTACAGGGCCTCCATTAAATACTACGTTTTACAGTCTTTTTGTAATATTTGCCCAAATTGATATTTCCATATTCACTTATCATTTATTTATACTTTATCTTGCTCACGTTATGGCATTTCAATTAAAAGTGCTGTCATTTATAATATCCTACGATTACCTGTCAAAGTCAATGCGTAATGACTATGTACAACGAAGGAAATAAATATACAATTGTGTAAGTTAGTTTCGGTGACTAAGCGTCCGAAATTTGTAATTGTGGAAAAGAAATTTTTAGTAGTATACCTCAGAGATATTAATGTGCAAAATTACTATTGTATAATTAAGCAGAATTTTAATGCACTACATTTGTTTTATTTTATGCCCTATAGGGTAGCCTGGAAAATGGTGGAGTTAAAGTAGGTTTAGTATATGTTGTGATTTTGTTGGGATGAGTATAATAAACGTGAAAGTCCGTTGGAAATCCATTCGTGCAAGTGTAAATGAACCGAGACTGTGCATTGTTGGTTGCGAGAGTGAGTGGTATTAACTGGGGTTAGAGCTAAATGGAGGGAATGGGTCTGCCATTGTCTACCGCAGTTAATTATTGAGATTAGCTAGCCTAAGTTTGGAACTCTTACTGAGTCGGGGTTTAGTGTGCGCATTTTACTTGAAAGACTTCCTTATCTGCTTGATTTTACATTAAATGCCCTCGTGTATGTTTGTACATCCCGTTTGGGATACAGATAAGCTGTGGATTCTGTCCGATTGATCCTTTGCCATTTCATTTGCGTTCTCTCTCAAGCACAGCGTTAACCGGCTTTACTTCTCCTGATGCTCATGCTAAGCTCATACCTCGCCGTCTGTTTCTGTCTGTCTGTCTCTCCCTGTACTTTCACTCAACTCTTTAAAGAAAAACAGTTATGCCTAAGCACAGAGCTACGGCAGATAATTTACATATACGTATCTACTCCCTCAGCTTAAAAATACGTGTTGGTACGTGTAAATGCTCCGTAGACCTCTATTCCTGGATCCTGGGTCTTACAAGGAACTTTAAAGGAGTTTTGCTAGCATGATATTCTGTCTCGTCTCGTTTCCAATATGGAAATGAGGATTTAAGTGGTTCCCTCCTCAAGGTTCAACAGTTTATTCAAGCCCAGTCGCCCCAGACTTCTACACTAGATTAATAGTCCCGATAATTACCAAAGAAGCAATTAACTCAACTGTAACGATAACTTTCAACAAGACAACGGAAGACAAGGAGACACTTTGCATTTAAAAGTACTGTAGAAGGTAAGTTATTTTATTACCGGGTATAAATTGTCCTGGGACACTTGCACACTATAAATATGAAATGAACGGAAATCTTTTCACTATACTAACTAAGCTTTGCGTTTTCCTGGCTTACATATTTCTAGTTACCTTCCACAGTTTTGGCATTTAACTTTCTGTATTCCGTATCAAATAGCGTCCGTCCGCTAGATAAGCATTATCCCCGGACTTGTAATTAGTAATTAGTCTATCTGTAGTACAAAGAAGTGGGAATGAAATTTTTATTACATCCTTCTGCAATATAAATGTGTAGTCTGTAGTGTATGTGGAAAGGTGAATATATGTGAGATACACAGAAAATGTCGAATTAGTTGGGAAGAAATGTGAAAATGTGTTTTCTAGGTGAAGTATTTTAGTAATTGTACTTGTGAGTATTTTGGTACGCGTTGGTATTACAGCATAGCATCAGACATTATTGGGTTTGTGGATGCAGATCTGGTTGTGTAGTTGGACTTTATTGGGAAATAGTGTTGACTGGTGTTTAGGGGTTAGACGGTACAATCAGTTGCTACAATACAGTGGTGGAGTGGAAAGTCTAATAAATCTAGTAGTTTGGGAGTGTTTGGTTGGTTGGGTGTATTGTGCGGAGGTATGTATAGTTCTGACACAGCATGTGCTTGGATGCAGTAGACTGCAGCGAAATGAAGGAAAGCCAACTGAAGTAAAGAATATTTGCTTTGAGATTCTTCTCCGGCGTTGACTGAAAGCTCGCATCACACAGAGACCTTTGTATGTCATACACAAATAGATATTGAAATTCATGGTGGTTTTCTGTGATCTCCACCGTTCCTATTCCCTGCATACATATTTATACGATCTTATCAGCGCACATCACACATCACCAGTTTTGGCTCCCTTCGCCGACTTCCCTCACTCCAGATCAACTTCAAGCTGCTCTAGGTGTGCAGTCTACATAACACATTCACCACACACCACTACTCTACATTTTTCATATTGTGCATCCTCTGTCACTATAATTTGTATCCACTATATGTAGAGGAATCTATTTTAACTTTCTCTTATCCACCACAACAGTTATTTCCCTCGTGTCTTAAACTCTCTTCATATTGCATACCAACACACCACCAAAACCAAAATCAGAATCACCCAAACGTTAAGTACAAGCAAATGCAAAGCATATGCTACCTATTGATAATAAAATGGGATGAAGGTACACATAATCAAATATTGGATATACCTACGTACTTTTAATATAAGTAAATCTAAATCCACTTTCTACATATGCAGGGGATGACAGCAGCATCATCACCATCATAATATGTATTATGTAGGTACAAGTATTTTTGCATATTTTAGTATTTGAGTTGACTAGAGAATGTTGGTGGTCTGGTATGTTTATGCAACGGCGAAACTGTTATTCTATTCAGAACTCTGTGATCAGTTAACTTTTCTTGGCGGTGCTGAAGAAGAGACTCTTTAAAGATCTTGACATGAATTTCATCGACATTCCACAATACAAATTCGTGTGACTCTGTGGAAAGGAAAAGAATGGCCTGACATGGCATTAGATCTTTATAGAGTATAGGAGATCCGTCTTGCCACAGTTTGGTCGGTCGGGTTGATGGTGCAGCTTGGCTCGACAAGATTCTACTTTTCTTAAGCAACTGCTGCACTAAACTAAACTACGTTGCTAACCAACACTCTCGCAATCTCCACCTAATCTCCAGGCTTTCCCTGACGAAGCGGAAAAGAGAGAAAGCCAAGAGCATCCCAATGATTTTGCTTTCTCCATCTCTATCTTTTTCCTCCGAAGAGTTTTCTTTGTGTGTTTCCCTCTCTCTGTATGCTCAGTCCTAAGTATGTTTATTCTCAGTTATTTAGTTTTCCTAGTTTCGACCAGAATTTACTTTCCCCGCTTTGCTCCTAGGATTTTAACTTAGCACTGGGACACATTCTTCGTACATGACCAACTTCTTCTCTTAAATTCAGTTTAACACTATTCCTTTCTGGGTAAATAACTTGTTTATTGGAATGTGATGTGTGTGGGGAGAGTGTTGTTCGTAAGGACTCTCCCATTGGGATTCAATGTGTACATCTCCATCTTTTACAATAGAACGCACCAGATAGACGGATTAAGCCAAAACCAGACGAGCCCCACTACACGCCTCACTTGTCACAGACTACACTTGTAATGTATTTGTGTACATAGAGAACATTCTGTTTACAGTTAGTTGGACCAGGATGTAAACCACCAAACCCTGCAAACAAGTATAAAAGTTAACTACTCACTATCTAAGAACAAACTAAGTTAACTCATGAAAAAGAATGTCTGCCATTGTAAAATGATTGAGAGTCAAGTAAACTTGTCTTTTCTACGTATTCCTAGTTTACGTAGCCCTATCTTTACAAAAAACCACTCGAGGATGAAATAACATGAGCTATTCTACCAGAATCTAGATACAGCCATTGTATTTAGTATCGGCTATTCTCCCAACATGCGACGTAAAAAGTAGTTAGGTAAAAAGTAGACCATAATCCCTACGTAATATTCATTACAGGGATAACCAAAAGTTAATATGGGTATTTTAAACAAAATAATTCAAGCACTGCAATATGTACCGATCATTATTACCAATAGTAAATAGTAGAAAAAAAGGCTTCCCAAAAATATCGCACTCATCAAACCCGAAATATGTGTGAATATTGGGGAAATTTGTTAAAGGCATTGGTGAAAGTCGGTGAAAATTGTTTTAAAATTATCCTGAAAGACACCCTTATGGTATTAAATGTATAGTAGGTATATCCTAAATAAGAGTTTTAGCGAAAAAAATGCAGAAATCGAAAAGTGAAAAAATCGTTAGAAACTTTTGAGTACCCTTGTACAAGAAGTAAATCTGTGTTAAGAAAAATTGAATTCTTTTCTCTTATACCGTATGAGTTGATTTCATAGAATGTACCTACATGGTATGTAATTCTAGGTACGGTTTATGTCCGGAAGAAAGAAACAAGCTGAATTGAATTCTCAAGTCAAGCTGAGAAAGTTTCTTTCGGAGAAACTCTGTGGCTAGGTTTCTGCAGAATAAATGCACTAACCCTATGGTTTTTGTACCAGGTCACTCTTTACACGCAGGCTTGATTTGAAACAGGAAGGGAGCCGAATTGAACTTTGCTTTGTTGTATAATGCAAATATAATGATGCAAGCAGGCGTATGGAGTCAAAAGTACACAGGCTAACTGGTTTCCTAGATTTCAGAATAACTAGTGAGCAAATATTAGATGGAGAAGAGACTATGGATTCGTCTGACGGAAGTATACAAAAAAGTAGAGGTGATGTGATATCACGGAGAGATACAATGTGTGCACAACAGAAGATAGCTTCACTTTTCCATTTAGGACGATGTGGTTATAGTATTTGTTATGGTTCCAGTCGGCACTTACCTATTTGCCTGTTCCTTTGCCTAAAATATGTTGTAGCTGTGTATAAAATGCTGGAATTCACATAAACCGTCGGATTGGTCGGATGAAGATATGAGAGATATAAACACAGAGATACTTTTCAGAGTTACTACACACCATTCCTTTTCACTGTCAATATTGATTTATGCTACTTGTAACTGGATGTATGTATGTTCAACTCAAAACTTCCGGAATCCTGTTATGCTGGATTTGTTCAGATTTCCCAACAATGCTACCCTTTCCCAATCTTTAGCAAGACCATACCAGGCAATTTATCTTTTACATCAGCAAATTACAATACAATGCTACACTAATACCTACTTATCCCCTTTTCTTTCCCAGATAACATAACAAAACCATTTTCAATCTTTCCATTATCCATTCACCCGAATATCCATTTGTTACTCCTGTCAATGTACTGGAGACTCACATCTGTGCATTTATTGTCCAAACCGTATGGCATTCTCCTAATTGTGTACACATCCTAAAAATCAAACTTCACATACTAAATTTCCTATATCGTATTCTAAGAACGTTGATAAGAGTCATTTATTACAGATACACAAAATTACAAAACTATTTTACACACATTTTTTTCTACTGTACTTTCGTATAATTAGTTTTACTTTCTTCCTATGTAAAACAGTTTATTAACCGTTTTATAAACATTCTTTTGCGGTACAAATGAAGCTATTATGGTATCTATGTAATTTGTGCTAACCTACATTACACAGAAATATATTTCACATGTGCAAGTCAATTTTGTGTTTACATAAGTTCTACTTGATAATATCATTGCATGCAGTTTATCAGTGTGAATGACAGTGAAAAAGCAATAAGCATTACTATAGGTATAATAGTCTACAGTCTATGCAGCATATATAGGTATTTATACCGTGTACCTGTGATGTTTATCTTAGCGTTTATTGAATTTCATAATATTGCTAATGTATGCACCACACGACATACGTATTAAATATGTTTACGTTTACGTGTATGTAGAATGTCTCTGTATTGTGTAAAGTATGGAGGATGCATATAGGAGAGTAAATACATTAGCCACATGGAATTTGTAAAAGAGGAAAAAGACTAGAGGCAGTGCAGTGTAGAGCAGACTATCTACAACATTGTTGACAGTGCACAGGAATGATGTTGAAGTAGATTCTCATGAGGATTTTCTGAAATATTGTTGAGGGGAATGTAAATGTGATGTAATGCACATTTGGAGAGGATTGGAAAAGAGAAGAGCATAGAAGGTTGTCACGTCATGTCATGTCAAGCCAAGTCAAAGCTGTGACAGACACGGCAGACACATTGTTCTCTCTCCCGCAGTCTTCCATTTTAAGACACTTTCTACCTATAACACTCCCAGCTCACGGTAATATGTTTACGTAAGTAACCTAACGTTTTTTGTTAGGAGGATTCGACAGTGCATGGATGAGGCATTATTTCCTTCATGCATTGTCAAATTGGACAAGTGAAGCCAGCTAGATGTGCATGAATAACAACGTCGTGTACGGCAGGTAACATTATCCAATCTATTTGACTGCAATGCAAAGTAAAAGTAAACTGGAAGAATTCCAAAAGAAACTAATGGTAATAGCGTAGAACACTTTCTCCACCTATTCCTAAGTAAGTACTCATGGTTAGTTTACTTGATGCTTGTCGCCTGTCTTGTCCTGTCCTGTCTTTGCTTAGCTTTTTACATTTCAGTAACGGTTATAGTACTCTCTCGATAGTCCCCGTCTTGAAATAGGGAAGGAAAGCGTTGGGAGCTGGAGGCGCAATTCTGTAGAAGTTGTTGCATGTTTAAGTATTACACAGTACACTAAGCGTTGATTGGATTGTGTAGGACTGCAGCAGAAGACTGCAAAGCATGTCATGTCACCGTCTATCTTCACAAAGGCTGGATTACATCGCCTCACTTCCCCGCTCAGCTCACCAACAAAAGAAAAGTGCAAATGCAAGAAATTTTCTCGGAAAATCCAGGAAATTAAAAATAGGCCATTTCCTTCAACCGGATCTCAAATTCATGTGAGCTCCCAATGCTCCAGGCTCAGATGGTTTGTCTCCTATTCCTACCTACTTCACATTTCAACAAATCTCAAACATAAATTTACAATAAGCTATACAGATACTACTATTTATGTACTCTAGTGTATATAAATACTTTCGAGTACAATGCAATACTTGCAATGCAATTTAAACTTGAAGCGTAGAATATGCACTACAATGTAATAATAATAATGACCCGTGTCTTTTATTGCTATTTTAAGCAAACTCTGCTTTTATACTTTTACTCACCCATTTCCCAGCGAACACTAAACATAGACTGTGGAAATAGGTACCTATAAATCCTTGGTACTGCGTCATATTTCTAAGTCTAAGTCTCAATAAGTAGTTATGCAAGCTCATTAGGAGGATCATAAAAATCTGGGCGTTTTTTGCTTTGGAAACACGGATTGAGTAGTGGAGCCCGTATGCTATTGCCTTAAGTACATCACAAGTACTCTTGGTGTTTTACTACTGCTTGCTGTGTGAAGCAAGAAAATCTGCATGAATAGTAGTTCCTAATTACACATTATGAGCAGGGTGTTGAATTTAACAAATGAGGAGGTTAAATGAGGAGAAAGTTCGCCAGCCTAGCCCAACACTACTCTTTTCGTCTTTAGCCAACTTAAGTAGTTGACTCAACAAAGCGAAAAACTTTCCGAGTCATAAGGGCGCCCTTCAAACTAACTGTTCTTACAATTAGTTGAAACAACTCATTTGAAATGAAGCACTTTCAGAAGAGCCTACATAATGATGCTCTTACAATCAGTTTTACATCACTGCTTTTAACTTTGTGCGTTGTGTGCATCAAATAATTCAATGAGCTGACGCCTGATTTTCCTACTTAATACCTAATACTTATAGTTCCGCGATCCTACTTAAATACCAATAGAAAATCGGCTTTCGCAAGCAAAGGAGAAAACTAAGTGGAACACTTGAATCATTTCTAGGGAAAAGAAAAACTTTTCTAATCGTGTGATATACCAACTAATTTTGTAAACACACAGAAGTAATTTAAGTTTAATTTCAAGTGTCATTTCCTTACTTCAAGCAATTAAATTGCATAATTACCATTTCTTTAAATGAATCTTATGTTCGAGAATGGTAAAAGATACAGATTTTTGGAGAAAGTAAGTGAATATCTACAGTATTAAGTAGTGGGTGCTACCTAATAAGAACTTGCAAGCATTCTGTCTGTCTGTCTGTCTGAAAATGCGAGTAATAAATAACCCTTGAATGCATAATAATTATTCATTCGCTCTTTTTTTAATTTGCTGCTGAGATTCATGAAGCAGGGATCAATAACTTTACATTTTTGTAACGAAAATAATAATTCATTGTGCCATGAAATATTTATGACTATAGGACTCTGCAAATCATTTCTTTGGCCAAGTCGTGAACCACTATAACCAGTGGCGCCAAAAATAATTTTCTTACTGTTTCATTAGAGATATGTTTATCATTATTGTAGCAACACGGGATATGTGTTATATATTATACATTCTTGATTGCGTTACTTGGCTGCATTTCGTTTGGCAATGGTTTATTGTAGTTGTAATCTAAGAAGGGACTTAAAATGAATATTTAGTAGTGGGAAAGAGAAATTGGAAAGAGAAATGTGTGTGACGTGACGTGAGTGTGAGTTTGGAAGAAAATGTGGAGTTAGGGTCTGTTGTAGGGAATGATTTAAGATTGTTGGTCATTGAGGATCTGTCTGTTTAGTTGTAAGATAGGAGAGAAATAGATTTGTTTTTATTTCTAGTCAGGTCATGAAGTAACATTTGGCAGGATAAAGTAACATTCGTCTTGAGTTGTTTATACTCCTGTGACATTAACTGCTTTCTTGACTTGTGTTTCGTTTGGAGCATAAGAAGAAGATCAGGATGGAAAAAGTCATTTGGGAAAATGTAAGTAACACAGGGAGAGTGAGTGAGTGAGGAACTCGTGTTGCCGATAAACTACAATATAGCTTCATAACATAACTGTGGAGTAATTCCTAGCTGAGTTGGGTTGGGTGTAGGTACTAGGAAATAGGTAACCTAAAGAATCCAAAGCCGGCTCGACTTACAGTCTGGAACTAAAGCGGATTCTATTTTCTCATCTTACAGCTTAACCCTATTCACTCGAGACATTCAATTCCAGACAAACTGAGAAGCATTGAGTAGAACTAAACGTACACACGACAATCTTAAATTAGAGATGGTAGCATTCATGCTAATCCCTATTTTTCCATCAGCAGCCGAATTGCTTATCATGTTTTATAGTCCCCTGCTATTCGTGTGCAGCTAATGTAACACGGCACACAGCGACCGACCGGGGGACGGAGGCAGTGTGCTAAAGTTGATTCAATTTCCTAACAGTCATGTCGCTCAAGTGATCAATAGTGTTAAATTCCCATATGATATAGAAGATAGGCATACATAATACATACAAAGCAGTATAATCCCTTCCTACCTCAAAATAACGTAATACCTTAAGCCACCAATGCCTCTTACCTTTCTATAGGCCACGCACAACATCAGAAATAAATTCGACGGCAGCACAACTGACATTTGAGAATGCATAATGTTTCAAACATGAGCACAGGCTCAAAGAAACACAAACTTTAGACTAAAGTGCTGTTGCAATTTCCCTCAACCTCTATATTCTACACTCTCCCTATGCACGCTGCTAGTAGTAGATAAAATAAATCTTCTATCTTGCATACAAATACCGCAGTTCCTATGTGATGTCACACAAAAAAGGATTTTCTATTTCCTATTTTAAGAAACTGTGCCTTACACTCACGTTATACGTTATAGCACAACACTTGTCAAATAACGCACAATATTGGGACATCACAATATACTTTCTCCTTCACTCGCTTTCCTTCGTACGTCTAAAAGCTTTCTCATTTACACTTTCCCCGTACTCCTGTAAACGATACTTTTATTCCTGGTAAAAGCAAAATAAGATTTTAGGTAACATAATGTGATGTAGCGTCAGTACATGTATGCTAAGCGTGCATACCCTGAAAGTATTTTAGCCACAGGAAAGTATGGAGTAAGAATTTAATGCAAGACTGTGGACAGAATAAGGCGATGTTTGTTTTTGATTCGCTTCCTGCTCCTCTCAAAACTTTCCACAGAAGAGCTAAGTGTCTTGTCTATCGGCGTACTCTTCCTAAGTTAGCAGCTACTGAGCTGGACTTGAGCTGGGGACGTGATCTAGTTTCCTCTGACGAAGAGTGCTTCCAGTTTACTTAAACACTCACCTCTTCCCTTCTAGCATTCTTAATATAACTTTCTTTAGCAGCTGTCTTTACTCTACTTATATGTAGATCTTTCTCCAGATTTTTCTCCCGCTCATTCATTCTTCTTCCCTAAATGTCTTCCTTCACCTCCGGAATAAGAAACAGCAACAGTTCCATTTACTTCCAAACTACATTTATCCTGACCTGAAGCAAGATTTCCTGATACTTCGTGATACTACCAACTAAATAGATATTAAGCGTAACTCTGTGAAAGCTCCACTCTTCTCCTTTAAGACTCGTTAAAAATAGCAAAGAGAATAGCGGTCTTGTGTTTTCTAGGTATTCTTTGTTTTTACTATTATTGTCTTATACATGCATTCAGTATACTTTTCAAACCTGTGCTGATAGAAACGAGTTGCACTGTAGAAAATAAAAACAAGTGACAAGGTCGCTTTCTACGTGCTTCTTTCATGGAGAAGGTTATTTATTATTCATACCTATTTTGGCGATGACGGTTTCCATCTAAAAGCAAGTTTCCAGAGTATTAGTGCTAAGTAGTACTTTCATGTAAATTTTCCAGACACTTGTCAGTAACAGATAGGCAAACTTCATAGAAATTCTAAGAGATGAAAGAGAAAATTATATTATTTACAATGTAGAAATAAAATTTAAAATTTCGTTCATACTCCTATGAAAATGAAGGGAATACTTAGAATTTATATCAGCATATTACGCAATCTTGCAGTACAGAAAGTGCGCTCATAAATCATAAACAGCAGTGGTGAAATAAATTACAACTTTCCTTCATTTGTTTGTAGCCTACTACCAGATGTTTTTATTTAGACTAGAGGTGCAGTCCACCGCTAGTCGTTAGGCGGGCCTGGGTTCGAATCCCAGCTCTGTCACTACTCATGTACGTTAAATGGTGTTTGAGATGTTGAGAATGTTGTGCATGAGAGCGGTCCACAGAGAAAAGAAAGCTTGGGGTGGGAAATGAAGTAAGTAGCAATAATAATTAAAGGATATCACCATTTATGCAGCTGTACTGAAGTGGAACCCATTTTCGCCAGCACTTTACATCTTAGTGCATGTAATTCATGTTTTATTCGCATTCTTAGTTTGCGAAATATTGCAGATTTGCAGTATGGGTACTTAAGCCGAGAAACTATAAATTTAGCTAAGAGTGCACTGTTCTATGAAAAGATATACCTACCTATATGCAAAAGTGATATATCGAGGGACATAAACAAGAAATGGCGAAGTAAAATAAAAGAAATTTGCTCGGTCCATTCTTTCCTTTAGTTTGGGCCATAATATCTTTTTAATATACCCTGGCACAATGCAGCAATAGATCTGAACAGAGGTAACTAACTCTTGTTGGAGTTTGTCTACGTCTATTATTCACTCTCGTCTGCACACAGTCCTAATCTTCTCCATTTAGTTGATTTCTCACACCATAGTCACAGCACTTCTATTTACTCTGCATTCTGCACAGGAGCTCCGGGAAACTAAAGTGCACTTTCTCTTTCTGTTTGTCCAATATAATAAATGTATGTACTTTACCTTATATTAAAGACCTATACCCAGTATAGTTGTAGTACTAAACTGTATTAGTAGTCCATAGGCTGTAAGAATAGTTATTTCTTTATTATTCTTGTTACCTACTTATGCACATAGAATTCCAAGTTGCTATCTCCAAGTGATTTGAGTATGCAATGTAACATGACGTAAGATCCTTTCCTTTTTGCGTTTTAAATTCTGTTTGTACTTACACAGACTAAAATAGTACAGGGATGGAGGAAGTGCTTGTGAGTCTAAGCTGAGTCAAAGTCAATTCCTAGTAGATATTTAGGTATAGGATGGATGCACCTTGGGAGATAAGTATATCTGCTTGTACACGGAAGACAAGATTCCACTTACATGAAATAGAGCCCAAAGAAGTACTGACAACTTAACGTATATCCTTAGCAAGCCAAGCAGAGCGACTTGTAATAGCTTCTTCCTGTTTTTTCTCCTCCCCTACTACAAAAGTACATCTGATGTAGGCAAGCAAGGAGTTCCAACTCCCATATGGAGAGGAAACGAATAAGATGCCCTTTGGTCTCTTTTACTCTTCATGGTTCACTTGGCTGGGTATCAAGGATCCTTTGAGGAAATTCGATAAAAATTCCTTGAGTCTTTTCCCGTTATGTTACTACACACTTCTACTATTAGGCAATCGCAGTGTCAGTAGTGCATTGCCCAGAATAACAGTTCTATGCTCTACCTGTATATGGAAAATGCCTCTGCACTAGGCAAAGAGACGAAGGAACTCCAATCACTCAACCAGAACTCGCAAATAGCAAAAATACACATCCCTATTTGAGATGTGCCTCCACCAGGCCACACCAGCTCTATTATCCCTATGAGTGTAGGCACCAACACTAATATCTATTCAATTCATGCACTGGTCTCCGGCTTAGGTACAGAATCCTTTACAGAGACACACAAAGTAGGCACCCAAACTTAGGAATTCAGGATCACAATCCGTATTCATTGAACATGCACCTTCACATAACTTTCAAAACAAGCTTCTGTAAAATTGAATTAGATTTTATATATATGGCACATTTTAGCAAATCAATATACGTTCTGTTTGGCAGTCTATGTAAATTCCGTAGATACTATAAGTATATCACACGACAATCTCACAATTTAGTATTTACTTTACGATGCGAGCAGAAACTCGCATGGTTAGTAGATCGTGATATCTCTATGAATTGTGTAATATATAACCTTCGCTGCACGTATTCTTCGCTACTCGCTCCCTGTTCCTATGCATGCATTTGAATGTAGGCAAATAACTATTTCAATTTGACACAACGTTGCATGTTCGGTTCCATGCAATTGCCACAAGGGTACTAGGTATTTTTGAAAATAATAAAATTGAGCAAAGAGCCAGTCTAGTAAAATATATGGTGGAAATGCTGATCGAATCTTCAGTGGAACATAATAATTCAATTGGAGCGTACCTACTTTTCTAGATTGGTTCAGACTTTCAAAATGGAGGAGGCAAGACGGATGGAATTATTTCTCCAGGGAAAAAAGAGGACAGGATAATTTGATAAGCAGTGGTCAGAATTGATGGCTTTTCCTCCCGGATTGTAATCCTTGCAAATAAAAAAACATTGTATTGATATAAGTAAGTATTTGCGTAGATTGTATAACTTATGTTAATACTACTGTAGGTATGCTGTATAGACAGTCTTGTCTTAGTAACTGCAATATTCAATATTAAGATATGTTGTATTTTCTTTGGGAAATAATGTGTAAATATTGGCAAAGTCTGGAAAACTTATATGTAATAAGATCATGCAGTATTTGAATTGTGATGGTTATGGTCATGGTAGGGTTAAGAAAACACTTGGCTATTCCTGTCTTATAGAGTATGCGTAGGATATCTGGATTTACATCCACAATAAGTGATCAGACCAGACAGAAAGGGAGAGTAGACAAGTGTGTAAATAGTAAAGAAGGTTGGAAAGGAAATGCGTTCTGGAGAATGGAGGCAGTTTCTGTCTTTGGCTGTACGGAAGAGGCTGATGTTTGACAGGATTGATTAACGCTGTTAATGGAGAAGCTACGTGTCCATGTCATGTTGGTGAAGGGAAGGAGGAAAGAAGTCTGTCAAGTCGAGTCAAGACTCAAGATAAACGATATTAGAATTCGAAAGGACTCTTCCCAGAACTACAGATTGATATTGCAATGCATTTTATTCCGGAGGATCATTCACTTAAAACCTCTGGGTATAGTAAGCGTTGAAGCGTCCTATAGTCCTATTTCCCTATATCTACGTCTCGTGAACTGTAACTAAGCTAACTAGTACCTATCTATAATATGTACTTAGCCAGGAGGAAATTCGATGAGCAGTGAAAGTCAGTTGGAAAAGATTTGAAAACTGCTTAGCTCTAGATTTGATCTTTTCCCGTTCACTCAAGATCCTTCTAAGTACACAGACTTTTCTTTTTGTTAGAATTTCCCAAGGAAAAGAATGGCAAGTGATATATGGGGAGCTGAAAGACACCGAGACCTTCAGAGTCACAAATTACATATTTTACTTACTGACATGACACAATAGTACTCTATACGTCTACATATCTTTAAAAACTTGGTATTATAATTAGTATAGTAGAATAAGAACAGTATTCAAATCTTAAATAGATATTGCATTGTGTACATGGACTGGATATTCTTCTTTATCCTTTACTCGTGTAAAAGTCTTAAGTCGATAATACATACTATATTGTCCTTGTTCCATTATTATATTTACTTAGCAGCACTGCGTACATATTGCTCGTTTTAAGTCAAGTCAATTTAAGTTAAGAATGTCTTGGGAGAATAAAAGGGAGTAAAAAATCTACAGCGACTTAAGAGCCTTAGACTTAGCTGGTCTTAAGACGAGTCAGCTTCAGAGCTGACCTTTCTAGGATTATTAAATAGAGAAAAAACTACTGTGGAGAAAGGAGCGACAACAAATTACTGTGTGATCGCCTACATAGGAAAAAAGAAGGTTTCTCTGGAGGAGTAGTAATAACAAAGAACGCCAAAGCATGGGAGTCGTCTGTGAGTTTACGCTGATGCTGTACTTTCATTTTGCGTGTTTAATGCCGTGTCTTTCTGTGTTCGTCACAATAAAGTGATTCAAGGAATGAATTGTAATAATAATTGTGGATGAGATGAAATGTGTGGCAGGAGTAATAAATAACAATTTTTAACAGTTGCCTGACTTTATTCGTCTCTGGGCGCTGTCAGTGTCAGAGTCAGAGGTAGAGTCAGTCGCCTAGGCATGAGCTATACATAAAAGGAAAAAGAAATTATGATGAAAGAGTTCTGTGTCTGTCCTTCATGAAAAATACAGCTTAAGGATTCAGCATATCAAAAAATAGCGTCTTTCGCTGCCACAAGGGATGAAGTAAGGAACGAGTAGATAAATATATGTATATTATTAGAATGTATGAGAACACGTAAGCCAAAAGACATATTTTCTGAAAAGAAATGAAACTCACAGCGAAATGACTGTAGAAAGTGTGACAGTCGCATAAAAACAGTCATTTTACTTCAATTCAACTCTCCGGCTCAAATTCCCAGTTTTTCTAAATTGAGATGGAGAATCCACTGCTGCTGCTAAAGCTAACTTATCTTCTACTACTATCTGTAGATAACAGAGATACATTTGTAAAGATTTTCAATGCTTTCCCCGAATAGCCATATAAGACTTCTCCCCACTTAACTTTACGTATCTCTACAACTCCAAGCAAGAAGTAAGCGATTGTGGAATCTTTTTTGATGAAACTCAGCTCAGCCTCCAAAAGGGTATCGCTTCGTCGTGAAACTAAAAGAACCTAAGTAACACTATTGTAACACTGAAAGAAGAAAGAACCAGATTGATAAAGGAAGTCGAAGAATCCTTCAGACTTTCTCCAGCTCCTTCCTTACCACTTTACTTATAGTACACACTCTGCTCTACCATCTTCCACGCATATACCCTCGTACATAAATGTAAATTCTAACCTTTGCATCGACACTTTTTTGACGGCTGGATCTTCCCTACATTCTTTATCATTTCCTCTACTCCACTAAAATCATCATCTCATAAATTGGCTTTACACAGGTACTCCACCCAACTTTCCATTTTATTCCCATTTCAACCCTCTTCAAATCTCAAAATCTTTAAACACCTAAAATTGTTTTATCCCACCACTTACCAAATTTATATCATCCTCACTTTCGTGCCATAACCATTCCAATTAATAATTTGGTTTCTTTGTTAATAGAATCAGTCAATGGTTTTACAAGTGTGTAGATTTTTCTTGTAAATAATTACCATTTGAAATGAGTGATACTTTGAATGATATTTGATAGCGCTCGAAATGACTTCAAGTCATCTCCGTCCCTTTCATGCCACTGCTGCAATCTAATTTATTTTTATCATCAAAGTACTAGAGTTATTTTATTTTATTACGCACTGATAACTATCAGATGTGTCATTAATTTACTCATTACATTTTATATTCAATGGAAATGGCGGGTGACCCGTATACTGGAAACAGTGGAAATATTATTCATGAGTTTTCCTTTGATATCAGTTTTAAGAGAACATGAAATGGCACACGGCAAATTGGTCCTTAAATTGGATAGTTCGTAATAGATACTTTAAGCCGACACAAACCAAACCACAAATTAGAAATACCACACTCGTACATATGAACAAAGTCATAGAATATGCTTTTACTCAGTCATTCCACACAAATTATGTTTTAATCATTATCAATTAGTATCAAGAATAGCGATTTCAAATCTGGTAATGCAGAAAAAGCAAAGGGAAAGTCAAGCCTTTACGTATTTTGAAGTGCTTTGTTTCCGGAAGAGAAACATACAATTTCGTTGACTCGTTTTCATGACATTCGTATGTATTACTTTCACCGTATACTTGGGAAATAATTACATGTGGTTTTACCAAAGCTGGGTGCAATTAATTTAAATTATTCATAATTAGCAGTTTCTATATATGTTCTTTATTTAATTGATACTGATTCCCTCTTCACTCCTCTATGCATGCACGCAAACTCTGAAGCTACGTAATTATAGTCGCTGCAGTTCAAATGGCTTTTGTCGTGTTCACAATTTGCCATCATAATTGATAGTGAAAACTGAATAGGGAAACTAAAACTTTCATCTAACTGGCCTATTTTTACTACTTATATAATCTGGAAATTATAGTTTGTGTATGCTTAATACTATTATCCAGTGTTGTGGGTTGACATCGAACGGATTTTAGAGATGAGAACTGTGTGGGAGTATCAATATCATCTATTGACAATTTCTGTACTAGGAAATACATTAAATCATTAAAAGCAAGCATATCTGTATTATTAGTAGAATAATGTTCTACTCAACCTGAATGGCCAAGTTTCCGATTTGTTAGCAATCTTGGTTCACTTTGGTGCTGAAAAGACCTGTTAGTTATTCCTTTTGGTTGAGCGTGAGCCATAATTGCATTTATCTAGATTTCAGGTCGAAAATCATGATTCCAGGTTAAGTCAAGGAGAAGGAGAATGCTATCAGAGCGCACAATGCAATGGGATTCTTGGGTTGTTAGGTTATAATTTATGATAACATGTATTATACCAACTAAAGTATATTCTATCCAGTAGTACAGATACCGCATAAATTCCGATGAATTTCGTTACATTAAACTTCCCCAGTTGTGGAAACTGTTTGGAACTTGTACAGTATGTACCTCTTAGCACCAACGCAGAACTTTCACCTTTACACTTTATAAATCAAAGTCTCAATATATTATTAAACCTTTGCAAAACTGGGCATAGCAAAGTATCGGAAGTATCCGTGACAGCAGTTACGGAGTGTCGGCCACAGAAGTTACAGATTACAACTTAAGGCAACGCCACTTTTGGTATCCCCATTTTTGGTACTCAATTTTGATATCCTCATTTTGCGTACTCTCAATTTTGGTATCTCTAGTTTTGTACCCGCTTTCAAAATTGATGTTTCACAAGATAAGAATGAATTTGCTAGCAGTAGCACATTACCACAATTCTTTTGTGATTTGATTTTTGAGATGTGATTTTTTCGACTGGTATACTTGAAATGTTGTAACAGATATTTCAAAAACTTAATAAATAGTACACACAATCTTTAGTATCCATATAGAAAGGTAAAATTGATAGCGCCGGAAAAGCGAAAGTGTTGAGTATTGTTGTCTATGGTCCATACTGTACGTGTGTAGCGTTTTATTTCGAGGGTGAGCAAAGAATAAGAATGTAAAGATTAGAGATGCAGACGTGGGTAAGGGACACTGGAACTATGCAGTACCCATTGAGTTGAGTCTTCTTTAAATGGAGAACGGAAAGAAGAGGAAATGTGAATGCAGAACTCTGCATTTCCCTCTTGTGGAATAAGTAAAATATTAAATACATCCTTAAAATGTTGAGTTGAAGTAGGAGCAGTAGTAGGACGTATATTTGTGGTTATATTGTCTCTGAATGTAGGTACATAGGTGTGGTAAATAATGCATAGTTTTGGTTAGGAGTTATTTGAATTCATACTTGTCTACAGTTAGGTGGCATTTAGTATTTAGATGAAGTAAGACAAGTGCTAAAACTTGATTCCCTCGTGGTATGCAAAGTGTGCCTTTAAATGATATTTCTATGCATTGAATTTAGAACGTATGAAAATTGTTTAAATTGGTTCTCCTTATTGTGTTATTGGCATTGCGATTAAAATCGACTTGAATACCTAGTTGGCTTTTGTTAACTGTAGAGATATTGAATAGTTTTGGAGAGAATAGTTAGTTTGGGATGAAAAATCATTTGGGAGCGGAAAGTTAATTTAGTGTAGTGCAATAGGTTTGGATTAAAATTTAATTTGAAATATTTGGGATTAGGTCTGGGATTGGGATAAAGCGATATTATTTCTACTGTGAGTTCGCGAGTCTATTGCAATGTGCAGTGACAGAGAAAGTTTGGAATGGAAATTGGGGAGCAGTGAGGAGAAAGGAAAACAAAGCGTTTGCACTGGAGCCAGGGAAGTTTATACATATAAGCAACTTTTATGACGTTGATTGTGATCGGCGGTCTGCGAACTCGTAAAGTTGTTCCTTATGACGGTGCCGATGCAGTGCAACGTTATGCTCTTGGCTCCTCTCACGACAATAACTGTGTGTAACCTTAGAAAACTAACTTTACTCCTACTACTCCTTACTATATGAAAGTTTGTGGTCTGGCTTGGTTTGGTTGCTTTCCTTTCAAAAGTAGATCAATCGTATATAATCCCGAACGTGTGTAAATACTTTCCTCAAAGTACACGAGGGACACTTCGGATTTTACAGGAAGTCCCAAAAGGAAAAAGAACCTTCAGACTTTTCCTTTGATATGAGACACATCCAGAAGTTTTGTTCAAGACAGATGGGAATAATAAACGCTCCCAAAACTAAAGTGCATTGTACTAACAATCATTATGTATTCAGTATTCACTTCACTGGCAAAGTTAATTTCCTATCTATTAGTTGACAGTATAAAACTAATTTCTTTGTAACAGCGCACACAACCGCAACTTTTACGACCAAATTCACAGATATTGCTTTTTGGCAACTATTCAGTTAGTTTTAATCGAGAACAAAGCTTTATTGCACAGACGTACATTCTAATTCCAAACAAAGCAATAAGTACAAGATACACCATTGCAAATTGCAAAGCCAAAGCGCAGCTAGCCAACTTTCCAAACATTCCCAAATACCATAAACCAATTTATATTACCTAACCTATCTCTCCAGTTAAACAATTAAGCAATTCAATTATCTACACATCAACCTTCATACTAGCTTATAATTATATAATGAATCCATTCAGTTTAACCATCTATTCTATATGTACATAAAAACTAACCTCTAATCAAGTTAGAATTATAAGACACACATTTTATTTATACATAATACAGAAAATGCATTTCTAAAAGCTAATGCAAATACCAGGAGTGGATTAAAGTAAAATATCAGGTTTACTGAACTGAGAAAATAGTGAACAAAAAGTATAATCATATTTGCAATGGTTATATTTTTAGTGAGTTTCTAAATATGGCTACCGTTTTTAATAATAATGAATATTCAATTAGTAAAAGTAACTGCAGGGCAGGTGAGCTATTTTTACTTTACAAATGGATACATTATTATTACATTTAGCATTTGGAGGAAAAACGAAAGTAATCAAAATTATCATCCCTCTCTCCTCATTACAAATTACAAAATCATATTTTCAAGGTTATGGTAATGTCTTTGTGATAAATCACTGGTTTGGGATTTATTGTAATTTTTACCTACCGCTACGGGAATACCAGTACTCATTAGTTATGCCTACTAAATACTAGTTACATACATGCCCGATGCCCCTGTGGCACTAAAACAGAACGCCACTTGCAGAGCTGCAGACAGACATTTGTCTCATTCGGTTTGCACTCATTGAATTCATTAGTGAGTACTGGTGCTTTTAGCACATTATTCTGAAGAACCTATCCGTATTTGTTAGTGTCATAAAATATAGCGAGTGTTTTTCTAAATTCCTGGAGAGTGCCATGGTCGGTTGGATTTTACTGCTTGGTGGTGGTTTGTGGAGGGAATAAACTTATATTAGTAGAAGTACATGGTACTCCTTAGTAATTGCTAGTGGTGTGGACAGCTGTGAATCTATGTTCCTTTTCATTGTATTGATCATGTCCAGTGGAAATAACAAATGTCTCCCAGCGGTGCCCGACGTTGATGCTTTTCTTATTTTATCTTGACTGCCCAAAAATCTCTATGAAATATCACTTTCACCTGAAACTTCAATTCTCATTTTGGCTATTGGAGATATTACCTATATATCTGATATTGCAAATATTCCCTTGCCTTTTCTTTCGGAGCAGAGGGCAATTGCTAAATTCTACTTAGGTATATAGTATATAGGTATATTATATTCACACTTTCAAGAAAACCTTGGAACGGTATACATAGTAAAGTATAACAACTAGTGCCGCATGTGTTGTACTCAGTAACACGTATGATAAGGCCTCAAGGTAGCTATGTGCAATTCGTCTACAGAATAAAAACATGTTTCTGCATTAGATATATTTTCCTGAAGGCGAAGACTTCTTGTTTCTGTGGACGTAACTGCTACGGTTATTCATACCATTAATGATCACATTCATCTACGCAACAGCCTGTCAAGCAAAGCGTAAGCTCCCCAAACACAACACAAATGATAACCTTTTCCCACTTTGTTACATTTTCTCATACTGTAAGGATTTATAAAAAAATTATAAATGGGCTTAGTTGGGTTATCATCTTACTTTGTCGGGACCAAATTTTGTGACATTTCATTGGTGATTTTTAGCGCTTACTAAAGTTAGCTCAGTAACTGAAAAACATATTCGTTAACATTTAGATTAGAAATTGGAAAATTGAATCAATGAATTTTTCAGTGATTCATTTCATATATAAGGACTTTGTGTACATTTAAATACAAAGCGCAGTGAAAGTTTTCATTTGGTACTGCAGGGATACAAATAAAATTGTAAGTTGCATTTAGGTTTGAGATAGCAGTTTAGTACAAAGAAGATTATTTGTAGCATAATAGAAAGCGTAGAATTGGTGAGTTGAGATAAGCATCTTTTGCGTAGTTAGAAAGTTGTGAGAATTAATGGGATAGTTTTACTTGGCATAGCAGTAGATTAAATTAAAGTGAAGATCTAGCTTAAGGTTTCATTGGAAATGATTTAAATATGAAGAAATAAGGGTGGTATTGGTTTTCGATAGGATTTAATGGTGAGCAGAGTGTTCTTATTTGTATGCAAGGAAAGTGGAGAAAACTGTTGCTTGTGATTGTGAGAGTGGATCGATTGTATGGAAAGAAGGGAAGTTGTATAAAAAATGTAACTAAGCTAACTACTACAGAGAGAGCTGAACTGTATACTCGGCACTCGTAAGTTGTACGTAGGTCCTCGCTCCCGCTCTTCCTCAGACAGTTTGATTTTCTTTCTTTCACTTTGGAGAAAGTGAGTGCGTGAGGTGGGGAAGTGAGAAAATCTTCGGTGGCAGAGGAGGCCATGTAGTTGTGCCTGTAGTCCATAATGTATTGTAATGCAATGCTCGAGTGTAAAGTAATGTGAATCAAACATACTACTTGGAAAGTGAATAGAAGTGCAGCACGAGTAAGTAGTGTATAGTCGATTGCTAAATTCTGTCTGATCTCTTGTGCAAGTACCTACGTCTGTCTGCAAAAGACGTCTGAACGGAGAATATAGATTTGTACTCGAATATTTAGGGACTGGATACAATATTATGTACTCGAGAGTATCTCAACTCAAATAGAGCTGGCTGAAATGCACAAACTAAGGATCCTACACAAGAGAAAAAGCTTTCAATACAGATACAGTAAATGGGGAGGCAGTACATAGAGACTGACAACCAGACATGAAGTGAAACCATTTCAGTGCCATGCCAGTCAAGTCCCGACGAGAAAAGTAAATTCAAGGCACTCACTCACGATGAAACAAGGCAAGGCAAGGGAAAGGAGTGCAGCTCCGCTTTGATCTCTTCCACAAGCCCTCCTTTTCTTCTCAATAGTCCCCAACTCAGCTCCAATGAATATACAACACCAAAGAAACATGAACCTATTTCCCCTCACATTTCACTTTCAGCCCTCCTATATACAACTATCTCAAAACTACGAACCGTTTATCATACAAGTCTAATTTCGGGCATCCCTACTAAAAAAAGTTCCTACATCCAGCTCACTCCTACAAGGGTCCACTGCATAATAATGCCAATCTTTACATTATTTTTGGGAAAAAATATCTAATTACTCTCCACTCAAAGGAATTTGACTCCCTTTGACGTGGTCTCCCTATGCGTCAATACGGTCTTTGTGGGTGACATGTGTAGTCATAAGTTCTTTTGAGTCGAGAGTACTAAAATGGAAATCTAAAGTCAAATTTACAATTTTTAAAAGATAAGTTGTGTAATGTTTGAAATCGGTAAAACCCATCTAAAAGGGAAAATCTTACGAACGGGTTTTCCACATGGTAAATTAAATCGTAGGTCACTAAAATCTCATTTCTGTCACCTATAATGTTTTAGACATTGGAGTTTATATAATTTTAAAAGTTCATGTGCTTATTTTTATATTTTACGTTGAAAGTTTTTGTGGGTCTTGGGACTAAGTGTAATTTGTCTTTCAAAAATGGTTCATAATATCTGTTAATGTATTTTTGTTTTGTTTTCGCCACTGTGTTATATGCGTTTTGAAATAGTTTTTTATTGCCTGCTACGGTTGCTTAATTTAGGCACAATCGGTGGTTTGTGAATTTAGATATGTAAATAGTTGACTAAGTTTTAGAAGATAGATAAAAATGACAATAGGAGTGTTTCCCAGCTGGCAAGGGAAGAAGTGTCTGAATATCTGCATTGTTGTGTAAAATATGGGCGAGTTGGTGTAAGTAAATGTACTTATTGTTAGTAAATATTAAGTATATGTATTTGAGAGTGGAGGAGAGTTTATAGAGAGAAAGTTGTGTTGATTGAGAAGAGTCTATCTGTCCTTTTCTGAATGTGGAAGTTTGGAAGAAGCAGCAAACACAATTATATAAATAAATATAGGATGACGTCCTGTGAGTTGTTGGCTTGGCTTTGGTTCCTCCGATTTGCTTGCCTAGCGAAATGAGAGAAATTGAACATTTCTCTTTGTGTTGGAGCTGAAGGTACTTGGCCTGTAAGGAGCGGTGCTGTGTGGCAAATAGATGAATATTTATTGTGCGAGAAGAAATGAGAGGAAAGGAGGGCACACATTACATTCAGCATCAGACCATCACATATCAGAGAGATAGACTACCCCAAACAAACAGAAGAGTAAAGTTGGAGGAGAAGACAGACAGGGAAAAACTTATGCTAAACTAAACTCTAAAACTGTTTGATTGAAGCCAAGAATAGCCAAATATTACATTTAAACTTACTTCCAGAACTATTGTGTGTGCACTCATGCAACATCTTTCATTACACACTTTACTTCGTACAAAGGTATGTAACCTCGCTTCCAGAATCATCCAACTTTCCGTCCTATGTTTGTATACACATTTTTGCCACACAAGTCAAACAATAACCGAGATCTGTCTGCTACCAACCAACCTTCTCAACATCGCATCGCACCAACTTATTCTTGGGACTTCAACAACTTTTTCGTTTAATACTTTGTTTGTGTTACCAGTTCTGCTTTTTTCCAAAGGACTTAAATCTTACACAACCTCACTTTCCAATAGTTCCTTCCCTGTAGCTCCTGTTAGTCAAATCAAGTCTTCTAGGGCATTTCATAAAAATACAATACCACTATATAATCAAAAATCAAAAGTTCTACCTTAAATGTACACTTTAGTATAACAGTATCATTATCATTATCAGCTTCTGTGGAAATATATGGAAATAATTATACAGAGTATGAATACGATCACCAGTTACACAGCTAGCCGAAAATTAATTGTAAACCAGCTTTGTAAACAGTAAAGCTGTATCTATATCCATATTACAGATGACATTTGACATTTGATTATTATTTCTGTACTATTCAGATCTGCTAATCTCATTTGAAAAATTCTGTGCTCGAGTGAATTTGTTAGGTAGTGCGTGATAATTTTATAAAAGTACGAATGAGTGGATTTCTAAAACTTGAGTGCCTTTATCCTCTTGACTTTAATGGCGCAGCAGAGTGTATCCTTAGAAATTAAATTCAATCAAATGTGAAAGTTATGTGAAAAGTGGATATGAGTTCATCCGATAGAAAAGTAAGATCTGGGGTAGTTTGAAAGAAGAAGCACTGCAGGTGCACATTTATTAGAATGAAGCTTTGCAATTTCTTTTAAGAGATGAGATGCCTTGACTCTATTGCCGTCGGCTTTCTTTCGTGGACACACAGCATATTCCGTTAATGTAAACGCTAAATGTACCTAGCAGAGTAAAACCGTAAAACGAAGAGTTTATTTTCTGTTTTGCTTATATTGAGTCCATATGTGAGCTTTTGCATTGCTTACCAATAATATTAGTAGATTGGGATTCAGAATTAAACTGAGACAAACAGAGGGATCGAATTTTTTTTTATTGTAAGCGTTTGCTCGCCGAGCTTTGCTTATTTTCAGTGAGCTTACATTGGTTTGTCCTTGAGATGCTTGCACACTGTAAGTAATACAAGAATGTTGATGCGAAGCCCTGGTATTTTTAGTATTATTTCTTCTGAATTGAAATTCGGGTATGGGTGGGAGCAGTTGCTTATAATCTGGTGCACTGCAGGAGAATACTTGCTTTTTTCCTGTATATTTTCCAGTAAATCCACATAATGCAGTCATGAGTAGAGATCTTTTAAGTAGACTCCAGGAAAACTAATAAGACTTCTTTTATTTTTAGGAAGTCTTTAATTCGGTTTTGGCTAAATCGAGTTTCCAGTGTTTATCTATCGATCCGTAGAAAGGTTTAAGTAAATAAGGATAACTTTTCGTCCTTGCCGACATTCTACTAGAATATCTTGTGCACATGAATACTTTGAATACGAATCTCCTAAGTTCTGGAAGCTACTTTCTTATGTCTTTGTGAGGTAATAATTTGGAGCACAATTTTAAAGCAGATTTTAGTTCTAAATTTCACCAACCACAGTTAATGAAAAGTTTTTTAAGTCTTTTAGTATTGGAAATCCAGATAGGAAATAATTCCACTAGTATTTTAGGACATTTTTCACTATTTATTTTGAATATTTGTCATATCTTGTGAATATCGACCTTTTCTATGCCAAATGGATAGCGTATTGTTTTCAATAGAGTTAACAGGGTCTCAAAAAGCATCTGTATGATAGAATTTAGTTATGAAATTGGGATGTACTACACTTGGAATATTTTCAGAGAGGCATGTGAATATTAAATATTTCAGGATGGTAGGGACTTAACTACAGGATCAGTTCAGACGAGATATTTGCTTAGGGAACGAACGAAAGAAGGAATTCTACTAACAGCTTCAGTTTCCCTATAATAGATTTTTCCAGATACCTACTATATTCTAGATTGTACATACAGAGTGCGAAGGTTCCATCGCCGTAATAACTCTCTCTGTTCTCCGTCTGCATTTTATAAAAATCCTGCAAGACTTTACATTCATTTCATTTTCTACGATCAATTTTGTCTTCTAGGTATTTTTCTACAGGGCAAAGACTTTCGAAAACCTTCACGTTCTTTTCCCATTGTATCCTATTACTACAATTTTACAAGCACTCATACTTCATATATTACTTTTAATGCTTCTTTACCTTTCCTCAGCATTCCATACCCATGCTGAACCATAAGTATTCAATAAAATACAGTTTTAGCAACAGAAGCCTTATTTTCAGTAGACTTTATAACCAAATTTCATAATTCTCTAATTTTCTCCTACTTTATGAGTACTTTATAGGATTTGCATTCCTTTACCTAAGTATGTGGTGTAATATAATGGTGTCCTCGGTGAGCATAATATAAACGAATAAAATAACGATATATCGGTTTCTACGAACGTATTAATTATACTTGTGAAGTAAACATGGCATTTGTAAAGTTCATCTGTATAGTAAATTCTAAGAAAGCATATTAGTTAAGTGTACTTAGTGTACCTTACAATCTAAATATTTGGTTTATAATTTCAAGCCTTCCGCTTCTGTTTAAAGTGGTCCTTCAAACATTATCATTCCCAAAACAATAAACCGACCATGGCTGACATCAAAAAACTAAAATAAGTAATTTAATACTGTATTAATGTATTTCAAAGGAAGTCAAAATGTTAGGTAGGAGAGGGAAAGGACACATTATTTATTCAATAACAATGTACAACCTAGGACGCTCATATTATAACTGTTTGCTTAGTAATAAATGGGTACCTACGAAGGAGAAGCAAGAAACTTGATGCTTTCCAATTTTGTACATCTGATAACGCAAAACTTTTCCCGTGCTTTCGCTCAATTGAAAAGACAGAATTTGTTACAAAGTTATGATGTTACAAATTTTTGAACTGACATCCTTTCCTTCCCGAAAGTCTATTCTTAAATTGAAATTCTTAGTAAACCGTCCGCCTTCATGTTTGTAACCTGACAATCTCAGGTAATACTCAGGTATTTTGATCCGCGGCATACTGTGTGCATGCTGTTTTTCCAATTGTACTTTAAGACATAAAAGTTTTAGATAACACATTATTAAACTACTTTTTCCAAATTGAATTGTAGGCGGAAAAGATAAAGAGCGTGGGTGTAAGCAGACATAAGTTGATGTACAACAAAAGGAAGAATACTTCTGAATTTAAATGCTCAATAGAAAAGTTATTAATATGAATGACTGAGATCAAAATGTCAAGTGTCACCACTCGTGGCATAAATTCTTTTTAGCGATACAGAACATATAGAATGCACAAAACACATCCTCATCAGAAAACAAAGGATTCAATTTAGTAATGCATATCTCACTGTCAACTATGAAAGCATACAACAATATCTCTTCATTCTATTGTTGCACAAGATTACATACATCAAGGCAGTGCTTCCTTTTCAGTCAATTCTTTTGCAATTAATTATTTCCCAAAGGGACTACACAGAGCTAACAGCTAACCCTAACCATTAACCTCCGACTTATTACTTTTCCTTTTACTGTAGCAACATGTGACAAAGTGACAAACGCCCGCCCATTCCATGTCATGTCGCTCTCTTGCTTAAAACAGAAACGTCACACATTTTCCAGATTAATATCAAGTCGCTACCTCACACAGACAGGATCATAATTCACATTCACATTCCACTACCTAAATACTACATTAAATATGCGTCCTATCTTTTGTATCCCATTTTGTGAATCTCTACTATATATGTTCAACACTCAACACCTAATTAATATATAACAAAGTTTTCCAACTGCATGTGCCATAAAGATTTTAAGTAATGTAGATGCCTTATACAAGTACTATATCTCTCCGTCCGTCAATCTATCCGTCTGTGCGACGGATGTAACTCAGAAACGGAGTGAGATAAATCTTTCAAACATTTTTCAACGTAGTCGAACGGCCATAGCAGAAATTTAGTACAAATGATGATTTCACTCAGTAGTAAGCAGAAATATATAATTTTATTAGTTAATGGATACTGTGTTATAATATGTTACTTGCAATGGTTTATTTTGAAAAGTAAGGATCACTGTTAAATTTAATAAACGTATATAGGTAAGTTGGATTAATTTGGTAAAGAGTGTGTTCAATTTGAAAATTGAAAAGTGCTAGGAAGTGTGCCAGGGCTAGTTGAGTTGAGATATGGGGTACTCTGTGTTTGGAGATAGTGTGATTACGCATTAAATGTGTTCAGCTAATTTGATCATGGTTTTAATATTGGACATGAGTAATAGGTATCTATTACATAGGACGTAGGGAATTGTAGGTGGAGGACTATTAAATGACTACATAGACTACTGTTACTTGAAGGAAAACACGCCAATCAACTGAGGACATGAAATAGAGCCCTGCGTACCTTAGTGACTGTATAGGATAGTAATTCCTTTTATAATTTCATACATGAGTGACATAATATGTTAGGGACTTGTTTGTAATATGTAGCCATTATGGTATTAAAGTGGCTAATGAATCATGGTAATTGGGCACGTTTCGTGTCTAACGTGAATGGTCGAAAAGACAAAACAAACACTCGAGAGCCGTTCATTACACTGAGAATGGAGAATGAGAGTGTGAGTGGATTGTGCTGATACGCTGTTATCGTAAATTCAGGCTAAATGACAGTGGCTAAACGAAGGAAAAGCGAATCTAACCAACCTAAAAGGCCATTCCTCCTACTCTATGTTTATTGCCTGGAATACGACCCAGTAGATCCCCTATTTGTGTCTATTGTTCCATCTAATTGTATAGGTAAACACTCAACCAGGGTTATAAATAACACATTATAAAGACATACAAATACAAACAGAAAACACAAGGTGCGCACAACACATTCTACACATCTATTACACTTACCTACACTAATAATAATTTACTACTACTTCTATTTTCGCAAAACTAACATTTATTTTGGTATTGCTCTAGAAAAGTATATACATGTACTTAATAATGGGAATATTATTCCGGAAGATACCCAGTGATATCAAGTTTGATACATGTATGTATAAGGAATGAGATGCACATCATAATATAGAATGTAAGGACATAAATATTATAATAAAGTTTAGTTGCAAAAGTAGTATACCATGATATTTTCGGTATGGGTAGTTTGCAGGAGATAAACCTTAATCATGTAATAGTGTTTATATGGGATGCATTACATGTTTTATTATAGGAAGTAAGTATACACAGTACAGCGATCCATATTTTCCTACTTGGGATGGTTTATTTATGCGAGAGGAAGTTTGCCATTATTCCCACAAGAAATGATATCTTTGGTCGAAATGAATCTTTCTTTGCTGTAGGACGTCTAGGGAAAGATAAAGAAGTCGTATGACAAAAATATAAACGGACCTGAAAGATTTCCTATTGCTAACAATATCTGGGCAAACTTAAATAGTTGGGACCCACTGCATTTGACACTAACTTTATTTATGACCCCACTTTTTTCGACATATCTGTCCTGTCCCGAACAATGAACAAACAAACAGGAAAGTAGGGCCTGATTGTGTGCATGGGAAAAGAGTATGCATTAATATTCTCCACAATTGCACATTCTTGAAATTAATGTTTAGGGACTGAGAAAATCTTAATTTGATTGGAGGAGTCTAATGAAGTAACGATAAGTAAGGCTACGGCTACAGTCAACAGAGTGTTAATTGCATAAAGAGTCTTTACAGTGTTGAGGAAGGAGACGTTGATTGTGAATACGTAATTTGTATTCCGGGGAGCGTTCGTTTCGCAATGTCTGTCCAGTAGAGCAGGAGCACACAATGTCGAGCCAAAGCACAAACTGCACACTACATACCCAGAGACCTACTAAGGGAGGGAATATAGATATATAGGGGAGTAGTGGAAAAGTATGCGCTAGTGCTCAGGTTTGAATTATAGTGGGGAGCGGAGAACGCGGAAGGAAAGAAATGTTCATTAAAATTTTTCACGACTGGAGAAGGAATTTCATTCGGCTCTTTTCATCTGCCTGCCTAGTTCCAGCTTGTGTTATGTTCTTATAGCTGTGTGACTTCTTTCCGTTGCGTCTCTTTCTTTTGATAAGTGAAACTCTTCTGTCGGACTCCATGCTCTCTCCTTTTCGTTTCCCTGCATTTTATTCCATTCCATTAGAATTCAGATTGAGCTCTCTTTCTCACTCTCTCAGTCAGTTCCTTTCTCAAAGGCTCAAGGGGGAATTGGATTTCTCAGTTTAGAAGAACACGGACGGAGTCAGTTTGAACACTATCTTTACATACTTTCGATCCCTACCTACACTCAGACTATTCCGCTCTGTCCCACATCTAACTAAGGATGTACTGTATCTAAATACACACATTTCTCTTTTGCGAAGGAGGGACTCGGTGTATCACAGACATACTAAATATTATGTACTATCACGTACTCGGTGAATATAAGTACTAAAAATAATCTGAGGTGGTGCAAATAGTCCACATGTTATATAGCGCAGCGATTCATTAGAACCCTATGGCATTTTCTTTTCTTATCACACAGGAGTAGTGTATCTATGTAGGCACTCTGTCTATGTTTAGTACTGTATTTATTACATGTACATAGCTAACAATAAGAAAGGGACATAAAAAATAAGTACATGAGATATATGTAAGCATCTGTAGTTCAGAGTGGTATAGCAAAGAGAAAATGTAAGTAAATTGTGTAGCCTTGTGTTGGTTGGCTATAGTATTATGACACTTTATTTCTCTCCCTGAGGATTGAAAGGAACATTAGAGTATATTGAATGAGTTAGTGACTAGTGTTGTCTGGGTCTGGGTGCCTTTCCTCCTTGCAATTGGAATCGCCTTTTAAAGGAATGGTAAAAGGAGGCGAGAGTAGAAAAGGACATTCATTGTGAAAGCTTCCCACGTCCTGGAGACCCTTTGGAGCATTGGAGCTGTTCCAGTAGATACGTACCTGTGCTAGTGGCTAAACACTATTAGTGGCTAAAGAATTGAAGTTTCAGCTCTAAAATTCCCGTAACTGTTAGTTTATGTAACATTTCAACAGTGGTTTCACTTCTCCTCATTCACTCACACCAGTTTAGTTTAGGCTGAATGACTGAGCTCATCCCATTTCATGATAACTCTGATATATACGGAGCACCACTAAAACTGTGCGAGAAGAATGAGTCCGAAGGCAGTTCTGTGCAGAAAGACAGATAAACGCAGCCTCGCAACCAAGACAGTCACACTAGTAGTAAACCAAACAAAATAAGAACGAGCTTTGCTTTCCTACTTATCTCCGTCTTGTATAGTTCAGTCCCCAGATATTGATATAGACTGTTCGTGACGAGAAAGGACAATTTCTTTTTTCTCTCCGGTCAGATCCATCTCCATTCAGTTGAGGAAAGACGAGAAATAAGTCTAACCAACCTTACCCAGAAACTTTATTTAATATCCTTAGTGTTTCTACACTTCTCCCCAATTTTACTTTTAACTTGCCTTGAAATTTTCAAATCTTTATTCTTTTCTAACAGAAGCATAAAAAGCAGCAGATCCCTATTGTCTACGTATACAAACCATATGGAATCCACTAAAGGTCAGGTGCATAAAAGATAAAATGGGGAGGATCCTGTTTTCTAACTGGAATGCAAAGTTGCGTTGTCACTTCATTGCGATAGGCACGTAGTATAGACACAGCAAGAATGGATAGCTGTCTTGCATTCTATGTACTTGGCATGTAAAAACGAAAAGTTGCAATTTTTCAGTCTTGAGAATGCAGAGTACTGCATGGTGATAGGGAATTTGGGCAGAGTGTATTATTGAATTGGCTAACGTGAAACGTAACATGAGTCGGCAAGATTGAGAATTCCTTTACTAACTAAATAAAGTATATGCTTCAGGGTTCTTGCGATTACATTACAAATAGTCTTACTATTGCTTTAGTCGCATTGGATATGAACAGTGTACGGACAGATGCCTGCTTACGTGAAAAACGTAATGTAATGCAACGTAACTTAATAGAGCAAGAGAAAATGAAGACGCGACTTGTTTTCTCTACTTTATGTATGTTGCAGGAGGCCACGTTTCATTTAGGGTTGACTTTGAATGCTACCTTCAGTTTCAGTACGTGTAATACGAACTACGAGAAGTTAAAGGGAAAGACTACACAGCTAACTAACTATGCGAGAGGCAATTTCACATTTCCCTTGTGTCATGTCATCATGGCATGACAGTGTCATCCGGTAAGCTTAATGGAGACCCAGATTGGCAGATTCATGACATGACATCACTATTAGCATTAGCGTGACACTAACATGCCTCGCCCTTTAATTTTTCAAGACGACCCAGAGAATTCCTAATACTCATCTTCTTACAGCACCAGCACTCTTAAATTACTTTAAGCAACACTACTAGTCTTTCCAATTCTCACGTAATTCTAACACAAATCCGAAGCAGAGATGCACACTGACAAAATAACTAACTAAAGGTCATTTGATTCCCAATTCGTATTGCACTACATTACGGACTACTCAGAATTACTACCTAACAACATTTTCGTCTTACAACAACTCTTCTTTTGTTTCTTCAGGAATGATTTCCGTATTTAACGAATCCGTTTCCAACTCATCTGTCTTTCTATCTTAAAGGTTTCCACTTTTCTAGTTAAAAGAGCAAAAAAACAGAACAGGACAGCAGTAATGGCATCCTTTATCTTCACTTTCAGTCTCGATCGCTGATTTGCCTTTGTAATAAATAACACACGTTTTCTCCCCTTGACTCACACGAAGGGCATTTCTAGGAAATTCGCACAAGATAGGAAGCGGTCAAAATTGGGAGCATTTCCTTTTCGTGTTCGTTTGAAGTGTCCCTGTCCTTTATACATAATATGTAACTATAGCTAACTGTCACTGGGTTCTTCTTTATGGAGTGATATTTGCTCTTCTTAGGGTACTTGAGATTTTCGGTTTCGAGTACTCTACCAAAGCTCTCTGAAAGATTTCTATAAAAACCAAACGTAATTGCATGTGAAATTGAAACCTATGAAAAGATTTTTCCTTCGCTACTCAGCTCATAGTGCATTTGTCAGGATGTGGGTTTTGTCGTGGTTATGTGATATCATTGCAGATACCTGGGTTGGGCGGAATAGGAGGAATCACCATTCATCATTAAAATACGGAGCATGGTTGTGAAACTTATTTACATAAAAGTATCGCTGTCATTCTCGTAACGAATTATGCAAAGGAATAATGGGAATAATGTCTCAAAAAGTTTGCTTATCTAACAATATGTCATCTTCAATCCAAGACAAATTTATATTCTTGCATTTCTCCCTTTCTGATACGATACTGAATTCTGAAGATTCTATCTTGGCTTAGTATAAAATAGAAGTACTTTGCATAATTTGTAAAGGATTAACTATATAATGTCATGAAATGAAGAGAAAGTCAAGAACATCCAGAATTACATAAAATGAACTGCACACTTGTGACTGTAACTCAATTTTATTTATTACTCCTGTATTCATGATACATTACACAAGCTAATCTGATTGTGAGTACAAAACCTTGTTTATGAATATCCCTAGGATAGCTAAGATATTCCATCAATAATAGAGCATTTCCCAATCTCCAAATGTTTCTCGCTGCTAGCATGATTTCCATATTTTCTCCGTATACCATTAGAATTTTCTCTGTCGCTGAGTTGTCGAGTAAGAATCGTCCAAAATATTCATACATGTACTTTATTGGTGTTTTCTCTATAAATATAATGGTACTGCGCCATAGAAGTAATAGTAAGCACTATACAATATCAGCACTATGTACCTTTGTGTTTGCATTATGTTTTTGTCAAAAAAATGATGAATGTCTGCTGATAAATTGCCTAACTGACATTGTTGTTGGCAGAATCGATTATGCAGAAATAGATTTTGAATGTGTTATGATTCCACAGGGAGATACACTGTTACAGTGAAAGTGTACATTATCTACATGCATCTGCATATCTGCAACTGGCAGAACCCCACTGTAAACATTTACATAAAATATTCCGAGTAACACAAAATTCAATTATAAAGATGCATTGAGTGCAGGACAACGACAAGGGGAGATAAGATAACTAATTGTACGTAGAACCAAATAATATTGTATATAGAATTTAGAATTGAATACATTTAGCGTTACTGTAATGAGACGTTTGTAATTATGCAGATGACTGCACTGCTGTTGTGCTGGGAAATAAGCATATTGAATTCTTGCACCAAAATTAATATTCATGAAAAACATTTTTCACTCAGGTTATATAATCCTCTGCTGTTATGTTATGCTTTCATATTTACAGGAAAAAAGTACGTTTCTAAGTTTTGAGTACATTTATATAGTGTGTGCAAATTCATTAATTTCACTCAACCAGATTAAAATGTTTTGCGTCATAAATGGTAGCGAGTGCCGTATCTACAATAATTAAACTGGTATATTATGGTTGCGTGAGAAGCTTAAAACGTTGTAAGTAATATCATTATAGGAATTCCTGGGACTAGCAACTATTCTCATCTCAGGTGCCCTTTGCCCTATGCACGCTACTTACATCATGCCTCTAGTCGTTGCATGTATCACTAAGCAAGCATTATCACACTACTGGGGCGAGAAGCTATTACAATGACAAAATCAATTTATTTATTTCACAAAGAATCTGACAAGTCAAGTGTACCGCTTTTCACCTTCCTCCAACACTACATCATAATAAATATAATATGCAACTACAAAAACAACTTGTTCCTCAGAAATGTACATGACGCGTTTCTCTATTCAAACTCTGTAAAGGTAACCTGGAATTATTATAGCATTCATTTTTTCAAATTAATCCTATTTTATGAATGCTTACATTTTACTCCATCGCCATTACTTTCACTTTGCCTTTGTTGTTTTTATTTATAAATTTTTTGTTTTTTTGTTTTATCTCTTTTCATTTGCTTGTTTTTCTTTTCCAACGTTTTCCTTGTTTGCCTCAATCTTTGTTTTTTTCACTAATTGTTTATATCATTACTTTTCATATTTTTCTCGTTAATTTTTTGCTTTTTTGTTCCATCTCTTTTCATTTGCTTGTGTTTCATTTCTAGCTTTTTCCTTGTTTATTTCGATCTTTGTTAATTGTTTATATCATTAGTTTTTTTTTTGTTTTCTCGCTAATTTTTGTTTTTTAATGTTTTACGCAGGGGAAGAGAACAAACTTTTAATTGCAAATTGAAAACTTTATTGTGCTTTAATACAGGATCTGTTGAAATAGTTAACTAACAGTATGAAGTGTGAAGTCGGCATACCGTAAAAAAATTGATGCCGCATACCGTAAATGCCATAAATATAAACACATGGGGAATGCATGTAATTTGGTTGGTCGTAATATTTCTATTTGCCACATTTTCGGCAGTTTACGGCATGCGCCATTTACGGCGCACTCGACACTGATTTCTGAGCGACAGTAAAGTCATATTCATAATTGAGGAATAGGACATAAAGCATAAGAACTATAAAGCTTTGAGTAATTTCAAACAGTAATATTTAACGAACCCATTAAAACCCGGTACGGCACTGTTTGTGTACTCAAAGTTTGATGTTGCCTAATTAGTAAATTGTCCTAATGATGTATTTATTATGCATTGAATCCGGCATCGTAGAGTCAGAGTGCATCTGAAAAATTGATAAGGTGAAATGATAGCGACCCACTTAATTCGTCAGAAAGATAGAGAGAGACATTTTACGCTAAGTGAACAAAGCGTAGGTCTGTCGAAGATGAATTCATTTGATCAGTGATGTCTAATGTCTACATAAGAAACACCTCATACCTAAACCACAAATACATCTCCTTAATTCAAGTAGTTGACTTTCCTAAAATATTGCTTCACACAGCATATCGTAACCAAAAGAAAGTTGCCTTTAGGTTCATGTTCTTTCTGCTCTATTTCTGTCGTATCATCTGCGAACCTTCTTTGGTGTTTTGGGTACAAACCTCTTATGTTACCATTTTCGTATTACAGAATTATCTGCGTCAGCCTAACTGCGCCCAGTTTGGTTTTCCATTACAAATTTTCCCCTTCGCTTGTCACACCATACATGTTACATCACTACGTTTTATTCCACTCCAGATGAGCAGATAGTCTTATACATATTCTCTTCAATAATACAAAAAGCAAAAAAGCATTCATGCCTGTTTAGTGGACACAAATTTGCTAATATTTTTATATTCTGGGGAACAGTGGAAGAAATACATATTTAACATAATTTTTTAAAATAAACCCTTAGATTGCAATTCTATGTAAGAAAATTATAAGAAAATGCAATTTTGGATCGTCCCATGAAAAAATGCATTGTAGTAATGTACATGGTAGCTGATAAAATCATTTTATTTCTAGCGTGCGCTACCGTTGCAGTTTAATATTCTGTGATAGAAGAAATTTAGACTTTTTTGAAGATATGGAGGATGATAAAGCTAATTAGCAGAACACTATAATCTAAATATTTCCGTAAGATTTGCATACTTGCATGCATCCGTAATGTAATGTAATAAAAAGGAAAAAAGTCAGAGTATAATTGCATTACTTATCGTATGATAGAATAGAGCATGTAATATCTGGTGGTAGTGATGAAGTGTAGCTTGAAATATATAGAGTGCTATGGCATTGAGTGAAAAAGGCATATTTTCCGAATGATTACAACGTGATAAGTTTGAATTTTCCATTATCTGAAGTGGAGTCAGGGGATTTTATCAATTCTGCCAGAGAAATTAAGATTACAGAGTATCCATTAATGCAAGTAAAGCAGAATGAGAAGATTCTTGTGAAAGTTAAGATGTAAGTCTAGGCAGAGCTGCTACAGTACATAACTGGAGCCTCACAGTCCATTTACTCCGGCAGAATGGAAAAGTGCCCAAGCAAGCCCAATCCAGTAGACTTTAAATCGATATCTGTAACGAGGTTTTCGTTCAAGTGTAAGTAATCCAGAATGCCTTTGCGATTCTCCTGTAACTTCTGCATGAGTTGATTTTAGTTCTAACCGTAAGCGTACATACCTGAGTTTATTGTTAGATCACGTCTACGAACTTACAAAAGTCAAGTCTATACACACTCCCAACATTATTTGTATCTGCTTATACGACTTCTTTAGCCCTTCTACCCTCTCTCCAATGCATATTCTACAAGCAGACCTTAAACATCCCATTTTCAAAGTTCGGATCCCCGTATTCCCTATTAGGACCCACGAACATACATAAATAGGATGCATATATGGGTGCTTACCAATAAGAGTCAAGTAAGTCAGTTAGGGACGAACCTATTTACTTGCATACAATGGCATGGGTACTGATTGACCTTTCTGTTCTTCAATCGCACGTTCTGGGATGTATAATGGAGATACTATAGGTAAACGTACTTTCATGAAATTCGAATTCTCCGTTGCCCAAATCAAATTCTAGGTTCTAGTTTTCCAGGCGAGAATTCTACCAGGATAACTGAATTACACGGAGATAGTCTCATCTCATCAGCCAGCTCAAGTCAACAGAACATAGCACAGACCTACCAACACTGATAACACCAAAAAGTCTCATCCTTCCTAGATAACCCTATAACTGCAACTAGTTTTCCAATTCCTCTTTCAATGCAATACCAAAGACATTCTCCCACAGCACATTCCACATAGAAATAGAAATAAAGGACTTTTCGTTATCTCCGTATGTACACGAATACACCTAGTCGAATAATACATTGTTGGTCTGTGGCTTGGCTTCCCTCGTTAGCGAGTCAACTTTTTCACTTTCAATGCCAAATACTAAAAATGACGTCTTCAGACCTCTAATGATGTCCTTTGATTTCATTCCATGTATCGACATTAAAGAAATTGCATTACGACAGACACATACTATTTGCATTCGCAACTATTCCTTTACCAATTCTCCACTCCTATTATCGTAGTTCTCTTCGCGTAATGTAATTCGGCTCCAAAATCCACATCAATAATCATTACAGACTGAATTTTATGGTGAAACCATAAAGAAACGAATTCACAGTCGCAGTACAAATGCTGCAACGGCAACAAATGTCAAAATGCATTTATGTTACAGATGAAAGTACCTACTTAATTATTAATAAACGACTTAAATTTAATGTTTCGTCTTAAGAATTTAAATTTTCGTCTTAAGAATTTACATTTTCGTCTTAAGAATTTACATTTTCGTCTTTTTCGGTTGAATTTTTCGTCGTATGAATGTTTCGTCTTTTGATTTTATTTTTCGTCTTGTGATTTAATATTTCGTCATTGTAGTAGTTGCAATGGTAGGTATATTTAACAACGGTTTCATTTATCATTCAAGTAAAGCTTTCGTGGCTCCCTTAGGTCTGCCACGTTTGTGCTTCTAACAAATTAGAACTTTCTCACTTTAGGAGGAAAAGATGTAAGCTTCGTAACTGCAGCAGTACCTCTGTAAGTTTAGTTGACAGACTTCTGAAAGTCGAATTGTCGTCATTTATGTCCTGTTTTACAACGTAAAATTGTCTTCATCTTCCGGTAAGCTGAGGTTAGCGATGCAAAATGTTTCTAGGTCATCAAAGTAAACTATATTGTCACTGTTTTTACGCTTGAGGTAGGACAGAAAGTTTCTCAAGGCAATCTTAGGTGGAATTTCCATTTTCTTGTCTGTTATGTGCATGTTCCGTGTGCATAGCTACAAGTACCTTGGTTAACATTGCTGCTAAGCATCCATACACATCCATTACGTGACAGACGAAATATTAAATCACAAGACGAAAAATAAAATCAAAAGACGAAACATTCATATGACGAAAAATTCAACCGAAAAAGACGAAAATGTAAATTCTTAAGACGAAAATTTAAATTCTTAAGACGAACCATTAAATCCCAGCCAATCGTTCTTAATAATGAAACAACTTTCAAGCAATAAGTAGGTTCTACCTTTTCAAGATGTAGACATTCATTTATTTTGCCTGTTTAAATTAGTTTGCATTACGTACTCTTGTTATTTATTTATTGCGGTATGAGATTTGGGAGATATACCTTTAGCCCAATATAGCAGTATCTATGCGTATTTAAAATACGATTGTTACAAAGTGAAGAGCACTTTAAATAAGTGTAGTCTTAGACTTATACAACAGCAGTGTCGAATGTGCAAAATTTGAGTTCATGTGGATGAGGTTATTGTTTACCAGTACCTTTGAAGGTTTTGGCATTTCAATTTCAACTCTTAAGTAAACCATCGACGGAAGGTATATAGTCGTGCGGTAGATCTCTGCAAAAGATTAATATGATTAGAATTCGAAATTCCAATAGCTTCTGAGTGTAATAACATTATTTATTAGCCTAAGGGAGCGTCCATAAATTACGAAGTCACTTTTTTGCCGATTTTTGACCCCCACCCTCCCCTTTGAGGGCATTGAAGACAATTGGTGCTGCCTGCGAAGACCTATAGCCTTTTTTTGCCCAGCAATAAAATTTTGCATTAAAATCATCTATGAACGTTATTGAATTCATTATATGAGGAAAGCAAGCAAATTCAATTTGAGCGTAGAGATTCAACTCCGCGTTTTAGAGCAGGATTAATGATACATTTGATAATTTTGTGTAAATAATAAATCCAATCGTCAGGAAACTCTTTTGCCAAATTCGATTTGAGCTGGTGAGAACTTTTTTAATTTGCATATTAAACGTAAGCTTGAAACATGTAACTCTAGTCCTGCGGATTGTCTTATATGTATATTATTTATTTGGTACTCTTAGCATGGAGTGTACATTATGCTAATCTTCTTTAAGAGGACAAGACAAGACCTTTTGAAATGCAAACAAGACAATAAAAGGGCTCGAAATAAATTCAAATGGCATCGATACGCATTTTTAAACTTTTTATTTGGATTGCGTAGACTAGTATTTTATTATTTTGTTCTACAAAAACAGTTTGACGACCTCAGAAGTCTGACCTCTGACACCCCCCCTCATTTTTGAAGAATTAGATGAGGCCATTTGGCTGACCCCCACCCCCCCTATGGGTGACCACGTAATTTGTGGACGCTCCCTAAACACCCGGTAGTGTTTACGATAGCCTGATATTTCTCCCTAAAATAAATCTCATGCCAAATTAAGGATGTATTACTACTGGACTGGAGGTGCTATCTCTTAATCTCCTACAAACTATAATGGAATTGAATCACTAGTTTACACTTGGATTAGCCATTTTCCTATAATATACCTTTTAAATTAAAATATTACTACAGTGAGTATTAGCGTATATGCCCGCCTTATCCAATTTTATTATCTGTTGCAAACGAGGTAATAGCAAATGGGAGGTAGCCAAATGGGAGGTGGGAGGTAAACAAGAATTACTGCATAACATTTAGAGCAGAACCTTAGCGAAGCTAGATTTCGTAGATTTCGTTTTTATTTCCTTAAGGGTAGTTAATCTTCTCTCTGAATGGTCTTGAGCGCCTAAAAATACTGAAATCGATTCCTTTCCGTAGTTATTTAGATAACAAACTAAGCATCATAACTTAATGTCTTGTGTAATATCCCGTATGGGCAATAAAAAGTAATTTTGTCCAACTTACATCGTTTTACTTACTTTTGCTTCAGCAGTATTTCAATGCAAACCGATAATGCCAGGTCAAGCAAAGAAGGTTCGGTTTTGAAGTATGTAACATACAAATCACAAATGTTACCTAACAATGCTTATTTTAATACAACGTAGTGCTGATTTTTAAAAAAGAATCATAAATTGTGCTTCGATTAGCAATTTCTGGTATTGGTTAAATCCTAAAAAGCCCATGTCAATTATCGGGGATGCCTCCGAAATATGTGGCAAAAGCGGTTGAAAATTGATGAAATTCCGGCATAATTGGAGAAAGTAGTGGTGAAAATTGGTGAAAGCTAGGGATCCACATTAAAATGTTCCAGAAAGACCCCTTCCTGAGATTTACTTTATTTTTTGGGGTATGCATGGCCTCTCAGCTGAAATCTTCTAAGTAACTTAGACCTAAAATACTAGGAACTGTTTGAAGTACTGATTACAAGAATGATTGGAAATAGGGAAATAGATTTTATTGCCATGCTTAAGGGATAAATGAAATGAACCGAAGAAATCAGGGCGATGTATACTAAGCTAAATCGCAAACGAAAATGAAAACAGAATATTGCATGTTTTCAATTTGCCATTGTATTCCTAATGTAATTAGCGAAAAATGTTAATAATTAATAACAACAAAGAACTTGTTTCTGGCAAAATTTAATTAATATGAAATAACTTACAAAGTAGGGGTAATCAATAGTTAATCGAACCTCCCAATCTCGCCGATTAGATTAACTTTTCAATTAATTTTGCTCCAAACTCGCGGTCTGCGCAGACGCAAGATTTAAATCGTTCGATTTTAATCCAACAAATTTTAATCGTCTCAAGAGACGATTTTTGTGGAAATAATCAGATTAACTTCTCGCTCTGCAGGGATTCCTACACAACACAATCTAACATGCTCGACTGTGCTCCTTGTCAAGTTTGTTTTCACTGATAGGTAAAATTGCTGTGAAAATTGCAAAATACGTGGAATAAAACTATGAAAAGCAGAGAGGGCCTAGCATTCAAGTGGATAAAAAGTACTAATCAAGAAATAGCTAATTACGTTATGGAAAACCATAATTAGGACGTAGCAAATTTTGCATTTAATATTCAAAAGCGAAAAATCATTGATCATGTTTGGATCTTGGCAAAATCAGAACACTCAGTTATATATCTAATTAATCCTTTCTATTTTCATCTAAAATGTAATCTATTTGGAGAGATTCGGGCGATTCGATTAACTGCTGATTACCCTTAGTATGTGTATGGGAATTAGAGGAATAGTGAAAGTTTGTTGTCTGTACGCATTCTTGTTGTAGGGACAGAGTTTTTCATCGGAAGCTTTTGCAGATTGTATGTGGTGCTTATGTAAGAAATAATCTCCATGTCTCCGGTGCTTTTTAAATGAATTATTTTTTAGGTAAGTAGTAAGTATGTTACCCCGCCGAGCATTGTGATCCTTAAAGGGCGAAGGTGAGCACGTTTGTTGTGGAACTCGAGACACAGTACCTGATTCAATTACAAGTTGCAATCTCCAATGCGAGGTGGATTGGGTGAAGAGCGGTGGAAGTTGAGCTTCTTTCTTTCGAGGAGAAGTTAGCTTACGACCACTCCATGTGTAGGAGTTTTTGGACACAAACTTTTAATCGGCAATTTGGTTCTTTTCCTAAGTTCAGCTTCATCCAATTTCCCATATTGATCCTTTCTTTGTTTTTTATTGTTGAAACACGTTGACTAGTGGAAGATTGCACTTGCTACTTTGTATAGCGTCCCTACGCTGAGCTGAACATTAGAAAACTGGTGAACTGGTGCAGTTGTAGCGTGACTTCATTGAAACTAGGAAAATAAATAGTGGAGTAGAAGTGAGGTAGCTCCAGAGGATCCCCAACTCCTTCCGCCAGGTTCATTTTATTGTTTCTATTTGTATTTACATTACCATTGGAAAGCACTTTCATTCTTTCTTGAAAATTATGTTTCTGACAATCGAAATTATTTTGTCTTCTACTAAACTACTTTTTTATGTGGTGTACTCTACTCTGTAATATTGCCATTAAATCGGGGCTTTACTACTTTTATTTACATTTCATGCACTGCTGATCCTCCATTTACGTTTTCACAAATGCCCACGCTCTTCCCAGGAAATGTTTCAGTGATCAACAGATCGATTCGACCTCCTTTAAAAATACTCGAAACGCTTAATTGAGTTTGAATTATTTAGTGTATGCATATTGCGTGCGTTTCCATTTGTTTCTCCGAGAACTGTGACAGCGAAATAAATGAATTTATGTTTATGTGGCAGCTACATTCACTGAATGCTCTGGGAAATGAAAAGCATTCCTTGTACTGTAATTATTTTGAGTGTGATAGTGATAATGCAAAGCCAGTGTTAATTGTTTTTTCAGTAATGGCCACCATTAATGGCTCACACGGAATTCAACGTGCTAATGCTTCCACTTTGATTTCCACCAAATTCTGTGGAATCTTTTGTACGTTGTCCCAATTTTCATCTCACAAAGTAAGCACACTTTTGTCCTACTTCCTTTTCCTCTAATACTTTCCATTACCATCGTGGCTCCCGGTCCTTCCAAAGGATTCATGTCAAAGGATAACAACACAATGAAATACATACTCTATTTACTATGTACGCAGAACTAGAAGGCAGTAGATGTACCATCCTCTAACAATGCTTTTTATTATTATTAGGTAATAGAAATTAGACAGAATCGAATAGTAGTCAGAATATGAAAATTTAGTCGGAAAATGAAAATTTCAATATTGAATAATTCCATTTCTTTCATCGCCACACTGACTATTGATTTCTAACTACGTAGCATTTCCCTTAATTGAGCGGTGAATATTTTATTCACTAAATTTTTATACAATGTACAGTTACAGCGGTCCTATTTTATACGAAATTAGAATTTTTTGTAACAGATAGTGATTACCATTACGGTATAGACAGTGATGCATGTAAATAATAGACAATTTATTCAATTTTTCCTTGTCACATTTTACTTTTCTTCAGACCAAGTATTAAGTTTTCAGAATTCCTTAATATTCATATCGAGATATGAAATTTCGAAATTTGCCGTCGAATTTGCTTAAGCTTCTAGGACTATAGAGCCAAACACATTCCACGGAAAACATTCTTAAAATTGCTCTTCGTAAGATGGTTAAGGTATTTAAAACAGTTCAATCATTATCGTTAGGTCTGTGACTGTACAACCACCTAAGCTTTGCGACTATCACTTAAAAGCCTAACAGGTGCAAACGGCACAGGAGAAAAGCATTTATAAATGGTTACGTTTTACGTTTGTATTTAAGTAATATTCAGAAAGGCAGTTTAGAGATATCTTTAGTGCTTGTGCAAGCTAGGAAGAGAATGTAGGATGTTAAGTGTCTTTATTTCCATACTGTACTACTGTAGAGTAATTACAATTACCTTAGTTTAGCTAATACCTAATGTTGAGTAGTTGTGTAATCTCACATAACGTGTTGCTAGTTGGCGTACGCGGAGCGTAGTAAGAGTAACAGCACAACTATTTATCTGTTGAAACGTATTCTTTGGGTGAAAGTAATAAAAGCAGTGAAAGGATCACTAGTCAGAAAATAAATTTTCCTTGTACAGAAATAAAATTAGTTGGCTAAATTCCTCGAGCTCTGAAGAAGTCTTATCTGTATCATAGATTTGCTTTTATTGTAGTCCGTATAGCATGTAGTAGTATTTCTACCTCTATTCTTTAACTTATTCAACAACTGGGTCAGGAAAGGCACGCCACTGAAGGAACTAAGGTTAAAGTAACGCTAACGTTCGTAACGATCGTAACGATCTCATGTCTTAACTTACCTTATTGCGATTTTACCTGGGAAGCATTTATCTCTGCACAATTAAGATTTGCATGATGAAGAGAAAATCTACATGAAACCAAAATTACGACAGAGATACATTTCTGAGTTGCGTCTTTCTTTTATTATTGCATTTGCACAACTTTGCGTCTGCTGTGCGCGGTGTAGAGTTTCTTGATTCCTTTAATTATTAATTTTCTTTCTCTTGGACGTGATAAGTAACAGTATACAATCCCTCTCTTTGAAATCTAAATATAAACTTTATTTGCTAAACACGCACGGATATAGATGAAGATGTACTATAGGTATACCTAAATAAATGGTGGTACACTGCCTATATGCATAATTTATGTGCTGCAGCATTTTATAACCCTAATATAGGTACATATTAGTCTTTGTTAAGTATTTGTACGTTTGAGAGTTTAAGGACTACACTAATGGTGCAACTGTTCATTGTAGATATAAAGGAGTCCATTTCCTGTGTAATGGTATTCCTGGGTTGTCTCTAGGTATGCAATATTATTGCTCATGAAACGTAGAGGAGGGAGAGCCTAGAAGGAGCAGACAAACAGACTTGCTGCGTAAATGTGGAAAATAGCTTGAGAATTCGGGACATGTTCGCAACCTCTTATCTCGGACTGACTTGACTTCTGAGCGATCTTAAACTTTGACTCGACTTCTCTCTGCCATCATCAAACCAAAGACTACCCTATATTTATCGTACCTCCTATTATAAACGCCAAGGTGTAATATACCCTCCTTTTATTTCAACCTCGTCCTCAGTTATACCCCACCACTACCACACAAGTACAGGGGACTGTGGGCGGCTATCCAAGCATTGTGTTCATATAACTCACATCTGTACCAACTATTCGCTCCGATATTAAGTCACAGTGCTGACAAAGTCAGTCTGATCCGATTTCTAGGAATGCAATATGGAAATTCTCCCTCAGGCAAGTGTCATTCAATTCTGATCTCACAGAGTCAAATATTCCTTTTATTGATTTCTTTGGCATTTAGGTGTACGCTCAAAATCGGGACGAATTCTTAGACTTATTGCTAACTTCCTCCTCAATTCCACTATCCCAAAGTTCATTGGGTCGACAAAATCTCTTCCACAAACTTCCAATGGTGTTTTAGGACGTACTCCTCTCATAAATACGACTTTCCCCAAGAAATTCAAATATGCTTCTATAGATAAACCATCCTATGGTATTCTTTTTCCATACGCTAGGCAATCTCGCAAAATATTCGATTTCTCAAGAAATACTCAAGGTTTACTTTCTCCCGAACAAAATCCTAAACTTTATTGTATGCCTAATTCTACTTCTACCTCATGCGTCCTTTTTAATTGAAAACACTTGTGACATTTTCAAACTACTTCAATTTGCGTACTACTAAATTATTTCATGGTTTACTAATATAAGTAAATTACTACCTGGTTAATTTATAGTTAGGCTTCATTTCTAAAACATGCAGTTGAAACAAACAACTACAAAGTATCTATTCCCTGTAGGGTAAAATTTTGCAATAGATTAGATTACAAATATTCAGGATTTACAATGCATCCAATTACTTGTATTCATTACGTAGTATGCAACGAATTGGTTCAAAAATATCATTGCATGTACCAAGGAAAACAAAGTTTCAAGTTTACTTGAACGCAAAACTGACATAATTGGGAATAATAATAATGATGTGTAGTAACCAGCAACATAATTCTTGTTAATTGCTTTCTCAGTTTGTAGTATGTAATCCCATTGGGGGAAATTTAAGAGTTTCTTGCTGCAAATGCATATAGAGTTGGATTTCAATTGCATTATTTTCCATATAATAGCATCCTTATATTTAACTCCCTGGGTACTTAAAATCAAGGTCTTTTGGGCAATAATTCAAAGCAAGGAAGGAAGCGTGTCGGAATCTCAAGTGTATTTTATGGAGAAGAAATGGAATGGGAAAAGCAAATAAAACATGCTTTGGTGTAGTGGAGTGGAAGTAAGACCTTTATATAAATACAAATGGATAGATAAGGATACTTTTATTTCGTATCAGCAATAATGGGGAGTATAAAGGTGTATCCCTCTTATCTTGTAGTTTCTTTGAGTGAGCTGACCTAACGTAATAAAATAAAATCTTAAGACGAAAGCCAGCTTATTTTAGTTTTGTCATTTGGAATGGCGGAGTGGAAACCGCAGGGATGCAATATAACTAGTGCCTTAGGTATAATATAATAAGATATGGACAGTTACATGAATAAAGCATAGGATGATGCATTGAAACCACTTTCATGTGACAATCTCTCTCATCTATCTTCCACGCTTGAGTGGAGCTCAACAATAATATCCTCACACGTAACATTTACTTCGTATCACAACAGCAGCGAAAATAAAACTCCAAGCCTCTCGTATGCACATACTTAAGAATCCTATAAAAAATTCCGCCTACAGTTCTCCTCTATACCGCTTTTACATAATAAGATCAAACCATCTGATATTTATACTCAAATCAGGAGAAACATATGACGTGTGTTCTAATAGCATTTTCACAATCTTCATACACTTAAATTACTATTACAGGAAAATGGATCTCTTTTCCCGAAAAACAAATAAAAGCAACAGACCTTTGGAAAATGCCCTTAGACATGATAAAAATGGAATAATACTCTTTTGTGTTACTTCTTACGTGTGCAATTGAATTGACAACTTGTTTCGGTATTATTTACCAATGTTTTCGTAACAACTCTTTCCTTTATACGGGAAGTTCTGTATAGCACTCATAATATTGGTAATGTAATCCATTACACTATTTCGCTGTGGTTTCGCTGAGTAAAAGTTGTTGGGGTTTAAGTAGTTTTCCTTTTATGTGTGTCTCGATGTATTAAAACAAAAGAAGTTCGAATTTTGTTTATAGTCTGTTGAAATATAAATGTTGCTCTCCACGTATTCATTCACGTGTAATATTGGTAGAACGGACAAAGCAAACCCTAAATAATAAATTGCCTTACTTATACTTAGGAAATGTATTTTTGGGCCCAAGTAGAAGTAAGAATTTATTTCTTGTTCAACTCAATCTAATTCTTTTCTAACTCAAAACCAGTTTCCATCAAAGTCGAAAAAATACATTAAAAATATGGCTGCTGTCATTCGAATTTATTTGATAAGTGTACATAATATATAGAGATACCACGTTTGTGTCTTATCATATAAATGAGATATTTGTGTCAGTGCGTTCTGCAGGACTTAGGTATTTTATAATTGTGTCGTTGCTTTGCGTTTGTTTGCTTTTTATCTTTTCTTAGCTTTACTTTCATTAAATATACTTGAAAGGTCTAAGGTCAGTAATGTTGTGAAAATAAACAGTGGCAGAAAACGTAATTAATTGTTTGAAGGGAAATGAAAGTGAGTTAGGGAGGGAATGCCAAGTTCTATTTATGGTGGAAGTTTAGCTTATACACACAGAGGGAGAAATTGTGTTGGTGGTTGGATGAATTATTCCAACTATTTGTAGTGCAGAGAAGTGTAGGCCCTAGGTATATGTAGGTACCTATTTGCAATTTGTAAGAAAAGAAGACAAGTTTCTTATTCAGAATTCAGATGTGCGTTGCGTTGGCTAGCACCGAGTTCGTTCCTACTTACGATTAGTTAGTTACTGCAGCCTGCTCCTTGCTTTCTTAATTACTTTCAATGGTTTTGTTGGAAAACTGTGTTTGCATTACTTTGCTTGCGCCCAACAGAACTATGGGCAAACTATCTACGTAGTATCCACTGATATGCTTCAGATAAACCTAACCACAACTCCAAAGTAGACAGATATATCATTAGTGTACAGTTCTACTACGGCACTTGGATTGTATTTCCATCAATTACAAACAAACATTCTACTAGAGTAAGTAAATGATTTTTCCAGCTGATATCAACTACTATCAGATACTACAGGAAATTAGAGTAAGCAACTCTATCAGATCATCTAGATACTTGTAACAACCAATTATTATTACGGGATAATAATGCTTACGTAACAGAGTTTCTCCAACATGGCTACATTGCAACCTAATTAGATACCAGATGCACATAAATGCACGGTGCACTTTCTCTCGCAGAGTATAGATTGCTTCATTTTCTATCATTAGACTGTCAACATGTCAGTTTACATGTCCACAACTAAGAAAATGGTTTCTTCTAATAATCGCTACCAGTATTTGTTTAGATTTAATTCCGCATTCTCCACAAGGACCGTCTTCGGAGGAAAACTATGTTTTGTATGAATGAAAATTGTGGAAAATTAAATTAAGTTTCATAAATAATTATGATATGATTAGACTAGTATAAAAAATTGATTTTAAGTTTGATTTGGTTGGCAAAAGTACTGTGAATAGAATGAAGGATATGAAGAGGCTTCCAAACAGACATATAAATTGAGACATTAGGAAAAATTTTGTTTTCGTGTTGTTTTATTTTTGGTGGGCCTGGGTTAGCGTACAGACTAATAAAGGTACATTCTGTACCTGTAAATAAATATAAACCTATTTTAAGTTGTATTGAAGTGAAGTTAACTAGGATGTACATCCATTGATTTTTCTTATCCGATTTTTATTCTAGTTTAACAATCTGGAATGGGGACTTGCGCCAATCTTTTGTGACTTTTACATTGCAATGGATGTAACCTGCAGCACTTCCTCCATTCTCAATCTTGTTGCCATCAGCATTGACAGGTAAATCCCTTTACAATATTTATGGCATGTAGAATGTAGTCTGTGTACGAGGAATCTTTCTTTGGATTGCATGATTCTGTTTCTATTTTTGTCAAAATATCAATACTATTGATTTTCAAAATAAATCGATTTATTCTGCACATTCTGCAGTAAGTTTTGTTATGTGTATGGAAGCAGGTATGTACATACCTATATAACGGAATGCTTATCTGCTTTCAGTTTGGATTAAGCTAATGTAATTACAGAAAAAACTTTGATGATATAGATGATGATAAAACATACATGCTTTCTAGTAAAAACTTATAATTACCATAAGGTATACCATCATAAGTTAATTTAGAGGTTAGTAAAACCGTAAACTGATTGAAAGAGATACAGCGATGGATTTAATTTAGTAAAGAATCTGAAGTGCAAAGTTCAGTGAGCAATTAGGTAGTTCTCAAAAAAGTATCTACCGCTACTTAAGGCCTTTGTAACACTGTACAATTTGCTTAAAAGGTTTCCGACAAGAAAGTGTTTTCGTGCCCCAATCTCATTTTTTATCATAATTGTAAAAGTAAAAGCTTGTGTACTAATACTCTATCATGCAGCAAATAGTTACATTGAGGTATAAAAAGTATTACAAGGTATAATATTACTTGGTATGGTGTAGGTTTTATAGTAATGCGTTATATTTATGCAAATGACCCTTTTGCCGGTTGGCAGTAAACTTTGTAGTTGGGAACACAAGGAAAATGCATAATCTATCTCTAATGATTGGCAGTGATCACTTTTAAATGGAAATTGCTATTTTTACTTTGGTAATAGTATTTTGGTTGAGAAAAATAGCATAAGGGAATTGTGACTAGGTAGTTGTGGCTTGGCTTAGAATTATCAGAGTGCATGTAGTTGTGACTTGGCTTTGGCTTGACTGGTGAACATTGGTTCAGTGCCGACATAAACAGATGTGTACATAGAGATAAAAACGGAATGACTTGGCTTTGGCATGACAAGTAAAATTGTGATGACTTTCCCAGATGATGGTATTAGTGTTAGCGATACGAAACTGGGAGATGCTCATATGATGAAGTATGTAGCCATAAAACATAATGAAGAAGGGCTTTGCACCAACATTTGTTTTATTCACTGCTCTCATGATAATTTTACGCTTGTTATACTCTCCCCAACTAAATAGTCATCCTCTCCTAGCAATAATGCTCTTCATTTCCTAATGTCATTATACTATACTTTCCAGCAAACAGAAACCCTGGAAAGCACGCTAGTAAAGAAATAAAACAAAAAACGAGATCACTTCATTTTACAAGTACAGTTCAGCACGTTCAAGTTAAAAGACACTATTGCATTCTGCTAACAATAATGCGATGCGACAATAATGTCAAGGTTCTCAAAAAGTTGACAATCCTTTAATGTAAGGACATATGTTTCAATTTAATCTAGGTATTTGTTCGAGTTCTACTGTTACTATTCCCTTTACTGTACTTACATAATAAATATGTACCCAAGGTACATTATACTATAATGCACATTTATATTTCCTTCCGAAGTAAGCTTTTTACCATGAAATTGCGTTTTAGCTTCTTTGCTATCTATTTTTGAAATGCAAATCTCTTACCGTCAGCTCCAGAAAAGTAGTATGAAAGTAGTATGAATAGTACATTAGAAAGCCGGAGAACAATACATAAATTGTATGAATATATAGCAGACAGACAGAAACTAGATATTTAATGGAATTTCATTCTGTAATCATTTGTGCAATATTTGGCATATGACCTTAATTAGCCCACTAATAATCAAAATTAAGTGCTAAAAGTTATTTCTGCGTGTCATGCCATTTGTTTTCAGTTTCATGGCGAATACCTACATTGCTAATTAAGACATTGTCATTGCATAGGTATTTCCATTTAATTTTTAGATCTCATTCGTTTCTGTTATATATGCAAACGAACTTCTGAATAGCATAAATCTTGATTTGGTCCGTTTCTCTCTCCCTTGTGTTATGTTCCATCAATTTTGTATGCATGTGTTTCATAACCGTATCATCTCATGGAATATACATTATGAGTAGTGACTACGTACTTGGTTGTATAAAAAGTGTACGTATTTTACTACTAATAATATTTCGCTGTAGTAATAGTGTCACTTATAGTGTTATTGTTGTTTACGACGGAGAAAATGTTATGTTTGAAGTATTCTTATGGTTATGTGTACTTTTTAGTAGCTACAATAGGCAGAGTACGTAACGAAGGATGAAAAATTAGTGTGTGCTATGTTGATGTGAATAGAGTAATAGACAGTATAGAAATGTAATAAGAGTGCGGAGAAGGCCACATAGATAAGGGTAGTCGCTAATATTTGTTATGCATGGGCCATTGGAAGTGGTGGCTGCCACCTCCGTTGTAATGAAATATTTAGATGGGAGCTTCGTTGCATATAAACGAATGAATGAGAGGGTTGAGCGGAGGAATAAAATAAAAATAATATTCGGGACATGAAAGGTCGCGGAGCGAAGGAAGAAAGTGGGGAAAGTGAGTGAGTCTGACTAAAGTGAAGATATTTATGTATGAACATGAGAAGCTCTTGGCTTGGCTTTCCCTTCCATTACTTTTATTCATCGAGCAATGCAGCTCCCATCAACTCTCCATTACTCTCACAATTCTCATTCCTCTGTCTCCGTCTTTCAACTATACGCAGCTCTTTGTTCTCCTACTGCCACAGTCCCTACACTCGTGTGTGTGCCTATAGGCCATATGCATTTATTTAAGTAAGTACTAGGCAAAAGTATTTATATAAGTGGCCTGCCCACAGTTTCACTACAAAGCAGAGGAAAGAGAAACGGATTGTACTTACTTAAAATCAGACAGCCATTCCCTACCAGAATATAAGAGTAACTAGGAGATTTTTTCAAAGGAGAAGTCATTAAAGGAAACTGCAGAGGTAAAATCGCTGGAATTCTATGGAAATGCATATTTGTATGTAACCTATAGTACATTGTCAGCATTTTATCCTGCTACATTAAATATAAGCAGGAAAGTTAAAATGTACTGGAACTCTACCTACTTATTATTTATTGCTTTATTACCACTAAAATAACTGTTTGCTATTTTTCCCTTTGTAAAGTAATACGTCATACCCGGCCCTGACTTTTTTCTTCGCTAACCCAAGTACTTACCGACGGATCTGCGTACAGCACGTAGGCAACGTACTACGTACAACATGTACCTTGGGAGACTTCCTTTTCCTTTGCAAAGAAAAATGACATTTTATTCTCACTACATTGCACAAGGCCTACGTATAAGTTTTTATCTATTAATTCACTTTCCCATTTCAAATGTCTCAATTGAGCTTGAACGAATTTAACCCTGATATCAGTATTACTTCAAAGAAATCAAATTTGATTTAAACCAAAGAATTTTTAGTGCTTACTACGTTACTACTGCGCTTTGAAAATAGGAATTACTGAGAATCCCCTGAAATACCTCTTAAGCAGACGTCACTGAATGAAAGATCAGTCGGGAAAAAAAATGTCCTGTGAAGATTAAAAATAAAAATGAGCTCTTGACGTAGGAAATGTCTTCATTTGATGTTAATCGTTATTTACGTCCGCTACGTATGAATAGAGATGAAACAGTCACGTCAGACAGAATAGAAAATGCCACTTGTTACACACCGATGACGATATTTCTCCAATTATATTATGAACTTCCAGTTCTCTGCGTAAAACGCAATATTTCTGTTATTCCCAACCTGTCTTATTTCCCCTTAAGAATTTTGTTTGGTATTCAAGGTTTAACAATAATGCTTTTGTCTGTTGCAGATTCATAGCTGTGACTCAGCCGATAAAATATGCCAAACACAAGAGCAACACCCGAGTCTGGGTGACAATTCTATTCGTGTGGGTTTTTTCGGGTTTGGTTGGCTCGCCCATCGTCCTCGGACTGAACAGCACCACTGAGCCTGCCGCCGAATGCACCTTCAATAACAAATATTTTGTTCTCTTCTCGTCTCTTTGCTCCTTTTACATCCCCTGTGCCATTTTGGTTGTGCTATACTACAGAATTTTTAAAGTAAGTTTTCTATGTAAATAGTGCATGAAAATTATAATGCAAAACATGGTTACAAACACAGAGGTATTAAAACTGGAGCTTTCCATATTGTGTCTACTACTTTCTCCGAGTACTTTCTCCCAATCTGAAATTGCATACTTAATAAATTTTGTTATTTTGCTTATAAACATACTTTTTTAATTCTGATTATAAGAGAAGTAATCATTATTATAGCGAATGCAAGAATATTTTAATATTTAAAAGTGTTTGCTTGGTAGGAAGTCATTTTAAGTTAGTTGTGATGCACAGGGTATTATGCAGTTGGTGAAGATTATCCAGACATTTATTAGAAGTTGATGCGGATGTGTTTATTTATTAAATGAATTTTTGGAGAAACGTGGTGTTGACTCTGCTGACTTAGTACGTGAAGGAAATATTTTATTCTGTGTTTGAGTTTAAAGATAACCTTTAAGAAATTCTTTTAGTCTACTAGTTGTTCTGTTGACTGGGAGAAAAGAGTTTAAACACAAAGGATTGGAATAAGTCTTTTCTGGAGAAAGAAAGAAAGAATAAGTTGTTAAGTATTTCACATTTACGGGGCTCAAGTGCATTCGCTCGCTCATATCTTTTCAAAGTTATTGTGAAAAGCTAAAAACGACTGGGAAATAGAAAGATGAGACTTGTATAATAACACAAAGTAGTAAAACGCATAGCTCGACTCCTCGACTCTGGACAATCATATTCATTTATGGAGTAGTTGTATAGTTGCAGTACATCTCAGTTCACTCCCCACAAGTACAAAACAAGACAACAGAGCAGAGTCCGGAGAAAACGAAGACAAGACACTTGAATGCTCAAGTGTACTTTTGTTTTTGTCTCGCCATTCCAGTTTTCTTATTTCCATTGTATTCTTTGTAGTTGAACGTTGTTTCCTCCTGGAGAAGCACGATATAAAAAGAGAAATTGCTTTTTCTATTATCTTTCCTGCTCTCCCATCATGTCGCCTCGTAAACAGATGATTTCTTTCATAATACTCGGCAATGTGAGTGTTTGTAAGAGCCATCTCGTTGCTCTTTCGTCCGCCGGCAAGAAATCCAAAATGATTAGCACTAGTACATACTTAACTTACTAAATGGTATTTTAATTCTTTTGCGGTTCCATTATTTGCAATTCGGAGGTGTGAAATGTGAAAAGAGTGAAATATCTTTCGCATAACACCTTCTAGACCAAAACTAATTTACCCATAACGTAATTATAGGTTTGCTTACAGTTTTAGTGTGTAAAACTAATGCCTAATCTTAAAATACATTTCTGTCAATAAGATTAAGACGATAGTTGATTATAGAGAGTATATAGGAACTGGGATTTCTTGTAGCATAGGCTAGATTTGGAATGGAACTTTTATTTTCTTGTCATTGGCTTACATTGAATTGTAGCACGTCTGCGAATTGAAACAGTTAGTTAGATAATCGTGACCGAACTTGTTTAACTGGAGCAAGCTGGTTTCTCAGCTGGTGTAATGATATAGAGAGAAAAGTTCTTTCTTCTTGTCTAGCTCTTACGAAGAATAAAACTGAATGTAGTTTCTCTGTTCTTACAGGGATTAATTGCGTCCTTATGCTACACGAACTTTTTCTACTTTCACTTCCTCTTTAGGAGCTGTAGCTTCTTTTGGATCCAACTCTCCTCTTAATACTGACCTGGCCTGGTCTGGCCTAGCTGCCATAAGACAGATAGAGCGATTTTCTTTCTTTTCTCGACTTTTTCAAATAAGACGAGTTTTCCCCTGTTCTGGGCTTGGCAATTCTGAGATGTGAGTAGGGAGCAGTGATCGTGTGGCTTCCCATTCTGCTCTTCAGCTCTGCGGCTTTCGTTGACTTATTCGCGTCGCTCTCCGAGGAAATAATAAATGTCTGCACACATAAAACATTCATTAGATCAAATATGGGCTCTGGGCCTTTCTATTCTGCCTTATCCTGAAATAGAATGAGACGGAGGAAAGCATGGAGAAAAACTGAATGAGCTAGGTATATGTACTGCTCAAGGACTAATCCCGGACCCTGACTGACTTTTTCCAGCTACCCAATGTGTACATGTACATACACATAAATAAATCTAGATTCTACTTTTCTGCATTAAGTAAGGATTGTTTCGGGCACTGGAAATCTTGTCAGTCACTGCAGTCGGCTATAAGGCGGATTTCCACTACTCACTTTGTTTACGGCGCAAGAAGTCTGATATATGGCCCTTATAGTGTCAAAAGTAAGGGCAGAGAGAGAGTTGTGACGTGATCATGATCGCGAATCGGAAACAATGCAAGTTCGTCTCAATCAACTCGTTTTGTCGTTTATCAACTGCCCCATAGCTCGGAACCCTTAATATTCTAGTAACTTTTTTCTCTCTTCTTATCTTTTCGGCAATTACGGAGAACAGTCTTCGTCTCTAGTATCTTAACTAAGTAAGTTCTGCTCCGATGAGTAACTTTCCGCTTGGGCTACGTTACCCTGATGTGATTTAGCCTGGCTTGACCATCTTACTTACACTTTCTCTCAATTCCACTTCACTACAGTCAAATCACTTCTCTTTCTCTCTAATAAGTAAGCCTCCTAAATTGAGTAACTGGTAACTGAGACAGGAGGGAGCCTGGTCTGGCCTGGTGGCATGGGCCTCGCTGCATTCTAACTTATATACGAACTTTGACATTAAACTCAACTAAGATAAGTATTAGATGTATTAAGACGGTTCCAACTTCTATCTAAAAATATATAGACGGATAATATTTCTTAGAATGAATTTCTTAAGACTTGGACTGGGCTTAACATTAAGTTAAGTACCATGCCATAGCGTAGCATACCAACTATTAATCAAATACTGAACACCAGGCTCATTTGAACCATTTATTTTGACACTATAACAAAGAGTCCGTATAAATCCTTAATTTACAGGGTTGAATTATATATTGGATAATGGTACTGGGTGTAAAGTAAGTATATTACTGTAGTATTGGTCTTAATCTGAGAAAGAGAAAATTTATTGTAGAAAATAATGAAATGTTTGGGTTGTTATTTTCTGGGAATACCTAATTACTTTTGGAGAGAGAGAGTTGCTTGAGATTTCTAATGAACGATGGTATTATTCTGTTTAGGTGATACGGGAGCGGGCGAAGAAAGCACAAGGCGGAAGGAAACCTGCGGGGAATACCAAGGGCAGCACTGTGATTGAGAATATAGCTCAAACGAAGAGATTAGCTGAAACAGCACTGGGGGGTCCGTCCAGTCTTCCTGTTCCAAAAACGAGTAATCTCGAGGACGAGAAATGTACAAATACGGGCAGCGGCAGTCAGGTACAGAGATGAAGACTGCGAAAGCTTTCTTTTTTCTATCCCTAAATAACATGGAATACGCAGAACTATTATTTGAAAATAATGGAAACAAATACTGGAGGGAAAGTTACTATTTGTTCGGAGAATCCCTTGTGTGCTCGTTCTATCTATTTACTTATTGTACGGCTTTAGTATTTCTGGTAGTCCTAATACGAGACCTAATTCTTTTCTTCGTTAGAAATCCTAATCTGGAAAATACAATCAATTCATGTAGATTTTATTTCAGAGGAGATAACTGTATAATATGTTTTTTGTACAGAAAATTGCTAGCACAACATCCACACTCATATGTCCGTGAATTATGCAACTGAAACGCTGTGAAACCATGAAACGCATATTGTACAGATAGAAAAGAGGATTTCCCTTTAGAAAGAGTCGCAACTCGATTTACATGCAAAAGAGAAAATAAATAGATACTACCTAAAGTACAATGATGCTTTATGTCTTTGTTGGTATAATGTAAGTAAAACCTTTATGGGGATTTAATAGGCGGACGTTAGGGAAATTATTGTTGCTAACTACATTACTGACAATGTGGGTATTGCGGGATATAAATTATACCAGTGCATGAACGTTCGTCTTGTTCGTCCCATGTTTTCTATTATACAATCCACACAAAACCATTATGGTTTCAATTGTGGTATTGTAAATATAGTATGAATACGAATGAAATGAAGATCGGATTGGAATTGGCATGAAAAGCACAAATAGTCAATAGGGTCTTTTAAAGGACACTCCCCTAAGCACAAGGACACGGAGTACTGCTGCGATGTGATGTTCCCCGATGGTACTTATGGTTAGTGCAGCTAGGTGACAAGAGAAAGCCAGGCCAGCGGAGGGAGAAGGGGATTGGACTTGGTGCAGAGTGATTGTGGCCAAATCTTCCTCATCTTCTTGGGTAGCTGGTGTGGTGTGGTCCCACAGTTGTTGAAAGGAATTGTCTCGGGTTGCTAAAATTGGATTGGTTTCGGGTGTTCGTGGTCTATAGACTTTTAGCTCACATTTGTGCATGAGTAGCGAAGGAAATGCAGAAAGGGTTTTGAGCATGCATAGAATATCTTAAACTAGCACAATGGAATTTCCGTGTCACTCTCGCATGAACGACAATTTGTCCAGAGAATCCATTGTCTTGCTTTCCTTTCGTTTCCAGTGTACAACTACAAAAGAAAGGTAAAGACTCAACTGGCCTGATGGTGCAGCCTGCGAAGGGAAATTGTTGTACAATATAGTAGCTCTGCTCTCCCAACCAGATAAATCCTCGCGAAACCAAGTCCCCCAGACTCTATCATGTAAAACTTTACAATGGGTTTACCATCACAAGATTTAAATTCAATATATAATAACTGTGTAATGTCCCAGCCTGCGCCATCATACCAGATAGAAAACAGAATGTATCACTTACGCAAATCGTAAAGTCCCACTTCCCTCACTTTCTTTACTCCTCCATACGTATGTACATACTATTACTGAAATAAACCGAGCTGGCAACCGTAATGTAGCGTAGCGAATCATGTTTTCCTCCAAAATCTTTTAAGTCCTTTCTATAGAGAAAGTTATTTAATTTACATTTCCAATGAGAAAGGACTCGGGCATTAGGCAGCCTGACATCCTAGAATTATGGAGCAGACTCATCCAGTCACTCCTGAAATACTTATGTGAACCACTGCCTTGTTTATTTCCACTCTATGCAGGAGGATCCAGATGAGTTAGACAAAGAAGATGTCGACTTGGACGGCGACGCCGAAGGGGATGGCGACGGAGACGGAGAAATTGACGTTGAAGATGCTTCCCCAGATTCAGATGATTGTCACATCATTGCAAACAATCAGGCAGCCACCGCATTTGTATTGGAGTCTGTTAAAGATGATGAAAGGTATTTTGTCGCTTTCTTATGCATGCAGACATTTCTTGTGTGTAGCTGTGAAAAATTGTGACCAATTTTGCGAAATTCTTTCCCTTTTCTTACCCAGTGTTGATTTTCTGGAGTGTGAACTTTATTTCACTGAGAAAATTGAGATATTTCATGGGAATTAGGTGAAAACAGGGAAAAGACGAGTAAGAAGGTTACAGAAACATGGAATTGTTACATTTGTTGTACTATGTAATAAAAAGTTTCATTTACAAGGAAATTTTGTGGGGAATGAGTTCGCATGCACGTAGAAGATTAGGGAGGTGCTCTGTAACTATCCAGTATCAATAAAGTTTTGTGAGGAAAGCATAAGAATGAATAGGTGCTAGTTGTAATAAAAAGTGCTTTCTTGATTCGACTTGAATTTTTATTTCTATTTTTGACATACTGATAGAATCTTTTGAGTAGTTGAGAAAGTTAAGAAAACTAGGTGTTATAGCGTGTAGTGTATCGGTGACTAGACTAGATCTAATAAATGCAAATAGTGGAAGGAAGAAAGGAAATAATAACGTTTTGAGAATACCTGCCTGTCATATGACTAGAGTTGTGCTGTATGTTATGACTATGACATAACATATTGTATTCTAAAGCGTCTAGTATTGTACATCATTTCAGTTCGTTTCCATTTCTTTCTCCTTCCCTCCAGCTCCAGCTTGCACTTATAAATAACGATCCTATCACTTTTGCTACGACTGTCTTGACACCAATTTCCAGACTGCCTTTATTCGTAGGATGCTCCGTTTCTTATCTTGTCATTTTATCATTTTATCCCCTTCCTCTACTATTCACATAACATAACATACAATAGTCAGGCCAAGTCAACTCACTCTAATCTGACTTTTGCCATCTTTCTCACTCACCATCAGCTATATATATTATTAGCATCTTATACTTACAGATAGACAAGTCCCTTTCTACCCAGCTTTTAACAAAAATGACAATCTATGTAAATTCTACACTTTACTGTCATATTATTACACTACACTACTACATGTGTCACAAAACTGTGCAGATGCTATACTTGTACTTCCCAGTTTCTCCAAATAATAAAATTTGCATAGAATATCTGCGGCATAAATAAATGGCACATATATTCCATACGTATAAGTATACCGTGTGTTTTATGGCCCCTTTATTACAGAAACGTAGCTTCGCTCGCCCGATGTGTGTAGTCATGCATATGAAAATATAATCTGAATTTATTGTTATTCCTCCGTAACCAATGTTTGTATCAAATTAATTGTATGGGTGGACAGGGTCACTGCAGTTCGACCTGAAGCCAATGGGAATCATGACTCAGGATATGCAGCTTCAAATATGGAAGAAGGGGTTGTTCCTGTTCTCCAGGAACCTTCGCCTGCAAGTCCAAAACACGCTACTCTTGTACCTCCAGTAAGAATAAATCTACTTTTACCTCTGTAATACTATTCATATCCAAATGCTTACGAACGTCACTAGTCACTATTGTCTAGTAAAAGAAATTCCGGAAAAATAATACGAAGAATTGTGCTTTTGTGATAGAATAATAAAATAATAAAAATGGTGAGTAATAAATGTAAAGATTGAAGACACTACTATAAAAATGAATATTGCACAATCGAAAATTGAAACTGGAAATAGAAATTTTACAAATAAACAGGAAATAGTATTTTTGATATTTTTCATCGGTGACACTTTCTACGGTAGTGAGTGAACAGAGATTACTAGGGGAGGACAAATAAGATTCATAGACTGTCTGACTCACAATCAGTTGCACTTGAGATGAATGAATGAGTCTGACCGACCAAACACTCGAGTGAAAATCATTCAGTTAATTTCTTTTGAACGAGCAGAACGCAAAGCAATTTAAAGTCACATCTGACAAAGTTTGGCCTACCCTTGGGCAAGCTTTTTGTTAAAGGAAATTGGTTTCCGTGGCTGACTTTGGTCACTACTCACTTGACAGCACTCGACTCGACTCCAGGACTGAACTGTAGTGTACTGTTCTGGATGGAGAGTCTGAGGGACTGAGAGAGTCATTGTGACAGTGGATAAAGCAAAGGGTCCTTAGCAGAAATATTGGCAATCTTTTGGAGTCAGGGAATTAAATTCAAGTTGTGCAGAGAAATTGTGTTTAAGTTTCTGTTTGTACGGTGAGCAATGGGAAATGCAGCGATGCATGAACCGAACCAATGAATGTGTTTAGCAAAACAAAAGCAAATCACCAAGAGCAGGAGTAAGTTAATTTTATATACGAGTTTAATAACAGTTTGTCACTTGGTATTTACTTATTTGGTCTTTAAGCTCTGCTGGAGATTCGGGTTATGTAATTACATGTAAAAGAGAAAGCGTGACTTAATTAAATATGCCCATGCCTGTTTTATTGCATGTACTCACTTGAATTGACTTTACTAAATATATGGGTAGCTTTACTTTATTTATGCAGAGAATAGTTCGACTTGACTCGGTATTATTGTTTTCCAGAATGTATGTGTTTGCAGGGAGTTCAAAGGAGACGATAAGTTTTACTCGCCCTTTCCTACAAAGAAAAGTCACATAAAAACAAAACAAAGCAAAGAGAGTTTATATTGCGTACCTAATTCCTGTCTCATCGTCAGGATTCGCTCCAAGTTTTCCTTCGTCATCCTCTTTGTTTTCCTCAGTAAGTGTGTAACTGCAGCGATGAACGTATTATGAGATCGGGCAAGAGAAGAGCCCTTAATTACTTTCATGATGATGTCGTGGAATCATCTTTCAAGTCATTTGCTCACTCTACGTTCCTTCTACGCATTTCCTTCCCCAACTTTCTCTTCAATAGACCGTTATTTAATATTCTCTTATATTCTGCTCCTCTACAGTTCTTTCTAACTGCATCTTCCCCTAATCTCATTTCTTGGCTTAATCAAATACCTAGCTACACTCAATGTATTATTAGACCAACTTCACATTTATTTTTAAACTACCTTTTCACCATTATAAATTTTCACAAACACAGGTTCACTCACCAACTTCATGACAGAATTGAATGAATGTCACCAATTAAACTTTTATTCTCCCATTAAGCTCTGTGTTATGGCAGTGTTAATGAATGCAACTTTTCTCCAACTAAGTCTTATTTTATTACAGCCACTGCCATCTCTGTTTTCCTACTCGGTCAAAATAAACACTGCCAAATTGTGGCTTCTACCAAGTGTAAAGATGACAAAATGGAAAATTAATCTTTGGGAAAGGGACGACGATTAGTAAACCACCCCTTGATTCAATTTCTCATTGATATAATTTCTGCATTTCATTATTTATTTTCACTAACACTACCTTTTCATTATATTAAGGGGTTTCATTATAAGGGTTTCATTATATATCAAACAGTAAGGGCATAACCAAAACTTTTCAAGACTTTTTTTAGCATTATTCCTTGCAATTTGAGAAAAAAACTCAATGCTAATTGCTTACCAAATATTTACCGTTATTGTAAACGTTTGTTGCGGTAAGATAATTAAATGTGCAGCGAAGCAAATGTGTTTGGGCAGAAAATACAGAATTTTAACACTTTCTACTTTCCCTGTTGAATTGCTATGATTTTCGGTATCTACATTAGCACCACAATTTAATTTTGCAAAGTATAACACGTTTTATCTAGCTGCAAACTATTGCGTTTACATATCTTACATTAACATTGCATTGGATACGAAAGTTCCTTAAAAGGAGAAAATTCAATGAAGAAAGTGTATCAGAATAATGAAGAAAAAAATTCCCAGATTTTCGAAACATTTTCTGCAATAATTGATTGCATTTTTAAAATTTATAGATATCACTATCGCAAAATACTTTGATGATGAAAAAGTTGATTTGAGTCATTCTGGCGAGTAGATACGATAGTAGAATTATTATTTTTACTGTACTACATTCTACGTATATGTATCAAGTGGTATTATATAATATATGGTCATGTTGGATAACTAACTGTACTTTTGTTTGTTCTGATCTGAAACGTTTGTTTTCTTTTCTGTGAACAGGATCAGTGCAAACGAAATGGTTTGACTCAAACGGAAAAAGAGGGAGAGACTTCAGGAACTGTAACTACAATTGTAGAAGCGTCAAGTAGTAAGAAGTCGGCAAGTCGTTTCACCATTGGTAAGGTAAACAAAAGCAGTCGGAAAAAAAGAGAAAAATCATCGGCAAAACGAGAAAGAAAAGCCACCAAAACATTAGCCATTGTATTAGGTGAGCATGTTTATTTTCTTATACACTCGTTTTGGAAATACTTTATTACCACTATTCATTCCCATTTGTTGTTTGTGTGTTTACTATTTATTGATAAGGCTGACATATTTTCTTGACAAACTGCACCATACCATTTTAGCGCTTACATAAGTCATAAAATTGCACAGAAAGTTTTGTTGACTGAAACTCAAAACAGAAAACTTAGTCACTGAAAATACACAAATAATGCTGATGCATCACTGATATTTTAAATAGTAAGAAGGGTTACGGGTACAGTTACGAAAAAATAGTAAAATTGCAGATTACAAAGTTCATTTCTAGTTTTCCAGGGTATCCCATATATTCAAGAACTCTCAAGGACCTTTCTCCAATTTTCGCTCTTGGAAAATAGAAAGAATTGAGTTTGATTAAAAATGGTTTCTGAATTTCATTCCAATGGTAGAGACTTTAAAAATAACCCGCCTGGACCCATTAAATACTGGCAGTACATTTCATTGTCCGTTTACAGTGGAGCAAGGTTTAGCGAAATAAACAGTTTGTTATAAAGATCATGTAAGTTTTTTTCTAGGCATATTTTCCTATGTTTACTATACAAGTTTCGTTTTGTATTGCAAAGAAGCATTTTCTTCCGCCAGATTAAAAAGTACAGTAAATGTTTTCTATATCACAAATATCCAAATTTTAAGTTCCATTCTAGGTAATTTAATGGAAGCTCAGAGCATTATTATGACCTTAGGTCTTTGAAATGCAATCTTCAGGTGCAAAGAGAATAGATGAGGATTCAGTTAGTTCCATGATTCCATTCCATGAAATGTATTGCTACTTTGTTCTTGTTCTTGTACTACACTCACTCTATAGTATTAAGCAAGCAATATTAACCGAAGACTTTTCCCTTGAAGTTTACCGGTGTCCTCGAAACTGGAAACCGAAGCCCTTTGTGGAAAACTGATACGTTGATAGTAGACGTTTCATTTCGTGACAAAATTCGGAGCTGTGTAACTAATTAGCTTTGTTTTTGATAAGTGTGTTGTAATGTAAGTTTATAGAAGCGTTTAGAAGTTACACTGGAGCCTTGGGATACACTTTGTGTGTAATTCATGCAAGTGAAAGGAACATAATATTGCTCTGTTCTACGACGCAGTCCACAATGCCTGCTTTGTTCTCCTTTCCTTCCTTTGCAGTCTTTCATCTTATCACCAAGTTACGATGTCAGGTAACTTACTGGATTTGCTTTTACATACATTTTTTGTCTTACAGGTTTATTTTTGGCATGTTGGCTCCCATTCTTCACATGCAACTTGATGGATGCGCTTTGCTCCATTTTGAACAAGAGGTGCAGTCCAGGAATGGTGGCTTTCCTAATGACGACATGGCTGGGTTATGTCAATAGTTGTCTCAACCCGGTCATCTACACTATTTTCAACCCTGAGTTCCGAAAAGCATTCAAGAAAATTATGGGATTTGGACCATAAAGAATTTAATTATATCAGATACAACAAAATTTGTCTCTTTTTTGAGCGATCACGAAGTTTCCTGCACTGCAGTAAATACATTCATAAACGTTCATCTAGGAAAACAACACAAATCAATGAAATGCAAGTATAACGAACATTTTTGAAGTTCAAATTTTGAAGAATGAAAAGTACTGCTAATTGCTAAACACTTTATCGAACAAACATAAATATCAGTGAATTAAGTATGACCTATTGCCATTAAGATTTGGTAGTTATTAGGCACAATCTTCCATGTCTTTATTATGCTTTTCATGGTGTTCTACTATAAAAGTAACCTACTGTAGTACTTGTAAAGGTCAGAAAATGTTTGTACAACTGCAGTGTACTAAATATTACTGATAAATATGACATATTATATACTTACTGCTAACCAAAGGCCACATAAACGATAAAAGTACCTAAAATATGCCAATTTTCTACATAAGTTAGGATAGAAATTTGCACGCTGTGCTAGTCAGACTCAGATATTTCTAAAACTAGGATTCCAAATACAGATTCTATTAAGTTAGCCTTAAACAAGTACTGGCAATTGAATTTACTGACATATATAAATATTATCGAATGATAAAGAATCATTGTTAGAATAGAACTACCGAGAATCGCGCTAATTAAAAATGATAAAAATGTGCTATATTAACAATGTGTTATGAAGTACCGAAAAAATGTAAGCTGAAATATAATGTAGCTAGTATAATACGCATTTCTGGAATGCAAAATGTAATCCTATAAATGTGAGTTAGGTAATTGCCTAAATATGTACTATTGTCTAGTGCTAAGTGCTAATGAGATATTCATAGGTAAATATATATAAGGTAATATCGTGCTGTTGGTACAAAAAAGTTGTGCCGATTCATACTTAAGAAGGGTAAACTATCAATCAATAAATCAACTACCATTATGTAAAATACTAATGAGTTTCATTTACCATTACTTGTCTTGCTACCGTGTTAAATATACGCAGATATGTACTACGCTCCTTTTACGCATCTTAAAATAAATTACGGTGATATTATGACTTGTTAAATTGTTTCAGTGTAATAGCTCATTATTGCTAAATTATTGAACTGAATTAATAGTGCAGGGAGTATTATATATTTGTAACATTGCAAAATATATATAATACTGCCTGTATACATTACGAAAAATATATGTATGTATTATATATAAAAGGACAATGAAAATAATGAAAATCTGTACAATCTGTGCACTAATCACATAAATAGTTACCTCTGTGTATCAAACTGCTAAAATGTATTCATTCAATTGACATAGCCCTCCCTGAATAGTAAAATTTATGTCCTTCGCCTTTTCAGTGTGTCATTTAAAATATATTTAGGTAGTATATAAGTGAAAGTTATAGAAAAGCTGCTGTCTGTAATTCTGCGATGTAATTCAGTTAAGTTGAATATCAAACACTGTCTACACCTATTACTTGATGTAAATAATAATGAATGTAAACCTAAAAGTCTTTGCAACGCTCCCTGGTTCTGGTTGTTATTTCTTTTACAAAAAGTGCAGATTATGCGACCCACAGGGGCAATGTCTGTTTTAGCAGTTTACTTTCTAGAGGTGGATAAAATTAAAATATTTTACAATACAAATATTAACAGGTCCATTATGGGTACAAGACATGAAATAGTTCCCTGTTCAAACAACAATCCAAATCCAATATGTTTAGACGCAGACACAGGTAAAGATGAATTAGTATTCATCACTAGGTATAACTCTACTCTACGTGTGTAATACCATAATTTGCACCGTCAAAATTAGGAGGTAACTACATAAAAAAGCTATAAAATTTTTTTAAATAGTTGTGAAGGGAATAAAATGTGCTGCGCATGATGGAGAATACATTAGCAAGGAAGAACATTGAAAAATGTTGGATATGTGATAATGCTTTTAATTACTTTGTTTCCATAAAATGTCAGGGACATCAGTTATGACAGAAATGACGGATTAACCTGACTTGTATTTGTTTCAAGTTCCTATTCTATTGCACTTTTCTAGTCCTGTCTAAATTAACGATATGCTAATGTAGAAGATATCTTATTTAAACAAACGTATTCTTCGAAGAAGGTGATAGTAATCGGAAAAATTTATAAAACCAATGAGCCATTTTACAATTGTTAGTGAAATATTGCTTTTTTTCTGCTTTTTCTGAGCTTTTCCAAGCAAGAATATCTGTGCCCCTATCTGCCAGATGTTCTTAGCTTGTGCGCCCCTGGATAAAGCTATGGGTTTTATTACCTACAAAAATAACTGATCATGTGAATATAATGGTTGCCAAAAGTCAATTAGGGAAACAAATGGATTAAAACGTTCTAACTGTTTTGTTATTACTACATTTTTGAATGTTGTTACGTATTTGTAATACTGAGTTATTTTCACTTTTGAAAATAGTTAATTTATTCTTAAAGTTGACTTAGTTGTTACCAATTATAACTATTAATTAATTGTAGTGCAGTTGCAAGCGGCATTATTATTATTGATCTGATCACGGCAAAAATTAGTTATATGGAATGCCGTATTAAGAATCAATGTAAATAATTTAAGTTATATATAGATTATCCATTAAATATTCATAGAAATGTTCAATTTACTATTTACTCCATGTTACGAGTCTTGCTTTGATACAGAAAACAATGGGGATAGGGATGTGCTGATACCTTAAAATCTATACTTCTGTATGCCAGTTCACTTTGTCAAAGCAATTTGGCAGACAGAGGGAGGTACTTATTTTATGTCCTATTATGGTCCGACGTCTATTTAGGAGATATTTCATTTTCATTAAATCATGTATTTATGGTACTGCCATTTAAGTGTCGACCTGTTATGCACCCACAATAATTAAAGGGTCTGCGTCTGCATTGTACTGCACATTTAATTCATAATTCTGGTAGGGTTTAATGGCACACCCATGTATACCAACGAAATTCACCCTTCATTTGCAGCGATATCCAATGAAGCAACAATGTGAAACTTGTTATATAATAATAAGCATATTATGTAGATACTCATTTGAAAGTATTTTACTTATTATTGTCTGCACACGATAAATGTTTTGTAAATTATAACGAATGATGTTATTATGTATGTCATTTAAAGCTTAGATATATACATTAAAATGTTCATAAAGGAATCTTCATTCAAAACAATTCATCTGTATAACCAATTAAAATTAAAATTCAAGCTGCATAATAAACGTAATTAACTAAGGGTAAAAAATATATAATTGGTTTAAAAATTCTGAAGAATACTTATGAAAGTCTTCATCAAATGTGTGAAAACTAGAGCTCGAAATAAATGCAGATGAACGATTATATAAACAGAGATGCCAGCTGCGCTACGAAAGTGATTTATTTGACCAATCCTTCCCTTAATCCCACTTTCGAAATAATTAAGTAGTAGTATGATTAATAGTGCAATATTAAGTAATAATTTTATATTTTCATTACAGAAAGGAATATTTAAGATGAATTATTGACGATTCAATTTATTTATTGGCTTTATTGGATGAGACTCAACTTTAACAGCAAGAATGGTATATTTTGCATTGCTTTATTAATGAAGGTATGTAAGTATAACAGCCTTGCTTGTGAAATTTTTCGTAAATAATTCGACACTGGTGAATGATAACCTCAACACATTACACTGTAATGAACATTATTGAGGCGCTTACAGAAACATAACCAACAGAATAAGGAACATTTATCTCTCGTTGTTCTTCATGCTAAAAGTGTAATTCTCTCTAGAAATAAGTTTTTGATAAAAACAATCGATTTCGAACATAAAGAGGTACCTACAATGAATTATTTCGATTTTAAGTGAAACCAATAAATAAATAATGAAAGTACTACACATTTTTACAATTATATTTTCAATTTTCAAACCCGAAATATGCATATGATATTAAGATCAAGGCAATAATAATTTAACAATAATTTTTGATCCTGAGGCTCAAGATTCTATATTTGGAAGAGTAAGCTCACAGGGAATTAATTTACACTATTACTGAGCAGATGGGCCTATCTTGCATAGTGAAACATAATACTCGATAAGGATAAAATGAATTTTTGGCATTGATACATTGTGAAATTGGTTTGGTACCTAAATTAATCGTCGACTGTCGACTCTACTCAAATACTAACTACAAAAGACAAGTCCTCTAAAACGAGATTTCACTTCATTTTGATAACCGCACCCAAAAGCATTGAAGAAAGTACTTTCCTTTAGAATTATTCGTAACTGAAATAAGTACGATGAAACACTACTGGTTTAGGTAGCATTGTATGGTAATGGTAATGACAGTACCTGCCTTTCATTCATCCTACAATACAAATAACAACCTACTTGGTAATTGTACTGTTTAAATTAATTATGCGACTATTCTTCTATTTCCATTCAAATCGTACAATTTTAATTATAATAACTATAACTAAACCACGACAGACGAACTGAATAAATCTGGTTTTAAGAGAAGAGTTACACTGATAGAATATAAGATATTTAACTTGACTAATTCCGATTTATTGTGACTACGTCGACTCAAGATCAAAAGAAGGCAATGCTTGGCAATGGCTCTGCTCATCTTTCCTCTTTTCGTCATTTATGTATATGAATTGTCTTTCAACACTTAACAAGTTACTATTCACGTTCAATTGTTTAGATGGCAAGTTTTATCGCATGACTTTCACCTTTTCAATTACTTAGTAGGTAGTAATAATTTTTCAATAGAGAACTACAATTCCAGGAGTATATTCCTTGGGTCTTCAACTGCAGATTTTATTTTCCTTAAGAAAAGAACTGCTTCACGTCCGTCAACCAATCGGTGGTCGTATGTTAATGCAACATACATCATTGGTCTAATAACCACCTATTTTTAAAAGCAAATTCATTTGTAAACCAATTTGACATGTTGACAAAGCTCATTTAGCTCATTAACATTTAGTCTTACAACTTCACTAAGAGAAGTTGTAAGCGGTATGCTAATTAATTCAAATTTTATGAATAACTCACCTGACCGCTTCTGGCAACGGGCCTTTCCACGATGGAGTGCATACCAAGAATTGCTGACTGAGGTGGATTTATGATTGGAGTGCCATACAGAGAACCAAATACTCCACCGTTTGAAATTGTAAAAGTTCCACCATCCATATCTTCAATGGCAAGATTTCCGTCTCTAGCTTTTACTCCTAAAGCAGCCATGCCTTTTTCAATGTCAGCATAGCTCATTGTGTTTACGCTTCTTAAAACTGGGACCACCAAACCCTACAAAATTATACAGTTGTATTTAAGAAAGTGAAAGTAAGTACCTTTTGACTTTTGATACATTTTGTTTAAAATAAGGCTTACCTTTGGCGTAGCTACTGCCACTGAGATATCAATGTAATCTCGGTAAACAATATCAGACCCATCGATGACAGCATTAATAACTGGTTGATCGGCTAAGGCATATGCAGATGCCTTAACAAATGCAGACATAAATCCGATTTTAATTCCATGTTTCTTAGCGAAAGCTTCTCCGTGACTTTTTCGCATTTCAATGATGTTGCTAATAAAATTAAGAAGCAATTAAAAATACATTTAGCACAAGAACATAAAATGACCCAAAAAAATTACTAAAAATAGACCCTAAAAGGCCTTGTTCTTTTAATGTAATGTCCCCCGATCCTTAGCGTCAGAGCTCACATTTCACAAAACCATTGCTTCAATATGGTTCGCGTTGGGTGTTCTGACGCTTTGATAGAGGTACAGTGCATTAAAACACAATCTTTGTGTGATCAAACCTCATATCAATTTCATTGAACGTTGTTAACATTGCATTCGTATTTTGCGCATCCTTTAACCGTTGGGCAATTCTTTGACGCATTCTATTCATTTTTACACGCTGTTCTGTTCTGGTGCCAGCAATTTCCTTTGTTGGATCTGAAGGGGGGACCTTTATTTTAATAAGAAGTGAATTAGAATCCCAGTAACTTCGAAACCTACAGAATAATTGGTTTAAATTAAACTTGAGGCAATAATTACCTTTACTCTAGCTTCAGCCATTTGAGCACTTGTGACTGAACTGACAGGAACAGATTCTTTAGGTTTAGTCGGTGGCCGAGGTGCTGGAGGTGGTTTAGATGGTGGAGCCGCAGCAGCCGCCTTGGGAGGAGCAGCCGGGGGTGGTGGAGCGGCTGATGGTGGAGGTGCAGCAGCAGCTGGAGGAGGGGGCGATGGTGGTGGTGGAGGAGCAGCAGCTGCTGGAGCATCTGAAGCCGCTTTCGAAACCGCTCCTATTTATTTTTTATTTTTATTAATTTCAACTATTAAATGATAGATTTATTTCTTGGATAATGAAATAAGATACAAATTGAGTAGTATTTACCAGTTATCCGTATTTTAAACAGTTGCATGCCTGGTTTTACAGTTGCTCCGTCTTCAACAAATCGCTCTTCTATTACTCCTGCACCGGGAGATGGTACAGGAATCGAAGTCTGTGATAAACAATACAACATATTAAGAGTCAAATCAAACTCAAAACGCCGAAATAGTTAAACAGGAAAGCAGAAATACGAAAATTAATTCAACGTGATAACTAACGTAAAAGTAGACGTGCATCAAAATTGCAGGATTTACTTACCTTATCTGTCTCGATTTCACACACAGTTTCATCTTCTGATACAGTATCTCCAACAGCTAAGTTCATAAAATAGTTTTGCAAATTTTAGATCATCAATAAGGACGTTATGTCCAGTATTTGAATTTACACAAGAAAAGCAATTATTCCAGTTAATACCTTTCTCCCACCTGACATCTCCCTCAGAAATAGAATCCGCAAATGCAGGAACGGCAACAACTTTAATATTCTCCCTCCACAACGGCGTGAGGTGTAAACACCTTGCATTTGTTTTCCAGTAAGAATTCCCAGCAATCGATGTCGTTCTAGTGTTCCTGCAATTCAATTTCCAATAACATTCGGGGAAATTAATGCTTACACTTTTACAGACTTTTACAGAGTTAGTTGTTCATAAATTCAAGATCACGTTTATAATGAATGCCCTTACACTAAATTAATTGATGAGGCAGGTAACGTTATTATAGCCCTACTATTACGGAGAGTCGAATTTGATCTTGCATTGCTTACGTTCAGCCACTGCGAAAAACCATTATTGAAATTAAAAATAATTATTTATGTACATTTTTATCAACGTGGCTCATAAATAATGTCATTTACTCAAAGAATAAACAATACATATTTACCTTACTAAGGTATTTGCGGCTACTCCGGCAGGAAAGTTTCAGCATACTTTTTAATGTTGTAGACTATGTGTCAATTGCCAAGTTCCGAATTCAAAATTGTATGGCTAAACCGGTGTACCTAAAAATAAATTTCAAAAAATAAATTAGAAAACCATTAGGATATGATTCTGTAGAGCTTGCTTGTGTGGTAACATTGTGGACATAATTTCTTTAGTTTCATAACAATACCTTTCCCCACAAGTAGGTATTAGGTATAAAAGAGTTTTACCTTTTACCACGTATTTACTATTAATTGTTCCCCACCTTAATTCGGTCGGTGAATCTAGACTAATATCTTTTGGCTAAAGTTTCTAAACTGTAAACTATATCTATGAATTTTTATCTTTATTAAATTTAAATAGAGCAAAGAAAATTACCTAGTAGTTCAAGGATTTGATTGAGCTCAGACGGGAGCAGCCAGCAAAAAGAATTCACAGAACCGTCGAAAGAGGTTTTATTTATAATAGTACACGCTTTACATATTGCGAGATATCTAATGGACATGGAAAGAAAGTACCCAAAGTTATTTTTCTTTCGGTTTATGCTGCGCTCTGTCGCTCCACTCCTTTTCCCCGTTCACTTGACAAATGAAGCGGTTTTATTCAACTATCATAAGTCTAAGCCAACTTCTGCAGTAGTTTGGCCTGCTGACTGGAACTGGAACCGAATTAGGTTTTTTCATTCTGTATTAATTTCATTCTCATGCATTACACCAAAATTTAATTATTTTAACTTGGGAAAGAAAAATGAGCTTCAAAAGTATACTAGGACGACCTCAGTCGTGGTCTTTCCGTGTCAAAAGCGCAATGAATTCAATGTCCCATTTTGATCCAACTAGTCAGCGCTTTATATCCTGTACATCCAGCAATAAATACAAAGAAAGTAAGTGTTTACTAGAAAATATTTTGTTTTAAATCTACCCTGTAAACAAATGATATAACGATTTTTAAATTTTCTAACCTAGTTCGGCATAAAGAAACGGAAACATCGCTTACGATTGAGGGGATTTATAAGGAGTCACCACGCAAAAACTATCTTATTAAGTTTGAAGATCCTCCAGACGCAAAATGCAAGCTATGTCCTATGTGTAAATTTGGAGTCCCCGTCCGGCATACTGTAATTATTTACGTTATTCGACAATTTCATTATTCATTTTCTAAGTCGATGTTAAATATTTTTAATCCTTATTTTACTGCATGCAAAAAATCCAAGAAACCGGCAGGCCGCATTGGCATTTCCAAGGTTTTATCTCCTTCTCCCAAGGCTCTTAATACATGGAGAGAAAGTATTTCCAAGTTACAGCACCTCCCTTTTCCTAATTTCCACAAACCCTTCCAGTCCTTCGTGTTTTCTATTGCATAAACTTTTTACGAAAACTTTTAAAATATATTATGGTTGTTACAGGATGTTCTCATCTTATCACAATTTGTAACGTCGAAAGGAAAATTGATCCCTAAAAAAATCACTGGACTTTGCAAAGAGCAGCACAATAGAATGAAATACCTCGTCCTGATGGCTCAGAAAGCAGGTAATTGCCAAGTTCTGTTTTAATTTCTTGCAAAATATGCAGATTGTACATTTTGTGTTTGCAATGATAAGCGATTGTAATAGCAATGAGTCTCGCTCTTAACCAGAATAGGCTCAATAAGTCAATAAATGTTTGATTGAAAAGTAGTAATAGTATAATAATAATATTATTATACTACTGCTGTTATAACTTACTTAACTTAGAATTAGATTTACGCTTTTAGAAATAAGGTCAGTTGCATTTAATTTTAATCTCGTCTTGATATAAGGATTTTAACACTTTTAATACAAATACAGTTTAATAGTTTTATATTAATTTACAGGTTTGATGCCAATGTTTGAAGATGGTATGCCTAAAGGGTTGAGTGGATGGGAAGCAAATAACAAGTATTACGATGAAATTGTAATTGATGATCTATTGAATGGAAAACGTAATAAAGCTTGAAATTACAAAGAGAAAGTGAACGTTGAAACAATGTACATTAGAAGCCCAACACCAAGTTTGTTTTGAATTTATAATTGACAATATTATTAAAACAGGCATGATTAAAAGTAGATATCTTCGTTTTTCTCAAAAAATATATTTCATTTCATTTAACTCATAAGAGCAGAAACAACAGCCTGGCTGTCCAAAGATCTCAGATCGGTGTATGTCTGACCCGTTCCCACAAAGACAATTGGCTTTCCAGTTATATAGGCCATGGATACAGCCGCGCCGACCTTAAACGAGTTTTACTGAATTATTGCACTGCTTGCCATTTATAATAATTAGCTAACTTTATTTTTGATGATGCAAACAATACCTTGTCATCAATAGTATCAAATTTTGTTAATACTATTCCATCAATTAATCGAGGATTTGCTTGATCCGAAAAATCCGCCAAAGCCCTGTTGAATTTCACCAATTGATCTACTGCTTCATTGCCAACCAAAGCTTCTCCCACGAATAGCACCAAATCCGGATCGTTGACACGAATCAGCTAAATAAAAAACCATTTTAAGTCCAACTTTGGTTAATAATTGTTAAGGAAGTAATATAAAGTTATGGGTTAAATAGATATAAGTAAAAATAGTTTACTTTGGCCATGGCCCTCATTAAAGGTTCATTGTCTTGCATCCGTCCAGCGGTATCAACTAGTACAACATCTTTGCGTGTTTCTTTGGCAAACGAAATAGCTTCAGCAGCGACTCCAGCAGCATCTTTGCCATATCCCTTTTCATAAAGTTCGACGCAATACTGACCATTTTTTGGTGGATGCAGAGCGTTCAAGTGTCGAGCATGGGTTCTCAATTGCTCAACAGCACCAGCTCGGAAAGTGTCGCAAGCAGCAACAAGAACTTTCAAGTCATTTTCGATTAACCAAAAACAAATCTGCAGAAATCCACATAATTATTAATTTACTGAGTGCAGAATAGCAAATTTAATAAAAGAAATCTTTTATTAAAAAGAATTTTTTGTTTTTTTTGGAAATTAAATTAAATTGGCGAATCAAAATCGAAATGACTACCTTTGCCAAATTAGTCGATTTTCCAACGCCGTTGACACCGCAAAAAGTGATAACAAATGGCCTTCCTTGGCGTTTTGCGTCTAAAGCATCCCTCAACACGTCAACAGGCTTTTCAGGTTGAAGCAATATCAAAAGACTTTCTTCCAAAGCAGCTTTCACAGTTGCAGTTACGGTCTTGAAAGTACCCAAAACCTATTTAAAGCAAAAAATATTCAAAAACTTTCCAACACAAACATTATGTAATTACGTAATACTTAGGCTGCTTTTACCTTTCCGTGTAACTTGGTTGCCACACTGTCGCACAGTTTTCTGGCCACATCAGATGCAACATTTTTAGCAATAAGATGGTCCCTCAATTTTTCAAGAACAGGATCTGTATCCTCGTTTGTGAGAGTTTTCCCACCAACCAAACCTTTGAACAAATTAATCACACCCCCGGAATTTTCTTTGATTGCAATGTCTTTTGCTACTTCCAGAGATTTAATCGGACCAGACATTTTCCCAACCATCTGCAATGCAAAATAATTTTGAAGCAGAATAAATATCTTTTTCACTTTTCGGAAACTTATGCTAATTAATGAATTTTGACATTTTGAATAGTGCTACTACTAACGATAACGATATCATCTATAAAATCAATTATTTTAAATGTATTCTAAATTCTATCGATTCAAAATTATATACTGTTCTGTCAGCCTTAACGTCCTGAAAGCCGTTTCCATCCTTGGTCCTCTCTAAAGAAGCTAAATCATTTTTTGAACCTCCATTATCCCATATGCGGGGCTTTTTGCCATCTTTTCCTTGTGTTCCTGGCTTTGGACTTTTCCTAATAATGAAAATATAGTGCACTATTGAAACTCAATCATTTAGCCTTTGCCATATTTTGTGAAGTACATACATAGTATTTCAGTATTTGTTTGTAAAGATGCAAAACAGTTTTATGCCTTGACTTACGTCGCTTTTGATGCTTTACCAGGTCCCGGTGCCCCTTTCTTAGCGATCTTGCTGGGAAGCATATGAGCTGGAAGATCGGCGAATGCGTCAGTTGCATTCTCCGGTTCATTAATTTCTTCTTCTTCGTTTTCATTCAAGTCTATGTCAACAGACTTATTGTTTGTATTACTTCCTGTTTTCTTTTTCTCTTTTTTTTTCTCTGTATTGTCTCCAGGACGGTCAATCATGGAGGCGACAGTTTTCTTTGATTTTCTCGATTCTTCAAAGGTACGCATAGACTTCGGTTGCTTCGCTACCTCAAAACTCCATATTTCAGCATCCCTTAAAACTTTTGGATATATATCATCCAACTGAAGGCCATCAAAATAGAGTTTGGTGTTTCCCAGATTGTTCTTGTATCTATCACGAATCTCTCTATGCATATCATCCAAAAATTTGTCCACATACGATAATTGTAATATTTTTTGAAACGCAGCAACAAACACAAGCTCAAACTCATTGTCCAGCTTATACTGCAACATGAGCGAACCTTGCTCAAAAGAACCATTTCCAGATCGTTCCTATTTAACAAAGTTTTAGCAATGAAAATTAAACCAAATATGTAACTATCTAATATTGATTTCAGCCTTTCTTAACTAATATAATATATAATAGGCAGTAGGACAGACTACTTAGCGGAGTGTTGTACTGCAAGCTTAATAAGTGCTTAAGGTATATGTAGAAACAAGAAAAACTCCTTCCCTTCCGCCAGTGACCGCCCAGTCTTATATTATTAGGACTGAAGTGAAGTGAAATTACTGAAATCAACAATTACTAACTATCTGTTTAGAGAATAACATTGTAAATTAATGCTTACTTGAAGGATCACACTGCGAATAAGGGCATTAACAGATGTAAAAACGATATCCTTTGATCCTTGGCAGCACCAAAGGACTATACCCCCTTTGCTGAAAATTACGAAAAAGTCCAACATATTGGAACTTTTGCTCTGCAATGCAGTTTTGTTGGTGATCCGTACGAAAGTACGAAGTATCGTAAACTTTAAACTGACTCTAGCAGCCCAGAAGGCTGTCTTGACTGCCTCACCATTCACTCATACACAGTTTCACTCTATTATCGTCTACGCAGTTGGCCAATAGATGAGTACTGCAATTGGAAATACAAATACAACAATTAGAAGAGTACATAATACATACAGATACAGTAATAGTAATGAAGGTCTATTAGTACAAAAATGCAGGTAAGGTAAGAAAGTAAGAACATGAGCCAGGTACATTAGTTAAATCAAAAACATTATCTCTGCAAGGTTATATTATACAATACCAGAGCAAGGTAGGTATTCTATTTTCTATGTATCTCGAATCTCGTATCGCATAATTAATCTAAATAAGTATTACGCTACATTATCTTGGACTTAAAGTTACCTAAATACATAAATAACTCAGCTGTTCGATAGATTTTCGCAAATAACAAATCTAAACAAAGCACTTACTTTTTGAAACCAATATTAAAGAGGTGACTAAATGTAAATACACTCATTAACACAAAAGCATGACTTGCCAAATATACCTACCTGTACGATACGACTTTCGTCTGATGCAGATGTAAATAGAGCAGATTATTCTAGGCAAAAGCTGCGCAAAACAAAACAACCGATGGTTGCGTCATTCACACTGATCCCTTCTCCTTTACGAAATTATAATATATCCATTCGGCACTAAGAGCGAGGTGTAGTTCTACTGTATAGAACTCTTCAGTGGGTGCAATCATCTCAAAACGTTCTCAAACGCAAAAGACATAATAGGAAATAATATAGGGTTATTTATTTCAATAATGCTTTATTTTGCAAATTCTTTTATTTAGGCTAATTTTTACACAAATGTATTTTAAATACGTTTGTGTTTAATAAAAAAAGTTAAAACCGAAGGATTGATTGGTTTTGCATTTAACAATATTGGTAGCAAAGTAGCAACTAGCAAAGCAAACATAATAATATTCCGCCCATTTGGAACTCTGCTATGTATTTTCTTAACTTATAGCAACTGTTGGCTCCTGTTTAAACCACTATTTTCGTATTTTCAGAAACGCTTTCCATTCTTGCGAGACGAATCCAACAGGGACAAAATGACATATTTGGTATATCGGAGTATAGCGTATATCTATATCTGTGGTGATTCGTTGGTGTGAATTATCATTATGTCCAAAATGAGTATGGTTGGTATTGGTACATGGAATCCATGTCATGGATTAGGGTCCATATATGAGGGTTTACCTCTGAATGTATTCCATCAGAAAGTCGATAAAATTAATTTTACGAGGTGAACAAAGGGTTCGGGAGTACTAATACTAATGACGGCTGTGTAAATTAAAGAAAAACTTGATTTTAATATGACTCACATATAAAGGAAAGTGTTCTCGATTTATAAAAATGTTTCCGCAAAGAGTTTTTCGGTTTTTAAAAAAAGTGTCTTCGGTTACAGATATTATGATTCGATTAAAAGAATAATCATTATTGACACCCTTAACACTTTAAGAAATGCATTATTTTCTGTAGCATTCTTTTTATTTAGCATTATTCAGTTATTCTTCGGGTGATTTAATTTTGCTTTGTACGATAGCCATTTTTGGGGTTTTTGTTGTGCACAGTTCAGCAGGTTAATAATTTATTTCTATTAGGAGCGAGCTGAGACGTGAGACGGGTGACAGTGACTTGCATAGTACATTAATGATAATAATTTAATAATGAAAATGATGATATAATAAATTGACAAAAGTTTCGGATACCACCTAGATTTGATTTCATGAAAATGGTCGATTAGTCACCTCTTTATTTAATGTTTTGACAAAATTAGTTCCTCACAAGTCCATTACCTTGCATATTAAGGGAGCGAACCAATACTATTTATTACAAACACTATTTTCCGAATGCTGCGATTAAGGGAATTCGCAAAGATCCTGCACTCCATGGTGTAGAGTAGTGGAAAGTGGAAACTAGAAGGCTCATTTATATTGTAACACACAGCGAGGTTCCAAAGTTCTGCAACATACGAAGGTGCTAGCTTCCGACTTGCGACATGTTTCATGTTTCTAATTCATAATATATTATAGCATTTGTGTATGACAGAGCGGATAAACACTTCATGTGGTCAAGAAACTGGTTGCAAAATTTAGCATCACATGCCTATGGTGCGGAACTTTAGAACCGCGATGTACATACATTTGAGAATTTTAGATATTTCCCTTGTCTCTTGTTGTAAGCATCTTCTTCTAATCTTCTAAGCAAACAAAGGGCACGAACAAACGCATATTTTTAGCCATTGTTCAACGGAAAACTAATATTAATACTAAGGACAATATATACGATTTCAATGTGAAACCATAAATTACGTTGCAATAATACCATCGTTAGTGATTTATGTACGTCAGCTCCATTAAGAAAATTCCGAAGGTTAGTTTAGTTGAAATAAATTTATAAGTCTTAAAGCATTAAAGAAACCATAATGTATTTAGAAGTCTTTCTTACACAAAGTTACCAGATTTTTGAGGTAGTCAGTTTTCTCAATATCCTGAGAAAAAAGCCATGAAATGCCGAAATGGCGGAAAATTGTGAGAAAAAATTCAGGATATTCATTTTTGGCTTGCAAACAAAATAAGTGAAAATAAGCACAAATTGCGCAAATTTCATTTCATTATTATTTTTTTGCAGTCTGAGCATAAAATCGCATCAACCAAGATGTTTTGAGCGTAATTTTGAAAATAACATTTTAAGGCAAATGTGTTTCGTGGGATCGTGGGTTGGTTATACAATTTTTTCGCATTGTTTCTTCGATGTTTTAGTATTTTTAAGCTTAAAACCAAAAAATGCGATTATCGCGAAAATTTTTTCGATTTCGCGAGTAAAATACCTTTAAAAATTAGTTTTTAGTAGCTGAGGAGCTATCAAAATACCTAGTTCATATTCATGCGATTTTGTGCTATTTTCAACGAATATATAAAAATCAGGATAAATTCAAGATCATCAGGACAGGGTCTCAAAATCAGGATAATCCTGACTTTTTCAGGATATCTGGTCTTGTGCATTAATATTACGCTGAATTCTCAGAAGTCTATTTTGAGGGTTATTGTGTTACATCAATGTTTAATAAGAAAGTCTAGATTAACCTTCAACCCAAACATTGTTACAGGCATTCGTTATTATTCAGACGTCAGACAGTAAAAGGTAGTTAAGGTAGACACCAAGTCTACACCTACACGAAAAATTGTTACATTATCTCGAAATAGACTTTTTTCTTCTAGGGTCAAAAACACTTAATACAGTTTTTCGAGACAAAACTAAACTTACACATGAAGCAGTTTTCTAAAGAATGAACAACTGAGGGAACTGCCCTCATTGGAAAATAAAATGGGAACTATCATGTTCAATGACCATTTCCATAAAAGCTAATTACGACTTAGTTTCCCGAAATTTCGGCGTAACGTTCATTGCAAGCAAACGTATTTTGGAAGTAATTAGCCCCTTATGTAAAAGATGGTTTACATAGTAGTCCCCTTGATCTTGATCTTATTTCCCCACTTGAACTGTACCCTTATCATCATGGAGGTTATTACTAATTCTATTACATTTGTCATTGAAAAACATGATTCTTAAATTACAATAAAATAAATACAATTTAAATGCATCGTCTCCTGTTAAACAAACATAACAATAAATAAAACATTAGTGTGGTTTCGTCGATATAAATTACTACTTAAAACTATCCCGGAAACATTTAATGAACTGGGGATATCATACCTAAACTATTAATTTAACTACTAAAGTTAATTTGAAGTACTTTATGTAGTGTTGTTCATGTTGTAAGTAAATATATAGCACCGAATTTGTTGAGGAGCAGTAGGATAGTAAGAACTACTTCCAACACAATTGCTGGGCGATAGCTCCTAATTCCAAAAGCCAATGCGTAAAAAATATGGCCCTCTTTGCCATTATCTTGCTGGTTTCAAAGGATTCTTTAGTGGGCACTGTTGAATTTCGGCTTACATACCTTAACACACACAAGGAAAAATTATCATTTCTTCATGACATTATACGGTATGCATAGAAGTATTAGAATTTAGATCAAAGAGTAACAAGAGAACATTCTAGTTAGTTGCTTTGGTCAAGTCAAGGTAGGTACGTGTGTTATGGCCCTCAGTATAATTCGACCTTTTACAATTGCTAGTGCCCAGCTAAACGACCGAATTTATAGTGACATCTTGACATGTGCGCCGGAAGAAGAGCTTTAGGGACAAGTAATCTTTAAATAGAAAAGCTCAGTGTTTTTTGAAAAAATTTGGATTTGCTGCATGCTTTCGATTTTGGAAAAAATGGTGCTGACACTGACAGACACAGAAATGAAGAGACGATGATGGTTAATCATTAATCAAAAATATGTAAAAGCGTAGTATGAAAATTGGCTTATAACGCCAAACCTAATCAAAATTTTTCTTCACAGGTGTTCTCATGGAAAGGATTACTACTCCTCATTCTACGCATACTAACTACAATTAACAAGAAACACACGTACCAATATCTCGTACTTTACTATCCTACCCTACAGACCAAAGATAGCCAATATCAACGTAAAGGAAACCCATATTCCATGTTCCATGATCATCCGACTCCCTTTCACACAGATTGTCTTCATACGTGGAAAATACCTATTCAGTTACTATCCGACCAACCTCCTTGACCGAAGGGTCAGAGAGGAACCCTCTGAAAATATGTAGAGAAAGCTGGTGAAAGCAGAGAAATTCCAGTGAAAACTGGGGAAAATTAAAGTACAATGAAACCAGTGGGACCCACTGAAAATTGATTTTCCACGTATGCTTAGATTGAAAATAGGCTGGAAAAGTTAGTGTGAAAGTGTAAACAGGGATAATCCGGTGAAAACTGGGGAAAATAAAAGTAAAATGAAACCAGTGGGACTCACTGAAAATTGATTTCCCACGTATGCTTAGACTGAAAATAGGCTGGAAAAGTTAGTGTGAAAGTGTGAATAGGGATAATCCGGTGAAAACTGGAGAAAACACGGAGAAAGTTAGGTTAATTTTGAATTGAGAAAAAGCCTACCGATAACTTTGACTCCCAATAGATTGCACCGTTTCGCCCTGAGAAATTTCGTTAAGAGGTACGGTAGAAAGTCCACTTTTTCTTTGAAATACTTGAGAGAAGGCTGCGGCAATAGAACTTCCACCACCTATTTTTTTGCGTATATTATCCGCGAGGTTATCGCCAAAAGAATTCGATGACAATTCATCACCGAAATTAAATAAAGCATCTGCAGCATAAGAGCTTCTGGAAGTTCGCCTTTGTGTATCTTTGAGATTCATCGCACTCCAAACTTCACTAATAGCAGAGCTATTCGTTTTAAAATATAGGTCAAGCTCCAAGCGAATTCTGTTGAGCAAAGATGTAAGTGATTGGTAGGACGGCTGTAATATTAACCCAGTATCGAGCAGGAGTGATGTGACGAGGGGAATTCTACTGGCTGCTAAGGTAGAAAGTACTTCTGTCACCATTAATATTGTGTCAGGGTGCAAATGAGACCAGCCATTTAGGTGCACCATGAGATTGTCCAAAAATGGTCCAAGAGATGGATTTTCGGAGGTGGGACTTTCCATGCTAGAATACCCCTCACTCACATTTGTGTTTGATAGCTCTCCATTTAATGGATGACTTATCACTGACAGATCCCTTTTCGACTGTTCTGTTTCTGTTGTTTCCAAACTGTTCAACTCATCTCCGCTGTGCTGCAAGCTGATGGTCGTAAATTTCTGTTCAAGTTGACTATTTTCGGGTTTACTTTCTTTTGATTTGGGCTTCCACTCTACACTTTTACTGTCTGTTGTGCTTTCATTACTACTGCAGTATACCTCGTCTATTTTACCATTAGAAAACTCATGAGATTTACTTGAATACTTCATTTCCCGTAGCAAAGGGGGGATTTTGTCTTCGCCGTCATACTTCAATCGCCACAAAGGGAACTTTCTATTTGAGGCATTCGTGGTATCTCTGTCTTTTAGAGCATATGTTACTGAATCGCACTCCAGTGTCTGTAATATGGGAGGAGTTACTGGTACCACCAAATTAGTCAGGGTAGACAGTCTAATTAACTCTTTGTTTAGATATTGCGCGTAATGACTTGTTATAACGTCAGTTCCCAATGCCTCCAAGACGGTCACCGGCAGTAAACCCAAATATTTTATTGAAGATTCATGAAAATCTATTTCGGGTAAAGGAGTCCCACGCTGAGACACCATTAAGTGATTCTGAGGAATTAAGTATTTCAGAATGGCTTCGTACCAAAAGTCTTCGCAATACAAATCCAGTAGTACATTGAACAGGCTTAGTGTGGACACGGTAACCTATTGCAATTTTATAATTGTTACCCTTATTTCACATATCACTGTTATTTTGTTATGAAATATGTTTTAACTTACAGCTGTGCTACGATGATTCATTCTTTGAATGAGGATAGGAAGAAGTCGGGACATGATGAACATTATCAGGTTTCGCAACAGTAAAGGATGTGTCAAATGCTCGCACACCAGTTGCAAGTAGTATGTAACAATGGCGATTTCTTCATGTAAGCTCTGTAAAATATAAAAACTCAAGAATTAGAATTACTTGTTACTACCATCATTAGATCACGAATTGATTTTGTAAGTTCACGATTTAAAGAAAATTAAAATGCTAGACAGAGATTAACAGTTTCATTCAATTTTAGCGTATCCACTGTAGAACAAGCAAATGTGGAAAAGCATGCGATATGCTTTCAGAAAGTGGATTTTGATTAAATTGTACATGCTTAAGACAGATTATATTGGAACATGCATTAGTATCGGTCAAGCCAAATTAGGAGTATGCTTAGAAGTTATTTTATTTTAGTTGTGTATTGAAATGCAGAAATGTTGCATACTTGCATTGTGGATTTCTTAGAGCTAAGAGGTTATTGCACAGTAAAGCTAGACACATTGAAATTGATTATTATGATTATTTAAAAGACATGCTTTTGTGAGCCGAGCAGCTTAGTGTAAGTCGTGCATTCTTGCCATAATATTAATACACAAATTCATATTGAATTAATGAAACATACGACTGAATGCCAAATAGTAGCAATGCTAGTGTTAGCTAAATCAAGGTCGAAGAATTTTCCACTAACCGTAACGAAATGGTCATGTTGCCTTTGCAAGCTAGGGCTCCCTTCATCCTAATAAATACCATTCAATTCAAAACAATATTCATTACTATTTTACTCACTCCGTTCAACCAAAACAATTAGGTTGCTGTCAGAAAATATCAAAGAATTAAAGTATTGAATCAATAAAATTGCAAGTACAGTGCATGTATAAATAGAGGAACTACGAAAAAAAGTTCTCGCTGAATTACATTCACAAGTGAGTTTGAAGATTATTATATACAATTAAGATTCTTTTTGTTCCAACAAAGGAGCAAGCCTACCTGCGTGAGTGCTGGCTGAATAACTGCAATTAGAAAAGCATTTGTAAAACATTCCGCAATGGTAGACGCAACGGCGTCGGGAGCAGCATGTGTAACAGAATCGACAAATTTTAACTGGATGACAAAAGGGTTCAACTGCTCCATCGTTCCCTGGGTAAATGTTGGCAGTTGAGCAAAGCAAGCGGATAATCCACTGATGACAACATTCTATAACACACAAATTTCAAACAGTTATCCAAATTTACATAATTGTACATTTTAATTAATACTTTATTGCCTTTGACTTACAGTAAGCCCTAAGCCCGTTTCTTGAGATAAACTTTTTTCTAATCGTGGGAACCGAGAAGCCAACTGAATGAACAATATAAACGAATCTCTAGCTGTTGTGCCAAGCTTTTCATCACTACGTAGGCTGTACTCCAATAAAAGACTAGCAAGGGAGCAAGCACCGTCCCAAGATTCGGGGTACACATCATTCTCATTACTATTTTTCACATAGCCAAGAAGTTCTTCGTCTTTAGAAGCCAATTCACAAAGCGCCTGCAGCATTTGTACTAACTTTGCCTCATCTTCTAAAGGTAATTGCATGCCTATATTACAAATGGATTAAGGCAATTAAATACATTACAAAAATTTTATTTAACTACAGGCAAATTTCGATTAATTTCGAACCATTAAGTTGTTGATCATGTAGCCACTTGATCACTCTATCTGGGCATTTGTTTTGCAGCCAAAATAATTTGCACGCTTGCTCAGAATCTTCTCCTCGAGTTAAACGAAGAAATGATATCATTTGAGAGAGGTGTGAAATAACTGTAAGAGCACCCTCAGAGTCCTATAATTTTCATTCAACAATAAATTATTATATTTTTGTGAAATTAATTATTTTACTAAATTACCATTTAGTAAAGAAATGAATATTTACAAATTCTGAACCAACATGTACCTCAGATCGTTCCATTACTTCTGTGGCTTGCTTCCAATGATTTTCAAGAAGGGAAAATGTTACTCCTGGTTCAACCTTTTTCCTCTCTATCATAGGGTTGTGCCGAAGCCAATTCATCATTTTGGCAAATAAATTAGGATTCAGATACTGATTTATTAAACAAAAACTATCATTGGATATATATGTTATCTATTTATCTTCCTGTTCTGATCTATACCCATTACACTTTTGTGACAGCAGTAACACCCAAGTCAACATCTTTTTGTACTTATCAGGCATTTCTTCCCATTGCTGGTTTTAATCAATAGTTAATTCACCTATATTTTTATCCACTCCGACTTCACCAAATTTTGACATCGTCACTAGTCCAGCATTCGGCTATTCTATTTTCAGAAAGCAGTTTTAAGTCTTATTACTATGCACTGTACACTTGTTTATGCCATATTGAATCTGAATGTTCTTGAGATGTACTTCTATTCTTGTTTTACGTTTAATTTATTCTTTAAATCTGACATTAACTTAACAACACAGCTAATACGCGTATTGCTGTGTTATTGTTACGTGAAGATCAATTCCACGGACTCTTTTGTTTTCATTAACTCGTAGATCGTACTATCATGTAACATGTAGTATTTATTAAGTGAAAGTCAATCCATTTTCATATCAATAAAATTATCGGCAATTATTCACACTACACTGTTTACTATTGTGGTGACTGTACTTTGCGTACATTGTATAGGTCAGGGACGGGTAGGTCCGTATTTGCAATTGTGAATTGTATCTTCTGTTATGAGTGAATTTTGTTATTTATTTATATCTTGTGTGACTGACTCTGACACTGACTTAGTGCACTATGAAGGAAGGAAGAAACGAAAACTACGTCTACAGTTAAGGTGTTTAAACAAAAATAGGTGGCGTAGTTGTCGTTTTCTGCTCAGATCTCAGATTCAGCCATAGAAATAAATAATAGCCAAAGAATTAGAAATGTATGTTATTGTAGCCCAGCTGATATTTGAACAGCATTGGAGATAGACTTCTTGCCGTGTGTTGCACGGGAGCTGTCAAATATTGCGAAGACCACTTTTGCTCTAAAATCTCATGTAAAGACCATTGATTAATAAAGTTTAAAGTGAGGAAACTTATGCTACCCCTGGTGCGAAGAATACGAATAAGTACTCTCTTCTGCCTATTTTTAGGTCTCATCTTTTCCCCCATTGTTTTAGCGAGCCAGAGGGCTCACTTATGGAGCCGTGTTGTCTGTCCGTATGTATGTATGTACGTATGTACGTGAACACGATAACTCTTGAAGGCATTGACCGATTTGGATAAAACCTCGGATTTGGACTCATCTCGACCTAGTTAGGAACACTATTTAAAATGGGCGTGGTCACCCCATCCCTTTCGGAGATAACGCGCGCTCTATAAGCAATAAGGTATGAAAATGGGGTTTTGGGTACTGAAATGTCTTACACCGCTTCTAGTAGTTTGTTAGCGGGATAGTAAAAAATATTTTACACCGCTTCCACTTTATATTGAATAAAACAGTCAAATCTGGTTTTTAGGTGTAAAATATAATTTTTTGGTGTGTCCACTTTTGGGAAGCGGTATATTCATAATTTTGGATGGCTTTTATTATATGATGAATTAAGCTAACTTTTTGGGTGTTTCCCACTTTATGAAGCGGTAAGCTAACTTTTTGGGTGTTTCCCACTTTATGAAGCGGTAAGCTAACTTTTTGGGTGTTTCCCACTTTATGAAGCGGTAAGCTAACTTTTTGGGTGTTTCCCACTTTATGAAGCGGTAAGCTAACTTTTTGGGTGTTTCCCACTTTATGAAGCGGTAAGCCAACTTTTTGGGTGTTTCCCACTTTGTGAAGCGGTAAGCTAACTTTTTGGGCGTTTCTACTTGTGGGAAGCGTCAAATTAATTTTTGGTTGCTTCTACTTATAGCTTTCAGTTACCATGGCAAAATTTAATACATTTCAATTTTTTTTAAAATTTTTATCCATTTTGTGTTGCCTTGGCAAAATTTAATATTTTCGAGTTTCCATGAAGAATTATGTTTTCCATTGCTCTGAGAAGAGTATTTGAAGGGTTGTGTCGATTAACATGCTATCTCGGAATTGTATTTTATTTACTTTTACCATCTGGGGAAATATTGAATTTTCAGTGCAGGGTGTATAAAATATTTTCAGCCGTTCTCCTGTGCATGCATGACAGCTGCATAGGTGTTTCAAATTGCAGGGCAGACGGAAGATAATATAGTTGCCATATCAGTCACATATAATATGTACCAAGGCAGGTTGAGTTGGTGGAAATTTGGGAATTAACTACTAGGTGCTTGACGTAACTCTGCATTGTTATTCTCGTTTTCCCACCCAATATTACTCACCCATTTTCTAGTTTTATGCACCTCAAGTAGTATAAACTTTCTTCGTCTTTGATAAGGAGGCCTCAGTGGCATGTTTTGCAGGAATATTATTTATAAAAGGCAAAACCGTCCCCTATCCTTCTTGTCATTTACTACTCGTGACAAATTCGGGAAAATGTCCCTTTTAAATATTTCTATATTCCTAATCCCCAATGTAAAATATGGCTATTGAGGCCAAATAACAAACGGCAAACGGGAGCTATGGAAACCCCAAGTTTATACTCCTTGATGCGCACCCTACATTGGGTGGTGAAAACGGGGAAGGGGATAACAGGGCCTACACTGGGTTAATACGGTCGAAGGCACGAAGTTTGTGTTGCATATTGGTAAATGTGACCTAGACAGTCTACTATGTTCTGACAAACATGCCGGATATAACAAAAATTTGACCCACTCAGTTCAGCGGAGTTGTCATGGAAAATTGGATCCACAATGAGTCTGCTTTTCTAAATTTTCTTATTCTTGAACTAGCACCCATTGCTTATTCAATGTCCCTGAAGCTTAAGCTGAATGCCAAGTTTTTGTTACATTCAGCATGCTGACACCATGTCAGGACCATTCAATTCACATTGGTTTCTATATTTGATACTCTTACCCTTCGAGTCAGCTATTTCGTCATTGTACTTTAAACATGAAGAATGGCTGAAAGTATTTGTCATACCCTGTAGTAAAAATTGCAAATAAAACGCTAATTTTTATTTTGGTTGTCATTACTACCTATATTTTAACCACTGATTCCGAGATAGCATGTTAATCGACAAACCCCTTCATTTATTTAAGACTATCAAATTATAAATGAAACAAATAATTTTATCCTCTGGCTCGCTTTATGTTACGGCTTGGCGATGTTTTTAAAAATCCATTACATTACATGAAAACCTTTTAGCTGACCATCCCCCTACATCGGTGACTTCGCAGTCTACGTAAGCTCCCTTTTCATTTGTAACAATTATTATATGAGGGAAGTCCTGAAGGCTGTTTGTGCAGATTCTCAAAAATTTTCATGGGACAGTTATTTTTACTGTCAATGCGTTTATTTTTTTAAATTGCTGGTAATAATAGGTAGCCCTAACAGAATGTTTTGTTGTGTTTTTTAGGGTGGGAATTTGGGAATCTAGCAATACCAGTTGAGACCTCAATTTTAGAGTGGTAAGGATTCAAAATAATAATAAGGGAAAGTGAAAGAAATTCATTGAACAACAGAATTAATTTACTGAAAAAAAAGAAATAAACTAAACTTCAACACTTAAAAAAATTTCTCGTTGATGCGCGGGACCGGCTTAAACGAGCACAGTTCACTTGGGGAAATGAAATAAGGGGGACTATGATTGTACCTGTAAATCATCGTACATATGGCTATGAACTTTCGGGACTGGAGTTCAGCCGGAAGATTGGCCAATGTTCCTTTAAAGATGATTTGCATTTAATTGATTACTATTTAATAAAATTATGCAAATTGCGCGCTTAGAATTGGGAATTGTAGATTTCGTTATTATTTTTTGATTTTTTAAACGTGCTTTTCTGATTTCGGTGAAAAAAAGATAATAAATTCTTATTAAGAATTTTTAAATCTATCTGTATTTCATTTTTCGTGGATTTCTGCATGCGATCCTTGAATTTTTTCGGCAATTATCTCGAACTCAGTGGGCGAGCCCTTCCATCTGTGGGCGAGCCCCTTCCATCTGTGGGCAGTGCCCACGGATATAAAAATCGTCTTGGCCAACTTGTCCTTAGACAACTCACACCCTTGGGCAACCCTACGAATACTTTGGGCTCACTTAAAGATTTAATTAATTTTCGAAAATAAACTAAATCTACTTTTATGTAATTTTCGAATTATTGGCTTGAAAATTATTACCTACTGACAGCTTTTAAACCAATTCACATTATTCGTGTGCGAGTTGCCAAAAATAGCTAACCAGTATAAACAGCAATCGGCCAAGAAGATAAATGTTTTTGGTTACATTACAGATAAGCAGTTTGCTTGGACTGAAACATGGCAAGAAATTGTGGATTCTGGCTTTTCAGCATTTCAGCCACGCTTGGCATTTATTTTGGAGTTACGATTTTTTTTCTTTTTACTTTCTACTATCACAATAATCATGCTGGTGTTTGGGGACTGATTTCAGGTACGTTCACTTAAACAAAGCAACATGCATGTAACATTTTTTTTAAACTATGCAGATTGTGATTTAGGGGGTCAGACTCCAGACTGTCAGGGTAAATAAAAATGTAATTTAATTGAATAATAATTTTGCTTCTAGCGCTATTTGCTGCGGTGTGCCTGCATTTAAAGTTGTTATGTTCCAACAACAGATTGTCTGGTAAGTAAATAACTATAATAATGGCTTATCTGTTACTATTATAAGTATTATTCTTCAGCGAATATAAGTTAAGGTATGGAATTTTAGGTTGGTATTCAGCTGGACACCTTAATGCCCTTGCCTCTGCCGGATTCATTTGCTTTTGCTCTGCCCTAGGATTTACAGCTTGGTACATAATTTATGCGGCCTATCACCATATTCGTAAGAAACGGTTTTATTCATCGTAAATAGCGTACAATCATTTTCATGTACACCAAATCAAATATACAAATAAATAACATTATGTCCTGATTATTCCTGACTTTTAGCAATTGTTCCTGTTGGTACAAGTTTCTACTTAGCCGCTGTTTGGTCAGGAATGGCTACGAAATGGTCCTTCACCATGTTTATTCTCAGTTATCGATATTCAAGAATTATTCGTTACACTACTCCTTTCTTAATTATTCAAGAAAACGCATAAATCTCTCTTCACCTTTGAAAAACATTTTGTATAAAAACTTATTTTCAAGTTCAGCCTGAACTGTACAGTTAATGTTTTGCTTATTTACAATTATTTAGTGATTTAATGCAACCATTGAGTTATTGTAGTATAGCTTTCTAATTCTAATGTGCTATAATAGTTAAACTAAAATACAGATCTAGGAGTAAAACCATAACGGACCTTGACTAATCCGTCATTCTTTTGCTAACTAAAATGACTCCACTAGATGTAAATTGAAGTTAAACCTGAATCTGTTAAAAAGATCTGAATACTTTGCAAACATTATGTAGAAGTATAGAGGTATAATAAAAATACACTAATAAATTAGAATAGTGCAGTAAGTAATATTTTAATATTAGTATTCTGTATTAATTACATGTGAAGATTATAGCCTTGTAATTTGCATTGTTCAAATATTCGCATATTTAGCAGTAGAATTTGACCACTGAAAACTCAAAAAGGAGGAAATTCGCAGAAAGATGTAATTCAGTTTGGTTTGCCTTGATGACATATTATTCCCATTGAAAACTAATTAACGATAACCAATAATAAACAATAACTACATCTAACCTTGTGTATGTGTATCCTACTCTGCGTACCTCTACATTTTTATGGAAATTGTGATGTGAAATAAATTATTTTTTTAAATATCTTTATTTTTGTTATTCATCATTATTGCTAGTTGTGTAGACTCTGATGATTCCCATAGAAAAATTCCCATGTAGGTTTTAAGTATGTAAGATTTAGCCACAATCAGCTTAATTTCATGACTAGATGCATTTTCACTGAAAAGGCATCTCGCTAAAGAAACAGAATTTTATCGGGAATCGGGTGAAACTTATTTCATGATCGTACGTAGGTTAAAGATTTGAAATGTTACAAGCAGAAACCTTTGTGGATTACTTGTACCACCCGATACGTCATATACTACTACGTAGTTTACGGTAGTGCACCCCAAAAGCTACCAAGCTACAGTATTTGGATTTAAACGATGAAATATTTCCACATGTAACGAAAAAAATAATTCTGTTAACTACAGGCACATTGGTAATAATTGAAGTAGCTATGTTTTATTATGATGCAGTAATTATTTACTGTACATAATAAAAATTGTTCAGTAGTAAAAATGACAGTGAAAGAAGAAAACTTTTATCATGCATCAAAAGAACAAATCTAATCGATGTTTCCTGTTGGTCGGTCCTCATCTTGGGAAAACCGTTGCTTTACTACTTTGGTAGGCATGTGCTATTTGTATCACTGGTTAACAATGCATACTGTCCTCTGTGGTAAAGAGATTTGTGAACTTTTAAACTATTTTTGTTTTTGTACTGTTTGCCACAAAACGGGCATGCGACATTTTCTTCTGTATGTTCATTTGACATGTGGTCCTGTAAAACACTATAGCTAAGACAAGTCAAGCCACAAATTGTACAATCCTGCTTGTCTTCAGTGGAATCCTCATTTACTGCAAGACCATACGGCTTCCGTTTCATTGTTTCTATTGATGTCATCACTGCTTCAGGATCCGAATTATTGCAAGAAATACGGTGGTGAAGACTTTCATTATGCGCAATTTGTAAGGGAATTTTTTGTATTTTCTCGCCTTCGATATTCTTTGAAACTGTTACAACACAAAATATAACAATCACAAATGTTTAAAAATACTTTACTTGTTTGCATATTGCATAGGTATACACATTTCTCAAATAAAATGTTTACAGTTTAATGACAGCTTTTTCTAAATGATAATTTTGTACGAAAGTATAGTCTACACAATACACGTGTACTGAATATAAATATAAAAGCAACAATTATTAATTCTGAACAGTTTTCATTAAGTAGTGCTGTGTTCTATCTTTTGGAATGAGACAGCATGTGAGCCTCAAGGTGAGCAATGGTTCTGTACACATTTTGACAAATTCCACAATTGAACAGTTTCTTTCCTTCTGCGAGAAGAATTTGAGCGTGGGCAGTATTTACATGTCTTGCGAGATTCGTTTTATAAAACAGTCCACCACAATGACGACATGCTCGATATTTCGCCCTCTGTTTCCATTTGCTCAGTGCACTGTTCTTTTTTGCTGTAACACAATCAACACATAGCAAACTGTAACATAGCTTTATTTTTGCCTTTCTCATTTTTCATACCCTTAAAACACTTGCAACTTTCCTTTGCATAATTAAATTAAAGTAGTTATCGTATAATACAAAGTAATCTATAAACTGTCAAACTGTCTGCACAACAATAAGGATAAAGCAACATAATAAGGAATGCAGCACAATCCAATATTCAATATTTTAAAATTAATACAGCTAACTCAGGATATTTTTATTTCTGCTTAGGTGGAAGACTAGCTTGATTGATTTCGTTTCTGTGATACACCGACCTATGGTTATACAAAGAGTTTTTTCCTCTAAAGTACTTTCCACAGAAGGCACATTTATATTTGGATTTGTCCTGAACACAATCTTTGTCCTCGGTTATGTTTGTCAGAGAATTGGTATGCATTACATTCCTTTTTGATGTCGGCATTGCAAAAGATTCAGTAGTTGTAGCATTATTTGGAACTACATGGTGGGCTGACGCCATTCTTCTGCTGTTTTCTGAAATAATATGCATTTAAATAATTGACCTATATTTATTTTCCATAATAGTTCATACGTCTATAGTTAACAGCACTACTGGCCCACAATTGCAACTGCCGGTGGAAAACTCTTAGACCCGGGACAAGAGTTTTGGAAATGACAAAAGAAATATATTTTAAAGCAGAATACTATATGGCCTTATTTAAATCCATGGTACTACATTTTCCGGACCAGAAAAGCCCTTTCTGTCTATTCCAATGCAGATTGCAACTAGTGTTTACATTTCAGTTATTTATAGTAGTAGAATTAGTTTGCAATTAATATTAATACTCGAATAAAAAGCATACAAAATAGAAACATATTGTGATCAGTGGCACTTTTAATGTTTAATTTAGTAAAGTTAAGAAATATCCGAAGGCTTCCTTACAGGAAAGAGTGGAACAATCGGCAAAAGTCTATTACGTCCCTCCAAGCGATGGCTCCCGAGAGAGTGAAAAATTAGGATAATTAGTTCAAATCTTAATGTGATACAAAGTCCAAGTAGGAGTCAATCCATCAATTGGTTCTACTAATATAGGTTAATTTAATTTCCGTTGACCATATACCAAGATTGTAGCAAACAACAAACAAAATCTTTTCTGCCATATAGTTAGTACAACAATGGCTAAGCCTAAGCGGCAAGCGGCAGTTGCTCATTTTGAATTATTTTGAATTTATTTGAATTAGTTTAAAATTAGAAATATTTAAAATTAATAATTATTTTACATATATTTTGAATTAATTAATCCAATTCAAACCAAAAATTAATTCAACATATTTTAACTTGGAAGGGTCAGCACTTGGAAAAGGTTTGAACTAATTATCTCAAAATATAAAGTTATTGCGCAAAAGGGCACATAAATAAAAGGCAAAAGGTAAGCAAACTGATCCGTTTATTCCTGTAAACAAACTGGTTTTACTAAATTACACCGCAGTTTTCTTTTTTGCCATTAATAATACAAGTAATTTTCAGTATAGATGAAGAAAACACAACTGGTAACCGCCGCCGCTCCAACCCTGGTCACACCCGTTTTGTTAACGGTTCATTGAATAACTAATTATTGTCCCATTGTATTATAGTCTTTTATGACTGTTGAATTTTGCTGCTGGATTCTAGATTGTCGGTATTTTAAAGCCATTTTACGAGTTTCTTCTCTGTGATAAATAGATTTGTGGTTCCTAAGAACGTTTGTGTTTTTAAACCTTTTCCCACAATATGAACATTCGGTGCTTTGTGATTGCTCTTTAGAACTTTTACTTTGGTTAACACTGCTGGCAGCTCTGAAACTCGTCGGAATATCAATAGGTTTTGCACATAGTGGGAGCCCCTTTTTCGTTTCTAAAGGATTTCTTGGTGCTCTCGATGGAACTACAATAATATTTTGTCGGTACAGAACACAATTGAATCAACTATTAACTATTTAGTATATACTAAACTAATTAACAATTATTTAGTAAAAATTAACAAATAACCGTATGTAAATGTCACCATTCATACAGAGAAATATCATAGACCACAGATCTGTTTTTAAATACTATCTACAGAAATACAACAAATATTGCTATTACCTGAATATTTGGCGGCTTGTCTTTGATGCATTGAGGACGACGTACTAGGTACCTGCAGGCTATTAGCAGAAGCTTCTGAAGAAAACGTGCCTGTTAAATTAGTATACCTTTATCAACAGAATTTTCAAAAACACAAGTTTCAATTTTTAGACAAAGCAAAGGCATTAATTACTGTAAATACCCTCAATCCGTATTCCAGAAGGCATGCTTTCCAGAAAAATTGGCTCTTCGTCTTCGGCTTTATCTTCAGGATATATTCCAATGGATGAGTCTTTTTCCGTCATATTCATGTGATCTTCATTTGCTAAAATTACTACCTCGTCCTTTAAGGGATCAATAATTTCAACTTCGGACGTGTCTGGTTTTTCGATTGTGACTATCTCATGTTCAACTTCAAGTTGATCCGAACTTGTAGTTGGTGATGCACTAAAACTTTGACGGTATGGCTGTGTATTTAAAACTGACTGAATAGTTGCAGATGTTGCCTGTTGTTGCAAACCTGCGTTATGCATAAGTTTAGGACGTTTTGTTGACTTAGAAGAATGATCCACAGAATGATGAGATTCTTGGTGAGTAGAGAAAGGAACGCTTGAATTGGAACTACTTCCTGGAAAAACCCCTTCCATAGGTTTTAGAAGTGAAACATTTGGTGTAATAATATTTTTGTGTTGGCCAATGTCTGACAATGACTGGGATTCTAGCGTTTCCTGTGAAATGAACATGTAACAACACCATTTTATTAGACACATTATGTTTCATTTATCTAGTACTTAACACATTATCTTCATCAATAATTAAGAGTACGTTATTTGTCTTGATACGCATTTAATACATATGTAATTCTATGACGCATTCTTATTCTTACATTATAACTTCCAGCCAGACCTTCAATCTGTAGCAATTCAGCGGCCATTAGGAAGCTACTCAAATCCGTATGCTTAATATTTACTTGACCATTGTATACAAAACTAATGATGTTATGCAAATCTTCGAAACGCACATTATTTATGATAACAACAGTATTAGAATTCTCTGTTCGATTTGCCTATAAAGTAAAAAAAACAATTAAAACCCAAAGGGATTTTTATAGATAATAAATACATCATCTAATCAGTGTTGCGGAATGGATCAATGGATGTTTCTACCTTAAATATTCGTTTAAAAAAAGGACTGCACAACGACAAAATAATTTTATGACTTCGTAGGCAATTTCCACTGCATGCCAAAGTGACATCGGTGAAGTCATCGTCTTCCAGCAGTTTATTAAACCCTTTTGATAAGTGAGATTGAAAATTATTCCATTTCAGAGAATAGACTCCGGAAGAAGGGAGTCCATTTTCCATGAAAGTGTCATTCATGATGTACACCCAAACACCCTTTTTGGAGAATTTATAGTAAACTTTTGGAATAATGAAGCTGGGGACAACACAACAACAGTCTTAATAATGGTTACGATTGACTCTACTTTCGTCAAATATTAGAAACCAGTGTGTGACTTTTTAACACTTTTAAACTTTGTTCTACTACCACTTTCACTAATTTCACTAATTTGTGACGGTGACATTTAATTCAGAGAACTGGAATTGGACTGCGAAAGCTTGATGTGGAGTTAAAAACTAAAACTGAATCCAAATAATAAAAGTCGTTTGAACAACCAAAAGCTTTGCGCTCTTATTTTACTACTACCGACACAGTATATAGGTTAACATTCAAACTCCCTTCCCATGTCTATAAAAATATAAAGCCCATTAAAATGAGATCCGCAAATAAAACAAGTAATAAAGCTTATAAGCATAAGAATTGTATTAAACGCATTAAACGACTGAACAGCGGAAATTGAATGATGCATATTTGGAGGTTGCCTGCCTAGTTATTAGACCCCACAGGAGGATTCAATAATTTTTCAAAGCCTTATATTTGCGGAGATTAAACCAATATCCAGTTATCCACCTTGGCTGCCATCATTCGAAAGGCCATTTCAGTACAATTATTTTAAACTTCGGTTCATGAAAATCTTAACTTTGGTATAGTTTTTGAAGTGAATGGCTAGGATAAACAATAGAAACCCAGCAATAGGCTAGGGTAAATTCGACATTGACAATTTTAGCATCCAGTAAACAAAATGGACAAAATAGGATAAAAAAGAAAGTGTGCAGGAATTTTAGTGCTTCTTCAATCTTCTACATGCTTTCCCAATCTTGTATTTTGTTTTGTCATCTATTGGGTGATTTTGAAGGAAAAATTAATTTAATTTGTAATTATTAAAGCTATATTTTAGCATTTTCTGGTATACACCTTTTTGTCTTCATCCATATTCACCTGGACAAAATTAAGATGGATAAAGCCAGTTTCAATTTTAGCCAATTTCATCCAACCACTTCATTTCATCCACCTCAACCTCTATTTTTAGCTATTAAGGTTTCATGCTTATCTCTGTTTTGGCTTTGTTCACTTGATTGTTTTGTACTCTTTTGGCCAAAAAATGAATTTGAATGTACGTTTTTACTGCGCTCCATCCAGAAGAGTTATGCTTTATGATATTCAAGTTCTTCCAACGCAACGAGTCTGTATTACTCGATTACAGTCTCTCTACTCTGTAAATACATATCTTTGCATATTGAATATTGATGTAGGTTTACACTTTACAGCATAAGACAGTGGAAAGTCGGAGTCGGAGCATATGCAATCGCCAACGGCATCCAGCCTATTACCATTACCTGTGTGTATTATAATAGTGTAATGTGTAATACCCTGAGGGTCAGACTCCCCGTTTACACAACAGACCGAGTTAATATTCGTACTTTTAAGTTACCTTAAGTTTCAATGTTTCAACTTTCAACTAACTGGTGTTCTGTGTTGAGCAGATGAGTTCAGGTATATCTACTATACCCTTTACCATTTTGCAAGTACGATGTTTCTTAATGCCTAACTGGACAACACACTTAGGTATGTATATTAACAGAAAATTCTAAGAGCACAAAACATGATGGACTATCGGATATGTGCATTGAAAAGGTGCAACTGTTAACAAGAAGAACTTTCTTAGCAAAATTTAGCCAACTGTATTATCAAGAGCCATGTTCCATGTGTCTTATCGCACCCATGTACACGGTCATATATTATAAAACCTATTAATGCTATACCATTAATATCATAAGAATGATAGCACTTGAGATCTTGAGAGCTACTTCTTTGGAAGGGCTTATATAACTTAAGTGTCTCGATAAAATCACCAAAAAGTTATCACAGCCTTAATGGCCATTTCAATACAATTTTACGAAGTACTTGTTCTTATCCAAAACAGTAACATTTAGTTGATCAATTGGCATGTCGAGCAAAAAGACTTGTTCTAGATAAGTTTGAACTCATTATCTCAATCGGTTCGGAAGTTATCATTTGGACAACCGGTCGGACAGACTGACAGACGGACAACGGTCACGAGCCTTTCTATAAAGTATTTCCGATGCTTACAAGGCTTGGAAAAGCATTTGTAAAAGCAGTCGTGGTTACATAAGTAAATGTTTCTTGCTTTATCTGCTGTGCATACTTATCTTTACTAGCATCTGAAAATATACATCATACATACTATGAAGATGAATATGTATATAAGTGTGTACTGTTCTCTATAAAGGTAGAAATAGGATACGTTGATGGAACCGAGAAGTTAAGGGTTAAGGTGAGCTAAGTAAATGCCTTTTTTATTCATCAAGTAAACGCAGAATCGAATAGGAGAGAACGCTATGACATAACTTTACAAGCTTATTCGTGAAGGATATTTTTCTACATTTTTTGTTTAGCAATAATATAGTTTTCATTTCATAGAGTTCTATATAGTTTATACTGTACAACAGGTAGGGAGGGATGCATATAAAGTGGCAGTGTAGTTAGTGTATCAGGTATGCAATGTGTAGGTATAGAAAACCTACTTACTCGCATATAAAGCAGAACCAGGTAACTAGGGTTTTACCTTTACCTTTGGTACACGAACAATGAAGCAAAAGTAAGTTATAGTTATGGAGCACAGTAAGTTGATTTCTTTCGATTTGTTAAGCTCCAAGATTTCTTATTCACTCAGCTTTACTTTAGTTGCACAGTTGAACTGCAGCAATGCCAGTCTTCTTTCTGCATACCTCTATCTTACAGACTATTACATGTTTTCTATACCTATACGATTGTAAATTCTAACGAACACGAGTATTTCATTAATATCTGTACGAAACCGAAAACGCATTTTCTATCCCTATCGGTATCTTTTTTATTGCACAATCAAGTTTACTTACAAATGTTTAAATACGTTGTGTAAAGGCAATAGATATCTTGCCAATAATAGCTTAAATGTATGTATACCTAATCTCAATGTCACAAACTTATTATTGAATGTTGCATTGTCTACAAAACTGCAAAACTGCAATCTCCATTCTAAACTAAATGTTAAATGCATTTATTTCGTGTGCAACTTTGCTTTGTGCACTCTATGCTCTTACACATCTTGTACATATTGTAAACACCTGCGAATTGTTCTTACCTTCTCATGTTGATTTATTATATGGCATTTATCTGTATGTAAAGGAAAATGTATTTCTGAAGCATTCGTCATACAAGACAAGTACATTACATGCGCCATTGTAGCGTGTAAGTTTCATTAGCTACTCAACGAAATAGTAATACTAATGTTATGTTTTAGTGTGTGGTGTGGTTTAGTTAGCTGTTGGCGCTTGTTAAAATAAAGTGGTTGCTTTTGCTTTTACTCATTGTAAGCCCATGCTATAAAATATGCACATTCGTATACCTACATACGTTACATCATACTGACATGTATATGCTACACGTACAGAAATTGCTTTATATTCCAGTTGGATTACTGGAGTAGGTACAGTAGGTAGATACATAATAAATAATATATACTTAAACTGTGATAACGACTGTTGCAAAGTGAGCGAAGTATTCATTTGATCATTATTAAGAAGCGAAAGCTTTTTTATAAGAAGATCGAAACAGTCTGTCTATCTGTCCATCCGTCCGTTGATTGTATAACTCCTGAACGGGTTGAGATACTTAGTTCAAACATTTCTATTGTGTTGCTGGGGTTGAGAGGGAGATCTGATGCGAATTTGGGGTCATTCGGAAAACTAAAGAAAATGTTAGTAATGGAAAGGTTTTGCTTCTTTTCCATATTTATTAGTAGCAATGGTCTATTTTCACTTACGAATCCTTGAATTTCGGATACTATTTGCTGTTTTACTTACTGTTTGTAACTGTAAGGCATTTAAATAATGTTGAGATTTTTAACGTTTTATTCTGAGGTCAAAGGTCACAAACTAAAAAAACTTTTTCATTTCTCGATTAATTAAAAGCAGCTTGAATTGAACGAATAATTTAAATGCGTTCTTGAATTTTGGGGTGATGATGACTTATCACAGACAGACATACAAACAAAGCAAAAGTATAGAGTAAAGCTCGGTGACTTAATAATATTAATCTGCCTTGCACAGGTAGATTGTATCTCTGCACATCAAATGCACCTTTGTGTACAGAAAATAAATATTGCATGCATGCGTTTATTTGAGTTGAAAGTTGAATATTGAGCTGACGGGAATTCAGTTGTGTATTATTTGGTATGAAATTCAGAGTTGATATCTGATTGCGACTGAAGAGAGTAGTGTGCTGTGGCGTGGCACTGGCACTTGCAACCGAACGGCAAACTGAAAAGTAAAGGAACTGGTGGAAGCCCTCCCAATTCTCTGCCTAATAACCACTGGGGATGGTGAGAGAGGAGAGGAGACGAAAAAGCCAGTCTCACTTGGCATCACGACTTCAGCAGACGCAGTCGAGACGAGACGTCCGTTTGAGTAGGCAGTAGGTGTGCTCGCTGTCCTTTCCTGTAGTATCCTTTGCTGCAAGTGTAAATGCAAGTAACATAAAACAGGGAAACTTGCATTTAGTATATCTCTAGGAGCAGGGCACAACATCTCAGTTCTTCATCAAAAACTCTATAAAACAAGAGGAAATTTATAAAGTTGTCTAATTGGAGTATGTTCTAGTGATATGCATTTCACAGTGAGTTCCTCTTATTTCTAAAGTACAGGGGAAGAGGAACATTGAAGATAGCATTTAACACGTGTGTCCCTAATACTACTTAATGCATTGTACGTTCGGTGTTAAATTAAGGTTTACTAATACCTGCACATCGTGCTATCGTTAAGTTGAAGTCACGGATGAGAAAATACAACAAGGATGTTGTAAGTTGTAACAGTTTGCTTATGGCATCTTTCTGTCTACTTTTTTAACGTCAATTCTAACATCATCACAACAGGAAATTATTATAAGACATCTTGTTTGCCACTCCACTTGACTTGAAACGGTTTACTACATCTTTTTACGAATTTTATGGAGTTGCACAATAAGTCTACAATAGGACATACTTGTAACAGAACTACTAACGAAAGTACTTTATATTTATTGTGTACCAGTATTTTCCTTTACAGGTAAAATAAAGTGTCGACGATTTCTGTGAACTCACGTTGACTTGACTTCAGGCGGCTATCCGTTCTATCGTATTGTAACATTTATGTTAAGCAGGAAAAAAATGGTTCCTGCTTTCCTCAGCAATATTATATACAAGATCTATACATAAAATCACCTAACTTCAACAAACCCGACCAGACACCATCTCAGATTGCAGTCATAAAGTTACACAAGGAAGAAATAAAAATAATAATAGTCTTCTGCTCTTCTTCTCTGGTAAAGTGCGTTTGTGAGAAAAGTGTTCCAGCCTCGTGCAAAACCATATGAGTTATAAATAAGGAATAAATATTATGTCCTAACAAATATCTAGTTCCTAGTTGTCTCTCGCTTATGTTATGAATCATCTGTGGAACTAAGTTCTCCTCTTTCTAACTGACTCAAGCTTGTCTGGTCTAGTGACGATGAGTGGGTTTCAACTTGAGAAGTTTCTTCTTCATGCTAAGTTGTAACAGTGAAGTAAGTGTTCAAAACCCGTGTCTAAAACTTACTTGTCTTCAAACGTTCAAGTTCATCTGTGAATAAATTAGTCGATCCAACTCAACTGACAGGGAACAGTCTTTTCTTATATCAGATCTTTATATGAGATACGGAAACTCTTCGTATACGATATCATTACTCGAATATTGTATTATGTGTGTAATAGAAAGATACTGAGCAAGTTAGGTTAGTTGCTTGTATCGATACATTACAAAAACAAAACCCCTGGGAGTGTAGAGCTGAAAGTCAAGATTAAGTAAGGATTTGTGTTCAAACATATAAGTAGACAAAAAGCTAATCTGAAAAGACATACATCGAGATCAAAAAGTTCCGTTATTCAATCTGAATTTTGCTTATTCTTATTGTTTCTTTGTAAAGAAACAGTCTTCCATACAAAATTGAAATTATATACAGCAACCATAGAATGAATAGAAGCAGTCAAAATGGTTTTGTGAAGTATGCCCAACGTTTACAAAGATGAAAGAATATTTCGCTACGCTTGAAAACAAAACTATCGTTTTGAATGAAGGAAAGTTATTGAAAAGAAACCTATAATCTTTTTATGAATAGTGCTGTGCTCGGAATAGAGAAGAATTTCCTTTTATTACATTTTACATCATCCATATGAAATATGATACTATACAACAAACTATAGCTTAGCACGCGTCAAATCCATTTCCAAAATTTTTATGTGTGAAAAGCATTTAAAATTCAATTAATAAACGTTTCTTAATGAAAGCTGTAATCTAAATATACTCACTTTATGTATACTTTGTACAATTTAAATGTAAATTTGTGTGCATTTCAAATGTGTGTATGTGGTTCACGACCAGACCAGAGAGTAAGCCTGACAGTTCATATACACGGGTGAAATAACATTTCCGACTGAGATAGAAAAAACAGAACTAACAATAAACGCAGCATAAAGGAAACCACAGAAATTCACAATAAGCTCCCTTATTAAGTTTTATGTCCCTAACTTCATGGAGGTAACGGCAAACACAGGTTTTTATCTAGTTATACATATTACCTTTGCCCATTTTCAGTGAACACCTGAAAACACGCCGGATGCTTCCTACGCATGCATATAGCTCCTGCGTAAATATTAGAGAAGTAATAATCCTTCTGCAAAATATGGATTAGAGCACTTTCAAGAAGACTTAGACTTCTCCGTAGTAAGTCTTCCTCCGAAATTACGTTATTGACAAATAATAATACGATCAAAGTCAAGGAACCATTTGTTGGGGGTCGACAAAACAGATAGCCTCCGAATTAACCCCAACGTTGTATTTTATGTTTATGACTTACGATGTTATGTGACCTAAACTGACTCGGTAATAATTAGGCTCAAAACAAATGTACCTAATTAAACTTTAGTTTATTTCAATTAAATATCAAGAAATGCTAAAGAAGAACGTACAGGTAATTTTATAACTAATCAAATCAATTGTCAGGTTCAAACTTCAATTCGGTCTGTTCACCAACTCTACTACTATTATCACTATCGTACATTACACACACAACAATAATGAATTCAATATAGGAATGCATAGAAATTATTCTACACGGCGTAAGCTCAAAACTACATACCCACTAAATACAATACAAGAAATAGTCCGCTTACGCGACATTCTCCCACCATGGAATTTCTAAAACTAGGAAATTGCATCAAATTAATTAATATTCATACAAATATTTAGCCATTATTATTTTATACTAAATAACTAAACTAAATCAAAATCCATATCGAGCCGGAGCTTTCAACACTCTTCCACTACGAGAAACTTTCACTTTCTCAGGCTCCCTTATTTCCTTAATCTTCTCTGGCAAAATGTCCTTCCGATCGTCGTAGGACACTTCCAAAGAATACAATCGTTGAATTGGACGAGTCAATTCACCAGTAGCGGTTTTCAATCGGGCTACTCGTACAATTCCGTCGTGACCCGGGTAAACTTCCAGAACTCTCCCCAGGATCCAGTCAAGTCTTTTAGTACCATCTGCTCCAATGAGAACGATATCTCCTTTGGCTACAGGCTTCGTATTCTTCATCTTTCCGCCAGGTTGCAACAGCATTCCGAGATATTCCTGGCGAAATCTCTCTCGTAACTCCCTTCGCAATCGCTGTCGGTAGCTAAATCTTTTGTTTAGACCTTGTTCGTCTAAAATGTCCATATCGGGAACGCCAATTTCCTTCACCTCCTGCAGGAACATTGAAGGAGTCAACGGCATCAGATCATCAGTATCTTCAGAAAGATAAGTCAGGGGTCGTGTATTAATCACGGCTTCCGTATCACACAGAGTGGTAGCCAGTTCTTCGTAGTTCAAAGCAGCTTTGCCCAGAACTCTTCGCAAGATCCTTTTTACCATCTGTATCATTCTTTCAAAGAATCCGCCCCACCACGCCCCAGTGGGTGGATTAAACTTCCATTGGATTCTTTGGAGGCCTGAGTATGTTTCGATGCTTTTCCAGTCCAGTCTTCCAAACAAGTTGTCCGCCCCAACGAAGTTCGTTCCGTTGTCACTGTAAATTACAGTGGGTCGTCCTCGTCTCGATATAAATCGACGCAAAGCTTGAAGAAACGCGTCAGTGGATAGGGAGGTCACCAATTCGATATGAATCGCACGATAAACCGCACAGGTAAACAACACGATGTACGATTTCTGTCTTCCTTTTAGATACAAGGGCCCCGCCAAGTCCACACCCGTTACTTCAAAAACAGCTGCCTCTCGTACACGATCAATTGGTAGAGGTGCTGGAACTGATTCTGATTTCTTCACGTCAAATCGCTTGCACTTCATACATCCCTGTATGACAGTTCGGATAAGTTTTCTTGCACGTACAATCCAGAATTTCTCTCTGAGGGTGCACAACAAAACTTGGATTCCAGCGTGACTTAATTTCAGGTGCTGGGAAGTAACCAATAATTTGACCAACGTATGAGATGGGGAAAGTACAGCAGGAGTCCTGAAAGTCATCAGGTCATCTCTTCGCATTATTTTTGTTTTCACTCGCTGCACTCCCATTTCATCTTCAAAAATTCTTAATCCTTTAGCATAGTCCGGATTTTCTTTTAATGACTCTCTCTGGACTATTTTAACAATAGTAATTTCTGCACTTTCCAATTCGGCAACAGTAAGATGTCCAGACTTGAGTGGTTCTTTGTTTTTCCTGCGACGACAGTTTTCCCAGAATCGATTCATCCAGGCTACTACTCGCAGAACTCTTTCAAAGTGCATCGATTTCTTTCCATTTAAAATGGTTTCGGAAAATTTCTTACTTTGAGATGTCGATAAGTTTGATGCAACAGTCTTCATTTTTTCAGAATTTATTACATCTGCATTAGGATTAATTTGGCTTTTCGGCCAATTTTCCACATCTTCTTTCAGCCAGTCAGGTCCCTCCCACCATGCAGATTGTAATAAATGACTTACACTGCAGCCGCGAGAAGGCAGGTCTGCTGGATTAATTGAGCCGGGTACGTGATTCCAGTTTTCCTTATTGCTTAAACTTCGGATTTCCTTCACCCGGTTCGAAACGAATGTTCCCCATTTATCCTCCTGCTTAATCCAACATAATGCATTCGAGGAATCTGTCCAGTACGATATGGGAACGTCATCGATATGTAATATTTTCTTTACTGAATCTGCAAGTCGTGCTCCAATGCAGCAGGCCAACAGCTCCAGTCGGGGAATTGTTGTTGGTTTCACAGGAGCCACCCTGGTCTTTGCCAATACCAGTTGAGTCGATACTCCACTTGCAGTTTCTCCACGTATAAATATGCAAGCTGCATACGCATACTTACTCGCATCCACGAATACGTGAAGACTCATTTTCTCTTTTTCACATGTGTCTTGAAACAGCCATCGGGGGATTTTTACTTCCGCCAGCATTGGAAGTGACTTCAGCCAACTCACAAATTTTTTCCCGATGTTATCAGGTAGAGGTTCGTCCCATCCGAGTTTAAGTCCCCAAGTCTCCTGTAGCAGTAATTTCGGTAATAAGGTAACAGGAGCACTGAAGCCAATTGGATCGAAAACTCGATGAGCAGCCGAAAGAATACTTCTTTTAGTCACATTGGGCATCACAAAAGGAAAATAGCGTAAATCACAAGATAGTTCGTCTTTTCCCAAATCCCAAGTGAGTCCAAGCACTGGAACAACACGTTCAGTCTTTAAATTACTATCACTCCACTCCCAACCTCTTAAATCAAACATTGCAGAGCTCATCAATTCCTTGCTTTCGTTCATAAACTTGTTCAAGTCCTCTTCACTACTCACACTGGCAATACAGTTGTCTATGTAAAAAGAGGGTTTCAATTTTCGGGCAGTTTCTTGTAAGGGTGGAGGAGCACGATCCAAGTGATAGTTAATAGTTGCTCCAAGAATAAACGAACTTGCGGAAACTCCGAAAACTACACGCCGGTGTCTGAATTCTTTAAAACGATGAAGTTCTCCTTTTGTTCCGAAGTCCTCGGTTTTCTCGTAAAGCAAAAAACGGAGGAAATCCCTGTCGGCCGGTCTGACACTAATCTGAAGGTATGCTTTCTTAATGTCAGCTAAAACACCGATCTTGTTCATCCGAAATCTCGTTAGCACTGTTGGCTCCGTTTCCAAGATTTCTGTTTCGCTCCCATGCTCTCAGTACGTCTTCGGGAAGACAGGATTCCACAAGGGGATAAAGCATGGATGCATATTTTTCACTTGTTACTCCCAATGTTGCCAAAGCTCGCAATTGGGTTTCCAGCTTGTCATATAACGTTGACAATACAATTTTCATTTTAGGGTTTAATGCATTTTGCAACACTAACCTCAACAGTTCCCTCACGTAGACTTCCACGAGGGTTTCTTCATTTCCAAAGCGGTCTTTTAGGCTCTCGATCGCTTGCGGGTAACACTTTCCGCTTGGGGGAAAACTTTGGACGAGGTCTGCAGCTCTTGAACCTTGTTCCACTGCCTGCAGCAAATACTGAAACTTGTCAGCCGGATCCATTTCCTCGTCGTCATCAATTTTTGCAAATTGTCCCCAAAAACCTAACCAGTCTTTCGGTTCGCCACCAAACTTCTTCCACTCTATCTTCGGTAATTTGAATTTTCTTTTTGAAGATGGTGACTTACTTCCTTCGTTGGTGACGCTTTGATATTCACTCACGGCATCGGCATTCAATTTTGATAAAAATTGTTGAACTTCAGCTTGGATGTCCTGGAGTCGGTCGCGATAAACTTCTGCTTCGTCAAATTCGGTTTCGAATTCTGCTGTCTCGGCATCAGTTTCTCTCAGGATGTCCATAATTTTCCCGTCAACAATTGCCAATCTATCGGATTTTGTTTCCAATTTCTTCAACAGGGCGTTGATGACCATCGTGTTGGCATCTTCTTTTTTCAGTTCCTCTCGAAGAGTCGTGGCCATTTTTGTAGCACTAGCTCGAAGAGGAGTACGTTCTTTTTTCAGTGCTTGCATTTTATCAGTTTCGGTAAACACTTAGTCGTTCAAATCACTGGATACAGTTCAATCACTAAGTGGTCGTTAGTTGACAGTTTATCACTTTCGAAATCGCAGTCAATCCTAACCAGTGGAGCGCCAGAAATGTTGGGGGTCGACAAAACAGATAGCCTCCGAATTAACCCCAACGTTGTATTTTATGTTTATGACTTACGATGTTATGTGACCTAAACTGACTCGGTAATAATTAGGCTCAAAACAAATGTACCTAATTAAACTTTAGTTTATTTCAATTAAATATCAAGAAATGCTAAAGAAGAACGTACAGGTAATTTTATAACTAATCAAATCAATTGTCAGGTTCAAACTTCAATTCGGTCTGTTCACCAACTCTACTACTATTATCACTATCGTACATTACACACACAACAATAATGAATTCAATATAGGAATGCATAGAAATTATTCTACACGGCGTAAGCTCAAAACTACATACCCACTAAATACAATACAAGAAATAGTCCGCTTACGCGACACCATTAATACCGTCACGTATAGGTTTTAGAAGAAAAGTTGAGGTCTGCAGACTATGCGTGCCAAACTAAACTGCCCTTTTTCTACAGTGAAATAGCAAATTCAAACTGCTAATGACTTATCGTTATCCGTAGTACCTCTTCATTCTTCCTAGCTAATCTTCTTGGCAAAAAATAGTCTATCTTCACTTACTCAGTAGTTAAGTATACGTACTTATGTTTTTGTACATGCCACTATACCACAAACGGACGTGCTTCTCATTCTCAGAGTAACATTACACTTTGCAGTCGCTACTGGATAATCTACTGCTAATAACGCGAAAATTGTATAATATTTACCTTGTTCTAAAATACGATTGCCTATTGAATGCAATCTGCTTTTATAAGACACTTGGAATATTTTATGTGGATGTTCTTCACTTAAGGACAGTAAGTGGCTACTAAATTAAGTATATGGACATTAACAGTTTGTCTTTATGACGACATTTACGTGTTAATATTTAATATCCTTCTAAAACTACTTGCTTACCAAAATACACACGAAAATAACTATTTGCTTTAAGAAGTTTCACCTTTACCACTAATTGTCTCAGATATGTCTCGTTTATAGATAAGTGTTGTGTAAATATATCTTATAGTGCAATTTTCGTCGGGTTGGCTTAAGTACATGCAGTGGAGGTCATTAAAGCCTTCCATAACATTACAGAGATAATGGCCAACTGTACTTGAAAGTTATTTAAGGGAAGACTTCTTTCAGAATTCCGACTAAATAAGTGATTCTATTATGGAGATTGGATATCAAAAGACAGTTTGCACAGAATGAGCACATTATGCAGTTTTAAGATGTAATTATAACTATGACTCAACTGAACAATTTCCCACTATAAAGCAAGGGAAAGATTTTCATGTATTTACTTGCTATTTAACGGTAGAGATAAGCAGACCCTACTCTACTTAATGTGAACTCATGAAAGCTCATGCTGACACACAGCACAGCACAAGTCATCTCTGGAATAGTTTTTTATGTCCATAGTGTGTTCACCGTATTACGAATGAGTGATTCTGCTATTCACTGAAATTTTGTACTTACTCACTTCACACAACATCTCAAGACAAGATTTACATTAGAATATAAATTAATTACAAGTTAATAAATAAATAGAAGCAAATCAGTCGTGTCCTGTTTTAGTGTACTGTGAATTAACATAATAACTTTCAATTAATAAACCAATCAAGTTGCAAGCTTGCAAGAAACAAGATAAAAGATAACGTGACAAGTAGTGAATGGTCTTATCTATATAGTTGCTCCTTGTACTTCTGCAGTTATGGATTTACATGAGTAATTACAAGTAAAAGTTGTTTGATAAGAACATTGATAGATTATTAAAAAACTCTGAACAATTTCTTATCAAGAAAACTATTTACAAACTTATGGATTTGCTAATTCTTCTAAGAAATAATTTTCCATTTTAAGAGTGGGCCAGTTTTTCCCAATTTATTTGTGTTCTTAGATAACCTTATTATAATGAGTAGTGCAACAGAAAAAGCAACAACTCCTACTCCTAGTCCTGGAGAAGCGGAGTACATCGACGGATCTTCCACGCCTCAACATTCCCCTCAAAATTCACCGATTTTGATCCCGGGTGAAGACGAGGTTGAGATGCCCGAATCTCCTCTGGCTGAAAAGAAAAAGAAATCATGCAAATCAAATTGCATTAATGGAGACTTAATAGCACTCAAGGCACTCCTCTTTTTCTTTTATGGAGGTAAGTCTATTTGCGTTTCTTTCGACAGCTTATTAAACAAACTCACCACATAAAGGTCCATTTTATTTTTGTATATGATCTCAGGAGTGTAAAATATGGTGACTGATTGCATTTGTCCAAGTTTATAGTAGAAGACTATTATTCAAGATGCTTAGTCACACAACAAAACCAATTATTATTACAGGAGGCAATACTAAATACTCTGCACTCCACAGTCCAAACAGTAAAATTTATGGACTTGCTAATTTATTCCAAAGCAACATATTCGAAAGCAGGATAAATTTAATGTCCTCATACTATGTATTGCTGTAGATTGTAGATACTGTATCTCTTAACTACAATCTAAGATATACACATTATAGTATACAGAATAACGTTACCTTTGTATATTGATGGTGAGTGTTTAGCACACAAGAGAAGTACTCCCTAAAGCAAACCGAATATTTATATTGCATTGTTTAGTTAATCAAGATGGTGGGATGACACTCCTTTGTGTCCTCGTTGCAATAAATTAGCGAGGAAGAGTGAAAACATTAAAACATTGCATATTCGATTACTTACTTTCATTTTCATTTCGTCGAACTAAATTGTAGAACAAATGTGCGTGGCAGTTAGGTAGTAAAGGAAGAACTGCTAAAACACATTCATCATTCATTCATCTACTGTATCTTACAATCGTCTACTTGAATAGTTTTGCAATTTCAGCCAAATAATAATCAAACAGGGCAAAGTACTACATTTCATTTCAAACATTTCGATTATTATTCAGTGTTGAAGTAGACTTGACCATTTAAATTCAGATTCAATTCACGCTCAGGCAAGTAGTAGGCATTTACATTTTAGAGTTGTGGTTAATGGTCTCTGTGTCTTTATTCCGCTTACATTCACTCTCTTCACTCCCACCGTTTTTTATCATCTGCTAAAGTATTCAGCATTGCGAGTATAATGCATTGCGTATTGCATAAGGCACCTGTACGCAAGAATGCAGTAAGAAATCTCCAAAGGTAGACTTGTGAAGTAGATGCTAATCAACATATTGTAAGCTGAGCTGAAGCGACTTGCTTAGTAAAGCAGAAAAGAATTTTGCAGCGTCATTCTCTTGTATGCGATTGCGATGTCAGTTGATAGGATCTCACAAGCAGATACACACACTGACAAAGTGTACATGCATATTTAGCTATTTCTATTTAACGTAAGACAAATAACCTTCCAGGTGACACAAGCAAAAGATGCAAATGAACTGTGTACTTCAACATGCACTGTGCCCATAATTCCAGTGTATCTTCCAACACTACTTTTACTATTCAGACACACGTGGAAAATCTTTTATGCATCCTGAATATCTAAACAAACATTCCTTTTCGGATTTAATTTTGATGTCATGCGTGCAATTTATTGCTTACACTTATTTCTTACTTGCTACTTAGCTGGAATTAGCTGTTTTATTTATTTAAATCACTACTTCTGATGTAATACAAACCTGTTACTGTTATAGTAAGCACATGCTAGTGGCATGGCTTATTCTTTATTGGACAACTCTTGTATGGACATTTTAAGCACTTCTATTACTTCACTGTCAAGGATTAATTTAACTTAGGATTTAAATTCTTTAAATCAGAATTTTTATAGAAATAACTGATTAAATGTTGGATTGAAAGTAAAACTTTGTTTACTGCCTTTACTGCCTTTTTTGTTTGGCAATTTAAAAACTAGAAAGGCATATTCAGCATGTTTATTAAGTTGAGTTTAAATTCAAATTAATGTAATTAGTTGCAGGTTTGAGAGGTTTGGCCAACAAAAGTTTTTATTTAAAAGATTTTCAGCCATAATTTCAACCCTAAGCTTTTAGTGTAATAATTAATAATGTAATCTTTTACGCTACGTGAAAGCAGAGATGAACAGTGGCTTTTTAATACTGTAGGATTTAAGGCTGAGTCTATATCTAGAGAGCGTATTCTAAATTCTGTGATGAAGAAATGACCTTGAATGAAAGATAATCATAAAGCGTGTGTCTACCACAATTGAAAAAATAGTAAACAAAAAGCAGCTGTGTATGCTTTATTTATTTACTCATTTCATTCCACCATATTCTGTACAAATAAGACTTATTTCAGGTTTCCCCGAAATCCCAAAGTCATTGAGTAATAATCCTCATTGGCTTCGATTTTCAATGTAATTTTCAAAAATCCATGTTTAAGGATTTTTTGAACCTTTGGAGGATCATGACTTACAAATTCGAAAAGAGGACAAAAATATGTAGGGACCACAGCCTTTGTTTTTTGAAAATACATCTTCAATTACAATAACTACCATGTTTTATCTGTCTCACCATGTTATAAGGATAGGAACAAATTTTTGTGATTTCAACTTTTCAAATTGGAATAAAAGTTATATTTTAAGGTAGTTTAAATTTTGAAGCCCTATGGTCCCTCGGTAAGGAGTTGGAAAATTTCAAAGTAGCCACACCTAATTCAAATTCGGTCAAATATTTGAGTAATATGGAATTTAGATTTGCAATGTAAATGTGTAGACTCAGCCTTAAGTAGTGAACACGGATAATGTAGGCATTTAAAAGAGAAATTCTATTTTATAAGAACTGTTTACCCACTTAGTCGTGAGTGTACGAAAGTAATTCGCAAAATCTTTCACGGGAAGAACGTGAACTTTTAGAATCCCAGATAAGAGATGTTGGCTGATATGGTTTGAGCCAATCACGAAGAGAAACAAATTCTGGGATTAAACAATGAAAGCCTTTGTCCTTATTAAAGTAAAGTGGAGAATTGTTTATAAAAATATAAAGCAGATTCATTCATTCAGTCAGTTTTACGTTTTCATTTTGAGTTGCAACTTTTGCAGACTAGATACTGTAGAAACCTAAATTGTAAACATTAGAGACTGTACTATGCAAAAGATTTAACTGAGCTTCTAGCAATAAATACACTGCTTTCGTTTGCGTTTAACTGCTTAAGGAAGTAATTAAGAGATGAATTCGTTTTTATGGATATTGCCACAAAATAAAAATGCAATAAATGAAACAATACTATTCCGTTAGGCGAGTAGATAATAAATTTTATGCATTAGCGACCAAAATTTCAGAATGCATATGATTTTTTTTAATATGTACCTGATGAGTGGACCAAGGCTTGACATCATCATCTTGCCAACATATATACTTTTGTTATGGGTAATGCAAGACTTTGAGAATCTATTGAATGTTTAGCTCTAAATTACCGTACCCACAAGTACCTCTTTGACTGTAAGTGACAATTAGAGCTGTCTTATCATCCTGAGCTGAGATAATGAAACCATAAAGGGGAAACTAGAGCAAAACAGATTTACTGTTACTCTCTTTGAGACCTGAACACTTAATGTGCAAGGAAAACAATTAAAATGAGATAACTTGACAATTATTTTGTACTGACTGAGGCAACAGTTGGCATACACTTGGCAGGCACAAACACATTAGAAAGCCTTATACTGAAAGCACCTTAACCAGCCTCACCATTCAATTCTCTAACGTTGTAAATACTCCACATACTAATCGGTATCATTAACAGCAAGTGCTTACGTAGTGTGTCATTTATTACCATACGGTTGACATTTACTTACTTTTGTTTGTCAGGGCGTTGTACAATTAAATGACAACAGTGGAATGATAAATAGGCAGAGATAATTAATAAAATTGAAATCCCGAATGAAGTTGTTAAAGGGAGCTTTGAAATATGCTCTGAAAAAATCATACCAGTTAAAAGTTAGGTCTTTTCAGGAAAATTTTTGAAAATACGAATTCTATGGTATTACTCTCGGTTTATTGCATACCGTTTTCCTCCTTGATGGTGATCAGTCTTTTAATGAGGGTCTAATTAATGGCGTATTGATTTCCTTATGGAGTACTGACATATATTTGACGTCTTTCCCCCACATTTAGGTTTTGTGAAGGGAGCAGATCTCCGATCTACATGTCTATATATAACTAATCAACTTCAACCCAAGTATTGGATTACAAGATAAACAATGGGAAACCTTTGGTGGTAATGTGGTTGACTTGATGTGGGGTTTCAATAGAAGCGCAGTCACCCAGGTTCATTTCAGTTCATTTAAAAATTCTCTGTGTGTACACTATCTGTATATCTCAGTTCGGTTAGCACAGATAATGGATCGAAAATCTTGTATTACACAGTACACTTTCGTCTGCTCTAGATACTCTGCAACTGCTATGTAATATTATCTTGCGTAGAAGATAAGAATGAATTGAAATATGTACAGTTTGGCGTACCGCCTGGTTTTAACTGTGGAATATGAATAAAAGAAGAGATGCGGTGCGGCTTACTTTGACCTGTCTTTGAGAACATTGTGAGACGTTCTTACATAATACTCAAAGCATTTTAATTACAGTGCACCTGTTCTTCTCTTTGTGATATATACAAATGTCAACACTGTCATTGTCATGTCCCGACAAGTCACTTCATGAAAGTAACTGTTGTAAAATGTACATCTGCAAATGAAATGATCTACGGTTGAACTATGACATTTGTAAGAATTTCCTAGTAAGAATAGGCATTCAACGATATGGTATGAATGGGCATACTTCACAATGGTTCACTCAACTTAAGGAATCTTTTCAGCAATTAAGTCATCTGAAAAATATTTAAATTCTTGTGTACGACATTTGAGTCAATAGAATGGGTTTTTACAAATGTACTCGGGAAAGGGAAGCCGAAAAATGTTTTATGTATTGTCAGGATGTTCACGAATAGTAGTAACAACCCTTCGATCGTATTACATACGGGATGAATGAGTAAAAATTGTAACAATTACTTTTAAAGCGTGAGAAGGTTGTTTAAGCAAGGCTATTTAGGTTTAGCTAATAAATTAAGATTTACTACAGCGGTTGAACTATGAATAGTTAGAGCCGATGTGTAGTGTAAATAAATAGCAGGGACCGTTTAGTGGTTTGGTTTACTATTATTCTGTGTTTAGATACGATTTACACAGATGCGCTTGCCCTCGTCTGTTTCCTATTGCATTTTACTCTGCATTTCCCTTATGGAAAAAGTTTGGAAGCGATTTCTCAAGTTAAAAGAGGCAGAAAGAATAAAAGAGATTCTACACACCGCACTGAGAAAAATAGCAGAGGTACAGAATAGAGTCGATAAGTATTCATCTCAGTTTGACACTTGTGTTCAATTAAATGTTTTGCATGTACTTTGAAAGCTAACAGACTTAATTATACTGACAATACAGGGCTAGTAATAAATAAATAATGTAGATAGTAAGAGATGCGTATATCATATAGTAAACGTTACAACTACAGCATCAACTGTCAAGTTGGCTAAAATTACTTTGCGTCAAGTACAGAGTTTATAAGAAACAGACCTGCTTTCTTGTTTACTTTCAGCACGCAGTCAAAAAGTATGCAAATATCAACTCTGGGTAATGAATATGAATAGCACTTCATGACATACAGTATTATTTACGACTAAATCAACATTAGGAAGCATAAAAGCTACAAAATTACATAACTAGTTACACTAATAGTCATAATAATATATTTAGGAATAATTAATTACATATTCATTCTCACTCGACTACTCTAGTGTTTTGATTCCGAGTTTTTTGCCAAATACTAAGTACATTTTTATTCACACTATAGTAAATGGTAAAATTATTTAGTACTTTAGACTAATAATCACATGCTTTTCTTTTGCAGGGATCGGGACAGTTTCGACATGGTTGAACCACACTCTGACATCCTCACGATTTTCTGAAAAGGACACACTACTCATTTACGGATTATCGTCCCTCCTCTCTCTTGCCACACCGATTATTTTTGGACTTTTTTCCGACAAGACGGGGCAGCCCAAAAAGGCAAGTTGTTTGTGTTCGTACCTCTCTGAAACATGAAGCTCTCCATCATTTTGTCATGTAATCTGCAGTGGTAACTCGAAAGGCCTTCGCTATAAACATGATTGAATACATGGGAGCCAGTATCGTTGTATTCATGCTCCAGGTTTTTAGATGTGGCTTGTCCTAAACAAGGACGTATTATTATAGATGTGCTTGAAACTCAAAGCTCTGGGCATAGGGCACATATCCATTTTTCCAAGGCCGTATTGACGTTAGGTAGGTTTAAATGCAATTTCAATTCTTGACAACTAATAGTTCGTTATCTGAAGTTGTTACAGGCCACATAAGGCCTGAGCATGTAAATACCTGTAACATTCACATATTAACATTGATTTCGATTTACATGTTACTGGAATAAGTATGTTAGTGAAAAGAAGCCAGGAACAGTCAACAATTGGTCATGCTCCATTTATTCATGTCATTCCGTTCATTTCCTTTCGTACAGATGAATTCTTTTGCACAAATATTCTATCAGACTTTTCAAATGCTGTTTCTTGAGACAGCACTCTCAAATGCCAAAAGTTGGTATTTTTACGCAAATCGAAGAAAATACAGTTTGGCAATGAAAGCTACTAAATGCTTTTAAACTGTTCTGGAGATTGTTCAAAGCATAATATTAGCATGTTTTATTACTTGCCAGTTGCCAGTATTATTTGTACTGCTATAAGGAAAAGGCTATTTCCTAAACCTACGTGTACTGTACAATATGCTGTAGGTGCACAGGATAGGACTTGGCAATTGAACACCAGAAATATATTTGTGCCAGATTATTACTTCAAAATGCAATGTCTTAGAAAATCTGTTTACCATGTTTATGTTAGAAATATCTCGATCCATTTGAAAATCAGAAGGCAGTCAAGTATTGGCTTTCGTTCCCTCGAATGACATTCCGAAAGACTAATTCTTCAAAGGAGTGTACTCGGGTAGCATAAGGTTTCGTTCGCATTAGGTTCTAAGAGAATTCGAATTCTATCATATTCAGGATTGACTTTCTGAAGGAAATAAATTGAACAGAGGCTTACACAGAACTTTTGATAGCTTTTTGGCTTAGGAATTAAACCTAAAATCCTTTGTCGATGAAACTGTTTTGAACAAGAAGAAACAATTTCTGCAATGCTTTGAAAGGAAAACAATGAACCAATTTAGTTCTGTACGAGTGTCTGTGTTCCATAAATGAGTTTACCACGAGGATGCAAATGTCTCAACAAACATGACACGCTGTGTGCTGTAAATTCTTAAAAATTAGCATTCAAGAAATAAAGAACCGGTTCCAGATAGCAGATTGTTTTTCGTTTCTTCCGTTGCGTTGTCTGGCATGAATATCAGCTAGTTCTTCTAATTCTGTTCGAGTTCTCAGATCAAGATCTCAAAAATGCAATCCTGTTTTTATCTTTTCCGTTGGAGGTTGGAATAAAAGGGAAAAATTAAATCACCTGAATATTGTTATACATGAGCTTGAATATCTATATTGTGTTTAGGCCAAGCAGATTTTATATTTGTATACCGATATGGCATATAGAGTGGTTTCCTTCGTTTCGGATTTCTATTCAAGACTGTAAATTAAATGTGGTCATGTTCTATGGCCATGCAGTATCAATGTGTTCATGAGTTAGATTCTGAATACGCTTATCCTTTTCTCAGTTAGTTGTGTTATGAATGAATGCTTTGAATAAATTACTTGTCATTGTTGCTAACTGAAAAGGGTTATTCTACCTTCCAAATTCCCATGAATGATGGAGTCCTTTCCTTAGCAGTGAACATTACACGCGTGACATTTTCAGTTAAAGTTGAATGCAGTCATCTATCTATGTACATACTATCTATATGGAAGCATGTGATTATTTTCAATATCTAGAAAATTAGGCATCACAGCCTCAGTCAACCTCTTATACAACATTACACAAACTTGGCTAAAAGCAGATAGGCAATAGAGTAATTTTCTACTCTCCTGACATTTCTAGATACTCTTAGCTAAGTATCAAACACGCGTTCATGCTTTTTAAGTGAATAAATCAAAACTCAGAATTAACCTTCACTAAGCGTGTCTCACTGTCATTTGCGATGCTTTTCCCTGGCATTTACAATTTTAGAATCCGGTGTGCTTTACCTTTTCATTCTATATCATTATTTGCATTTGCCCATCATATTAGTGTCACTGCCACTGCCAATGCATTATTCATTCATTTAAATTTCGTATACCGTATATCCCGAATTAAGGCCCCCTGGGTGTTATTGTTTCAAGTCGATTTTTTTTCATGTAAACTTCGTATTAAGAACCCCAGGGGGGCCTTATTACGGTCAGGGGTCTTATTGTTTCAACGTATTTATGTACGAGTCAAAATGAGTGATACAAAGTTCCAAGTCTTTCTCTCACCTCCTTTTTCCGGTCTTGTGAACCGAAAATTTTAGTTATTTCGTAGGAATACCTTTATGTACAGATTAAACGAATACAACATACAGATACATGGTCGTGTAATACAGCATAGAAAAATTTTCCCTGTATTCTACTTCCAGTTTTGCTTTTACGGAGTTATTTTGGGGTACGCTGATCGTTCTTGTGCTACTAAGTCGCATTACATACTATTGGGTGGGGGTCTCATTTCGAACAGGGGTCTTATAGTTCGATGAGCCTTTTTAAGCATGTTTGGTCATAATAAGGCCCCCATGGGGGCCTTAATACGAGAGGGGGCCACAATTCGGGATATACGGTACATGCATTTTCTTAGTACAGTACCTCTAATAGATATTATGTGCAAATTAGAGATGGTCAAATTCCAAAATTTTTGTACCCTTACCCTTCCCGCACTAGTGCCCCGCACAACCCTTGCCCTTCCCTAGCCCGTCTACGCCCCAACCCTCAACCCTCGTAAATATGGCCATCAACCCTCGCTAAACCCTCATGTAAGAAAATTTTTATTGATGTACTAGTAGTAAAAACAACGTAAGATTTTATTGACAACAATTGTATTCAGATTGTATTATAGTAGTATTTATCATAGAGTATTGTGTTTTCGTCTATGTCCCACACATAGATATAGATATACTGTTTTTGGTCCCACAATAGACAAAAACATATAATTGAAATATAAATACTCATTTGTTCCCATGCAAAAATAACAGCTGTAATAATAAAAGCTGAATAGCAATAAAATTAGGTGAAATGTGTAGGTATGTGCACAATATGAAGATACTAGCTGTGCATAGTTTATGTATGCACGGTGGAAGAGTAGGAAATGCATGAAATACATAAGCAAAAGAAGTTTGCAGATGCGCGCCTTCGTTAGAATGTTGTGCTCATTGCCCAATTTATGCATTTATTTTCTATTTAACATTAGACAAGCAAGAACTTATGAAGTTAAATAAATTCGTGACCCTTGCAAACCCGCGTGTTTTAATTTAACCAATTATTCAACCCGTGAAGGGTTGAAAATTGGACTTCTAGCCCTTCCCTTGTCCGCCCCTTATAAATAATTATTAGTCCCTTCCCTCGGAAAACCCTTAATGGTTGAGGGTTCCCTTACGGGTTGAGGGTTCCCTTGACCATCTCTAGTGCAAATGTGCAATTTACTAGAAATTACACACAGGCCGAATAACATTATAACACACCACGCACATAGGACCATACGCACATAGGAATTCCGATGTAAATGCAGATAATGATCATTTTGAACTTATTTTTACACTTTCGAGTAATGCGTGATACCCTGGAGGATTGATATTCACGTGTACGGAACCCACACTACAAAAAGCTGCCTTTTTTGATTCTAGATAGGAAAACAATGAAAACATTAAGTAAGACCTGTTTGATGTGCATACTTAGGTGTAATGAAATGCAATACTGTGAAATTAAATTGCATGCACGTAAATAATCCAAGATTAAAAGAAAATTACAAGATAACAAACATTTTGGGAAGAGGAGCAGAGTTCCTCTTTTTTTAGATCGCTTCGATGTAGGGAAGCATTGCATTATGAGCATTACTGGTTCGGAGGAACCGAAATGATTTATAATGGAATTATTAGGTACGATCCATTTAACTTTCGTATAAGTTTGGTTTGTAGACAAGCTAGAAATATTGTTACAGAGAAGATGTGCTTTGTTGTTTCGATGATTTTCATGCCTTTTTGGTATCTTCAGTCTTCAGTGCTTTCCACGGACGAATCCATAATACACATTATTCCACTGTGGCTTCCGAACTGAAATATTTATGTAGTGAATAGATAACACAGACATATCGTAGAATAAGTTATACTCTAGTTGTGGAAACTGTAGTCTAGGTCTAGGAATGAAAGTTGCGACAAAGACTTGAACATAAGCAGGAAGTTGTTTTTGTGGGCACATTTTGTTTTTTTGCTGTTATGATGTTAGCATGCATTGCTTTATTGCAGTAAAAGCCGAAAGGAAGCAGGAGCAGCAGGGAAATCCCTTTAATGGGAACGAATTTCCTTGTGGTGTCATGTCATCTTGCTCTGCGTTGAAAACTTCTTCCTTATCGAGACCAAAAATATAGCTGAACAATTTTGCGTTCTGTTCTGTTGTTAGAAGTTAGAGTGAAACGTAAGAAAATTTTGCTAAGGTTTTATTGGTATTCTATTGCATAAAGTTTGTTTTTCTTGTCTGTAGTTTAATTCTTCAGTAGTTGCTAATTGCTATTTATTACTGTATGATTGCTAGACTGCCTGGTTGGGAATTATCAGCTGAATTACCACATTTGCAGTTGGTTGGTTGGTGGTAAAGAACCGAATCCAATTCGGAACTCCAATTGAAAACAATTTCCAAGCCAAGAAATTTCACATCATTTCATTCATATGGATGTCCATGTGGTGTATATCTGTAGACAATGACGAACATAGCTTACAAATACTCAAATACTAGTGAATGGTACATGATATGTGTTTGCGTAGTCTCAATCTTATAAATACAAATGCTATTTTTCTGAACATTAGATTCATTAGTTAACCAAGCACTTTACTAGGTTCTAGCTAAGCAATCTATTACGATGTGGTTGTGTGTAGCACAATACATTTGGAATCGTTGTGTTATAGCAAATGTCTGCGTGGTACCTATGTGCAGTGTTCGACTACATGTGTTTATTCCTATCTTAATGGAGTTTTTGCATGTAACCAATTCCTAAATGAATTTGTGGTTTCTTTGATAGCTATAAAAAATCCTATTACTAGACCAACAAAGTATCTGGAGGAATGCACATCAAATTAAGAAAACTAGGTGAATAAATTGTGGAACAATCAACATTCAGATGAATTGCTCCAGTTGCTTTTCCGTCAGTCACAAGTTTCCTACAGCATAGACGCGAATTCCGTTCTAGTTTGATGCTTCCAAATGCTTTATTTACAATTTGAGAAACTGGAATCATTCCGCATTCCATACGTCTTATGTATCTTTATTTCTCAACGGAATTGCCTCTGTGTAGCGTCCGCATAATGCTCTTTACTCTCTTTATGTGTGTTTTTGTGTGTAGCAAATGGTTCCATTATTGAATTCCATTTCAGTGAACAAGTGAACTTAAATTTGCACCGAAATTTTTCATTAGATTGTTAATATTACCTAAAAGTCAACATGACTTAAATTAATATTGAATTACGTAAGAAAAGAATGATCAAGTTTTTGATATTAAATATTTTTCCCAATCTTTTTTACCGTGAACACTGATTTCTAGAAGGGTTTTTCGAACATCTAATAATAGGTCATGTTGACTACACAGGTTTAATATCAATTTAGTACAGTTTTTGATTTGAAGATAAGTTCTCTGAACTGAAATGAACTCAAGGATGACTTCGATTTTATTCTTTTCGGAACTTATTGATGCATGATATGTGAATGGTGAATGAGATGGTATTAAACGGATTGAATGAACAGTTCAATGAATAAAGCAAAGAAAACTGACAAAGGAGAGTATTGTCTAATTTCTTCGGAAAGTCACTAAATTACTTCATGAGCATTGAATCAATTTTATTTGATTCATTACTATACGAACCCAAGGTGAATATAGCGATTCGAAACAGTTTTTGATTTTACTAATACCATTTCGATGAATATGCCGCATGGTCTGAATAAATGAGAACAGAGATTTAACTTATGGGGTAATGGAGAAAATACGCTCACATATAAACTAAATTGTCAGAGCGCAAACGGGTAATAACTCATAAAGTAGAATTCGCTAACTGAAGTCCTTGATTTGCCTATATTTATTATAGCTGTCTTCATTAAACAGCAACAGCCTGTAATTACCGTTACTTTACGAAGATTAAGTCAGGATTTAATCAAATCTCTAAATAACTTTCATAGCAGACAGTTATATTCTGGCTGTCTAGTTTGCAATTGGATTGGATACAATACTTTTAATACTTCTGCAGTCCAAACTGCAAACATCAGAGAAAATGAGATCATAACTATATTTAGACGATCGTGAGATATAACGGTTAATTTTCCCATCACCATTAATTTGTAAATTGAAGGGAACTATGAAATCGATCTAGTTGTTAGATTAACTAAAGTAAACTCAAAAGGAGGACGTACGTTGTAATTTTATAGCATAGCCTGCAGTCTGCTATTCTTACCCGTGATTGCAACTAGTATACAGTGCTTTACGAAACGCATTTGCCAATGCCAATCGTAATCATATTAACGAACTGCTAAAAAAGTCATTGCGATTAAATTTTTAAACTTCGGTTGACTTTTCAAAATCGATAAATTTAGTTTTTAACAAAATGAATAATAAATATACTGAACATTTAAAAAAAAGTATTTTGGCCATTCTGTTTCTATACCTTTGGGGTACAATATTTAATGTTCAGTAATACAGTCAATAAGTATCGTATGTCCTTTTACCTCCGCTTGATGCGATAATATCAGGACATAAGACTGCTAAATATTCATTTGTAAAAGCAATGTTTCATGACAAACACTCATTAGGAAGTTCTGAACATAAATAAGTGCATGTATGGCCCATTACAAGCAAAGACTTTGATGGCCAACAAATTGGCAATTGAACAGAATGAGAAATAAGGTTCGACAACCGAAGAATACAGCGAGGGCTTCTTTGGCTAAATATTATCAGTAAACAGAGAAGTGTAGTGTCGGATACCACATAGAAACTCACTATATAGAAACGCCGATGCATCGGCCATCGCCATGGCTGAGCACTAACCAAGGAACTACAAAATACAGACAATAGATTTAAAGAAATGTAATCCTGGATATATACTAAGGAGTGGAGTCGGAAATAGAAATGTCAGAACTGAAAAGGTTAAGTAGTTAAGAGAAATAAATCAATTCACCTTGAATCAGTATTGGTTGTCGAATGAGTGCACAGAGACACATGGCAGAATGAGGGGAAGACTAATATATTCATTCTCATCTCAATAAATAGCATTACTCGGTCATCACTGTCAATGTCGTAAAACAAATGTTCATAATAATTCATAAAGATGTTCATTTATGAAACATAAGTGCAAGGATTAGTGGAGTACAGGGTCAGGCAAGTAATTGCAAATGCAACTTAAAAGCGGTATTAGAATTTATGTGTAAGTTAATAACAAATCCTTAGGCATAATATTGAGTTACCCTGTACATAATACTGAATTTAGTGGTGTTCTCCGTTGGTATTTATATGTACTCTTGTGTTATGTGTTTATACTTTGTTTTATGCACTTGTAATTGTATAACTGATGTTGGACATAAAATTTGTAGGTGCTGGGCGTATGCTTAGTGTTGGGCGGACTGTTGTATCCCTTGATATTAACAGTTCCTCCAGCAGAGCTGCCATATAGAGATCGTCTTGCCTGGTGCAGTGAAGGGCCTGCGGCGGGGTCAGAGCAGAATCTCTCATTAAGTGGAGCAGGAGCGACCGCATCGTCTTTCTCATCTCCGTCTTGTCTGCCCAACAGAATAAATTGCACTGACTCTCTGGCCGAGCTGATTGCAGATTATGGGGGCTGCAGTGAGGGCTGCAATGCCAAGCTCATCATCACCAAGTGCGGAATCGAGTGCGATGACTCCCTGGTAAGTTTCCTATTCTTTACGTCTCTCGTTATGCCCAACTGCAAGGAGACACACACAGACTCTTCTTTTTATTTGCAAACTGGACTATACCATTTACTTTTGTTTTTCAGCTCGTAACTCGTAATAATCATACGTATTGGTACATAGAGGTAATTAAATTGTAAATGAACCCTCTGCACATCCTAGAGCGACATGAATATCTGTCTGTTTCTGTTTGTTGGTAAATGCTAGCATTGTTTCCGTCAAACAACTCCACGCAGTACCAACTTTAGGTTTACAATAACGTCTCTGTTTTGTCTGCTGGTGATGTCTTTGCGATTTGCATGCACATTACATAACAGACTGTTTGTTCCCATCATCCTAACCTCCTTTTCCGACAAGTCTTCTCCATAATAGAATCTGCTCATCCGATTCTGCCAAAAGTTTTTTATATTCTATAGTAGCTAATTCTAGTTGTCGTGAGTTGTTTTTCGCAGTTATGCTTTCGCCTACATCTATCTGCGTACAAAACGCGTCACTTCTTTTAAGTTCGCCTCTACGTCTTTTGCTCACTTAAATCTACTCATTCGTTTCTGCTTCGACTGTGCTAAAGTAACTTTTAAAGGCTGTAGTTATTGCACGTACATATTTCAAAGATGCCCTGGCACATTTAATACTTTCTTATGTATGTACATTCAATGGAACTTGTTGCATATGTATGTAAAGGGCGAGTTGCTGTAGGTATTATCTGCGTAAATGTATTATTATTTTGTTACAAACACTATACTGCCTGTCTGTTAATTTTTGTCTACTCATCGTTGAGTAATTTATGAGAGTTGTTTACTGCCTTGTTTTCTATTCTCTTTTGTTTAACTTCAGGCACAATTTTCTTTGTGCTAGCATCAGTTTTGAAAGAAATTAACAGTTATGTTAAATACGTAGTATACATTAGAACTCAGACGGACAGTAATTAACAACCCAGCAGAGCTTTTGGAAATACAAACTAGACAGATCAGATGAAGCAGACACGGATGATTTGGTAATACAACGGTCATAATCTCTTTTGTTTAATCATCCTCTCACTACAATTTTCTTAATAAGTAACAGTATTGCATTAAGTTCGCATAGAACTTTGTCTTGAACTTTTAGTACGAATTTAAAGGAAATACCTACTACTTACTTTAAAATGTATAAAAGCATCAGAGAAGGATATACATATACGTATACTTTATTAGCATTAAGAATGTAATGCGATTTTGGTTCTACTAATTAAATCATAATTAAATCAAAAACCTCTAGTTTTTGGAACAATTATACCAAGGCTAACATCCGAAAAAAAGTCAGAGTACGGGGATCTATTTGATGTTCGAAACAGTTATGTTATAGATAGGTACATCGTACATCTGTATCTGGGTTTTTTGCTTCTGGGTTTTAAATCCCATGCTTCATGATGCTTCTGCCAAACTCATTAGCGGATTTGACTGACAGATTCTGAGTGTTAGTGCATTCTCACATCTACTATTCCTTTCATCACCTCTTTATTTGTTTTCTAATCTTTCGAGAAGGCTCAGCCTACCCAATTCAAGTTCAAAAGATGAAAATAAAATAAATCTCTCTCAGATGCAGAGTCATAATAGAGGGCAAGTTTGTTCTATAAATGCTTAGTCATTTTCTATACTGCTATTTATAATATGCGATATGGGGCAGGGTAAGATTTCATCCAAACTTCTAAAAAAAATTGGTACTCATTTTGCTTGCTCGGCTGCTGTGTTTAGAGGGTGACAGTTTTGTGTCCTAATAATGCTCAGTCCAACGAGGTAATGCTTTCAGTTCAGTTTTGTACTGCATTAATCAAAAATGCTATTTTTGAAGCATATTTAACCAATTCTTTTTTCTTAATGCTAAACCCACGTAAACCAGCGCTAGCAGGTTATGCCAAATAGTTACAATATACAATGAGAAGAAACCTAGGATGTTTGTGTGTCCACAATATTTTCAGGAACGTATCCAGAATTGAATTGTATCCGAGGGAGGTAAATAGTATTTAATTATATGCGAAACTTGTGTTTTTATTTTTTAAACATTTTGGAATTGCTTCCTCGCATTAGTGCGTCCTAGAATGGCTTTATTGCCCTAAAAAGTTCACGAGGAGAAATGAACATTATTCGACGGTGATGGTGATAACAATTTCACTCTACGGTGAATGTAGGTACATTATTTTGGAAGCAGAAAAAGTTACGGCAATTAACTCCTTTATTATTGTGCATATTAAGATTTTATAGAGTGATAACTGGAGATGGAAATGACGGATTGTCCTTTTAACGTGAGGTATTATCTTTAAAATTTTAACCCGCAGCTGTGGAGACAAAATGGAAAACTTTTATACTTTCTGTAAAACTGATTACTGACGGAGGTAATTGCATTCGTGAAAACATTATGGTATTGAATTGCCTCAAAAGAACTAACCTGTAGCTTTTAGACATGTTGTCTTTGCACATATGCATTTTTCTACTTTGTATGTAGCAGTAGTCCCCACCACTTGCACAGCGTGTTAATGGATAACATGAGAAGTGCAAAGACGAGTGCCAAAAATAATCTTATCTTACCACTAAAATAAGTAGCCTAGATTCAAACGCATTTGCATTCATTAGAGAGGGCATACATGTGTGCTGTAGGTTTTATTAATACTTCATTATTTCTTATTTATTGCAGACAGGCATCACTGCTTAACTACATTACATTATTTATACGGCACAAGCACACATTTAACTATGTAGGAGTAAAGGCCTAAGTGTAGAAGCTTGTAAAGATAAATATGAGTATGAGTACGACAAAAACCCACACAAACAGACATCACAATTTAAACTTTCACCAGATCAAAAGAAGTAAATGTAGGAGTTGTGTAAGTGTATTGAATACTTGACTTAAGGTGGACAGACACATTTTACGTATGTAAAGGTCACATCTTGACATTCCTTCTCTTTTCTGCTACTGTATCACAAGCACCATTACAAACAGTGGATAAAATGTACTATATGCATGAAATGTATATCTGAATTGCATGCGCAAAAAATGAATGTTTCACTCACTTGGATGAAGTAGATACTTGTTGCCTCCATAAATGCTTTTACGTTGCATTAGGTATTACTTACATCGATTATGCCAACGACTTATGTTATGCATTGGGCTCACTCTCTGCCTACCCAAATACTATTTATACTTCCAGTAAAGAAGAGCAAGGTCGGAAAAAGAAAGATATACCATTTTTAAATGTACTAAGACTAAGGGGTACTTACACTTGTAATACTCTGATTTTGTAAGGGAAATATAAAAATTAAATTAGTATGAGCACGACAGTATTTTAAAATGTTTTGGAAATAGATGGTTGGTTGCTAATTAACTTAATAGAACCTATTAGATTTGAGTAATGCCATAGTATTTAAGTGCACTCAGGAGTACGACCGGGAAACCGGAAGCCCCAGGGTAAATTGATTTGGTGATGTATGGGTCTCGATTCTAGACCTCAACCCTTTTAGAACAGAAAAGGTTTTCATTATACTAATATCATCAGTGTTCATTTCATTTATGCATCAGTAGAAAGAAGCACACTTTCTGATATTGAATTTAAGCACGATGTTTACTCAAAAGAAGCTTAATGAAATATTATAGTGTAGGGGTAGGTAAGTGAATTATGGGACTCTACTCAAAATTCCTACTACGCAGAGGACAAACTTACTCTGGCAGAATTAATTTATGCCCTCATACTCACGGCGGAGGTCCAATAGGGTATCATCATGTTAGCAATCATGCTTAATAACAGTAATCAAGACTAAAATTATGAATCCCACCACACAGCATTTCTTGCCTTGTCCAGAAGGTTATTATATTTATGTGTTACTACTTGTACCTACACTCTACACCCCAAACTTAAATCATATACTTATGTTCATCTTTGTGCACTCATTAAATAGTAACCAATTTTAGCCCTTACTGTGCTTTATTTCTCAGTAATCAAAATTCTCACCTATAATTTAATTAGTGTAGTGTGATAATTCGTTAGTAGATACCATTCCTAATACTATTATATTTGTGAATGTATTTTAGTTACCCAGAGCCCAAGAGAAAGCACAAGGGCCTGATTACAAGAGTAGGAACACAGGAGAGGTGTCCGAAAATGATTTCGATGACGAGGAAGAGGATGAGGACGAGGATGAAAGCGATGGCACTAGCACTAAAAGCGAGTCTTTATTTCCTCACATTTGTGTCGACAGTAGTCAAAGAAAAAAAGCCAAGTATAAGTCTTTGTGCTACGTATTCGATGAAGATATGCACGATATCAATCTAAACGTTCACAATCTTGCGGGATTCTCAGATTACGATGGCAAGTGCCATTATCCCCTTGTTGGTAAGTTATGTTTTCTTATACCGTCATTTTATTTCTTATTTTGTAAATGTGACCAAAAACTTAGGAATACAAGTTGACAGGGACATAAATACTTTTTATGGACGACTGATTGTATGCAGTTCACAATGACGTGTGTATTTAGTAATTCATATCACTTATAAACCAACATGTATTGATATGTTCATGGGGAGAAATTTATTGGGCAATATGAGCAATGTTACGGATATTTGAGTTGGTTAAAACGTTTGGTTGTTGTAAATGAAAAGTGGACTACAAAAGTGCTTATGAATTATGACACAATAATTTGTGTACTCGATACGTATTCTAGTAAGTCCCTAAACTCTCTGACTGTTATTGAAGTTTGCATAGAGAGCCATCAGTTGAAATGAGCTGACGATGAATATGAATGGGTTTAGTTAATACTTTCTGAAATGTCTTTTGACAGCAAGTTGAATTCGTAAAAGGAAACAATAATACTTAGGATAGTTACAATCTTTCTAGCAAACTGTTCATGGATATGGTTTATGATTATTGCATCCGGAAAATGGGATTAAGGCTTCAACTAAACATTCAGTTGCTCACATTTATACTTTACAGCTGTATTATGCAAGGATGGAGAATTTTTCATGGACAGCTCTTTTAGTTTTATAGTTGTATTTACTTTCCACTGCACAGGAGATAGACAATGGACAGGAGTCTCTGTGACATGACAATTTACTTAACCTACCTGAGACTGTGAAGAGTATTATTGTGTGGGGTCTCATCCTCATCCGCATCTGCTGCATTTACAATAAAGTCCCTGCTGAATATTATACAGCATCTATTTTTGTACGCATACCGTATATACCAACCCAAGTATCATTATAATAATGTCCTTGGTCTTCAACAGAGGACAATAATAATATTTCTAAATCGCATTTCATTTTACTATACATGTAGTGAAATGCTATTTATTTTAGTGATTCTATGTACATACATACAATTGTGCGTTTTGTTTACGTTTAGTGGATTCGGAGGGTGGAGAAGCCTCCCGGCAGCTATTGTCCTGTTCTCCATTGTCTCCGCATTGTCATGTTTCTTGTGATCTCGTCTGGGAACACCAATCGGTTGACCAATGGAGCTGCCACAGCGATAATCTTCAATGGACCATTTCTTTTGCATCTTTTGTTGCCATTCATACTCTTGGCACGGTGAGTGAGTCTTTATCAGTCAAATAATTTAAGTCCATGCTTACACGTTGTCTTTCCATGTCAGTCTACCAGTCCATCAATATCTTAACAATCAATCACTAACAATTTCTTCAAAAAATATAATATATTTTAAAAGCAGTGATGTGTTTAAGTGTCTGATGGCATCTGAAGGTATTGGCGAAGGTGTGAATTTTTTAACTACTTTAATGAAAATGGAATAAAATTGGTTTACTGACAATGAGCATTCAATTGTTTTAGCTCTAGTGCTCTAGCGCACAAAGAAAATAGGCAAAGGTATATAAATGCTGACAGGAATTACGATAAATGCGTATCTGTTTCAATATCATGAGCTCTGCTCTGACCATTTGGTATTATACATACTTTACATACCTAAAAAATTAGTATCTATGTCTATAGGTATTATAGGTATTTTACACTGTAAGGTAAAGGTAAACTAGATGGAAGTATAGGAAAGAAGTTCAATTTGCCTTTGTAAAAATGCAATTACTTTAAACCTTAATGGATAATTGCATTGGGCTGGAGGGCAGAGTGAATACTCAAGGTAATAGTATTTATGACATTTGTCAGCCCGTTAGCCAGACTTCATCCAGATGTTTCGCTCACTTTACGCTGTGAAACTGAGTAAGTACGGGATATTGATATTGTTGCAGCACTTATGTTCGCTGTTGTTAAAGGAGCGACCCCATTTAGAGTTGAATTTGAGCAAATTAGTGTTTCCGTAGTAGTCCAGTTGAGAAGCCCCACTAGGAATTCTAATTTTCAAATACGCACCTATTGTGAAATGAGTTCTATCCTTTCCCTTTGTTAACTTGAAATTCTTTCCTCAAAGGAGCTATAATTATCTTATCTCTAAACTCTAAGCAATGCGACAGAAATAGAAATGAACAAAAGAGTTGACTCTGGTGGCGAGCAATATTCGTGCAATTTCTAAAAATGGAAATACGTCTTTATTATATGTACAAGTAAACTTTCGAAACGAATTTCTCCACTTTATTGGCAAGATGTAGTACAATATTATCAGGTCCTTACTCCCTAGCTAGGTAATAAAATTATGTAAGTGGTAATATTTGTAGTAGAAAGGAAGTGAGCAACTCCCAGGCCAGGCCAGGATGACTTGGCTCTGCAGTCTTCTCTTGTCTTGCTATTATTATCCTGCCACTAATCATAATAATATGCTAGAAAATGAACACTGTTTTCTGCCCTGTAATTTTCTTTCCGTATTATTTGTGAATCTACATTTCGATAGCGTATGTATAACAAGCAGTACAGTCACATATCTTACATGGGGTCTTTACTTATACAATACTTTGCATCAGCACGTCGTGTTCCTATTACGTGTTCGTCTCATTAATTAAGGGCAATAATGTGCTTCAAGTCATCTTTAATTTTGCATTCGGTTGACATGCTCGCTACTTTGAAGTATAATTTAATTCTTTAAATTCTGACAGCTAGTCTAGCTAACCAAGATCTCGGTTAGCATTGCAAGACAGTCGTAACAACATTATCTCCTAGCATATGTATTGTTTACGCGTATTTTCCTCCCTATTTTCCCGAAGGCTCCTCGGAATTACTAGCTTTTGTTATTTTACTTTTCATTCCTGAATATGCTCTAACATCTTAATACTCTTTTATCCCTTGGTCTCAGTATTTTCTTATGTATTCTAAAAATAGCGTGTTTATTATACTCGCAAACAAACCGAAGACGCGAAAGCGTTAGGCAAAAATGGAACTTAGGTTAGTTGACACAATGGTCATTATTCATCATTTACGAATAATCATAATAGTAGTGAAGAGTAAGCATAAGAATCACTTAAATTAAAATACAAATGGTATTAATTATAGACGCAAAGAACGTAGAATGAAGAGTTCCGATGTACGCATTTGCTATTATCGGATTATTCCATGCAAGGAATGTCAAAGCTGTATGTACTTTTACATAGAAATGGATGTTTTCAAAGTAACAGTACATATTTATCATTATGTGTAAGTTTGTAATGTGCTATATATGTAATTGTAAGTTCTGGTCTTGTCCTGACTAATAAGTAATATGCTGACACGCTGTGCAGTAAGTAGTATTGAGGAATGTCAGCATAATCAGACCATTAATAATGCGAATTCTGAATAATTTGTCATTCTGAAGGGTAAGGCTAACACGTTCTATTTCTGAACAAGAGATAAAGCTATTCGCATTTCGTATTCCTCAGATGAGTTGAGAAGAGACGACAGAGAAGGGACACGCACACACGTTTCACACGTACCGTCTTATCAGCTTCTAATAATAAACGTGACAATAAGTGCATTCGGAAAATCATGTTTTAATAACATACCGTAACCACTGGGGAGGGGAATGCATTTTATCAAGCTCCTGTGTTTTGTCTATAGTTGGTGTTCTTGCAAATACTTTCTGATGGTTTTAATAATGAAAATAGTGTTTCTGCTGAAATATCCTTACCAGTTTACATAAAATGCATTAATAATTCCCATTAAAATAGTAAATGCAGCCTAAATACAGAGTAAACAGTTATACAGTTAGCATCACTCTGCACTAATTCACACTAACTAGCAATAATCTACAAATGAGTTGCTATTAGTATGACGTACCCTATATTTTTGAAGCTACTAACGAAAGCTGTGATATTTTGTTGGCAAAGCATAAATATGACTATAAGCATCTAAATGGTATATATTTTCATGTGTTACAATGTACTGCGTAATAATTAATAAGAGAAGGGTACAGAAGTAATGGGTATGGGTAATTGAGCATGTAGTAATTGTAACACTGCACCGTCTAATTTTTGTAATTGTGGTTTTTGGTTGTTGTTGCAGATGCTCGTGATCTCAGCAGCTGGACTGTTGAATTCAGCGATTCTGTCAATGTCCCATGAACACGGAGGATATTTCGGTTGCCAGTATACGTACGCCACTTTGGGTTTCGCTATCGTCACTCCGGTGGCCGCTTATGTTTTCCAGCTCATTGAGAATATGGACATCCCTTGGTTAGTCAAGTTAGTAGTTTGGATGCTTTCTCTAATACTTACTAAAAGTCTAATCTCACTTATCACTATTAACTAGTATCTAGTTCTAATTCCAGTTGCTCCCATTCGCAACAGTAGTTGTATCTGTAACCACTTTTGTCCATCACTCACTCACAACATCACCAATCCAAAAACCAAGTAGTAAATAACACAGTAAGTCTAACCTACAAATAATAATATCTACTTAGTTAGTTTTAACAAAGTAACTCAACCGCATCTGATTTCTGGAATGGCTTTCAGTTTTACTCTGCTGATTCTATTTGGTAACAAAGTTCAATATCATCTCTCTCACATCACAACAACTAAATTCCCTAGTCATAGGGGATGATGATGAGACTAGACTTTACATGTAGATAGCTGTCTCTATTGTTATTGCGCCCACGTACTTCTCTCTTCAAAAGGTAACTTGACATATTATTACATGGTGCACTGGGAAGTGTACAATCAGCCGTGGTGTAACACTACACAACAGACAACAGACTTTTGTTTATTGTTGCCGTGCACGTAATGCAACGTGAACTTCAGCCACCACAGCTTACAATTCAATAGAACGAGAACAATGCTAGTCACAAATGTTTATATGGATATGGATTGATGCAACAATACCTTACTCGAGGGTTCATCGAATAATGCAGTGACTTTGAAACTGAAAGTGACCAAATATATTTTTGGGAGGGAACAGGGAAAATGCTCTCTCAATACGGTCAATACTTATTTGTATGAGATTCTAAAAGTCATTGTCATTAACCATCCAAGTTATTAAGTAATAAATTACAATCATTAAAGAAATATTTATCATTCCTTATATATAGTAATATTGAATTGTTGGCTAACGAATAATATTGTAATTAGCTTATAATGCTAATTTGCTCGTAGATTGCCAAAATGTTTCAAAGCAGGTAATTTAGGTGGTTCACTATGTATAACGTTTATAAATAGTTCTATTATAGGATGAAAGGGAAATGAACTTTATGTGGCGAGGTTAACGAGTCGTGAAATGATTAGCATTGTACAAATTGTATAAATCATTGGTCTTTTGGATAGTTTTGGTGCATTAAGTAGAAAACGGAAGGTATGGACGCAGCTCAACCCCTCACTTCAAAGATAATAATTTTTAATAGCAGACAGCTGCCATTTGTTACATGGAGAGAAGAGACGGACAATTCAATTGAAAAGTGCAGTCTTTGTCTCTACGCATTCGTGCAGTTAAAAAACAAAACATCATATTACAACCACGTTTTATTGCAAACGTATCATTTGAATTATTACAATTACATTGTCTATAATCATTTTAGCACAACTACTAGTTATCTAAGTTTACAAAGGAGTTTGGCCGGGTTCGAAATGAAAGAGTTAGTACTTTACACGTTGTATGCCTGTAAACTCTACATGAACATTACTTAGATTTACTCAGTCAGTATTTATTAATTCACTATTCTTAGATACTCAGCCTCTGCATAGTAAACTAAATAAAGTTGTTCTCCTGCATTCTTGTGTACATTGGTTAATAAACTTTAGTAAAATAGTACATTGCAAATAATTTTTACATATTTACCAAATAAAATTACTTGTCCTGCGGTTCAATAATGAAGTTATTAGGCTTTTGGATGCACCAATTAAGCAAATGATTGGTAACCACCTGGAAAACCTTTGAATGTATTGCCAACGAGGATTTGTATGCAAATTCAGACTGGGTGCAGTTATAAGAAAGATTGTCATCATGAATGTAGAAAAGTTGCTGTGTTTGCAATTAAGTAGCAAATTCCAGCAAGGTCTGTAAGGTACTTTTCGCACACCTTATCGATTGTAAACGCATCTACTACACAAATAGATATCGACGTATTTGATCGACATATCTCGGCATTGTAGTATTGATACGCAGACACTATTGTTCGTCAAGATGCATTGTTAACTAGATTATTGTGTGTAATGAAAGCTGTTATGCAACACACAAAGATAACTTTCATAAAAATTAATAACGACTTGTCATTATAAAAAATGCGTCAGTGGAACATTGCTTTCCTTGAGACCAATAACAAGGGTGCCTAACTAACATGGTATTCATTTTTTAACTCTACAGCTATTAACGAGGTACACAAATGCAATGCCAATGTAGATGTTAAACTGAATGCATTATACGGGGTACTATTGGGATAGCAAAATGTATCGTCTGCATTATAGAATTGGAACTTATATTATAGTGGATATATTATATGTACCGAACACAATTATAGTAATGTCTTTTTAATAGGTATTATAATTGCCAGTCTAACTTGCTAAACAACATTGTATAGTAGCTGACGATGAGTATTCGCTATGCGTATGTAATACAGAGAGACACTGTCCCGATGTTTATATTCCAAGGAAGGTCGGTAGTGAAAATGTTTACGAGGGATATGAATTTTTGTATACACCCGTCCAATTAGATTTCTAAGGCAGGAAAAGTGTATTTAAGTACGAAGTTGAAGCATAACAATTGATAAGGATGATATAACCTTTATAAATATCTCTTTTCTTTTAGCTGTCTGAAGGCTTGTATTCGGTGGAATGAGAGGCATCCATCTTATTACGAATAATAAAGTTGAAATGCATGTCTATGCGTTACGAATTAATAAATCATTTATGATTCAACTACCACAAAAAACCTAAATGAGAATCTTCCATGCAGTTTATCTCCCCTGGGAACAATAAATGTGCTTAGGGCCATAAAATCTCTCGTGTACTCCACTTTACTCTTTAACTACCTAAAGGCCTACATGTTCCGTTCCAGAGAAACACAAATAAATAAACTAAGAGTGTAGTTAAGCAATGCTGAGCGTTAATTTAGGATTTTGCATGACAAGTGTAGGTGATAAATAAAGAGATCAGAGACATTATCCTTGTGGACACCGAAATGAATGAGTTAATTTTGTGTTTAGGCACTTGGAGTATTTGGTGGGCTACTGCAGTTGGTTGATACTGTCTGCAGTGTGTGTGATAGCCTTACCTTACCATGCCGAGTGGGTTCCGAAGCCGGCGACGGTTCGGCCGATGCTCCTCCGCTGGACTTTCAGGGGACATACCATTGTGTTCTTTAGCTTAATCGTCATTCTGGGCTCCTTCCACGGACTCATCGACGTCGTCGCCTTCTACCAGATCAGATCCCTCAAAGCCACATTCCTCCAGATCGGACTTGGTGCTACTGCAGCAGTTTCTCCAGCCCTCGTCTTCATTTTTCGAGTGGAAAAAGTCATCGAGTATTGTGGCCATCACAATATCTTTGGAATCGCTCTCGTAGTCTATTCCTTACAATTCACAGGTAAGTTCCTTCATAAACAACTATATAATATGCAATGCAAATGCAATCTCTGTATGATTAGTATAGCTTTGGTTGTTCCGAATGTTTATGACTTGTTCTAATTTAATTTTACGCATTTCTGTTAGCTAAGTGTAAGGGAAACATAATGTCAAGCCAGTCTTACCGTGTACTCTAAGGAGAAAAGAAGTCCGTAATTTGTAAGGTGCAATGAAAACACTAATGGTAGAACTTATTTGGCAGTCCGTGTAACCCTATATGCGAATTTTCTCAGGAACTTCATTAAAGACTCATTTGTTTCGCTATTGTGCGTCATTATATTGATGTGTTGTGTGTGACCGTATCCTTCGGGAGCTCAAAACCATGTCTTAATAACGTAATGCGACTGTAAGCATATTTTATTAGGGTTTTAGTTTACTTAACCTATTACCTGTCTCCATGTTCATGTAGTTTGCTCATTTGAGTTGAGCACTAGGCAGTATCATTACGATTATTGTTATGGTTTATTCGTCAAAATTGTTACCATTCCATCCTCCGGATGATAGAAAATTATATAGGTGGCTTGTCTTGAAATGCATTTTGTGTCTCGTTTTCAAGGAAAGCGCTATTACCACAAATATTAGCTTTTGGCAAGTAGCTAAGCACAAAATTCGAATTGCATACATAAATACTTTTTATTGGGTATGTTCATGTAGCAAAAGTAGTAGTAAACTTTTGGAATTATATTTTACAACGTACTTATTTATGGTTTATTGACGATGTATGTGTATGTAAACACTTTTGTTTATTCAACTTGTAATGGGTTCTATATTTGACTTTGTTGCTAAAATATGATTTAGTGCACGCTAATAATTACGGATACATGGTAGAAATGACGGTATTGGCAGTAAGTACCTATACGCATTTATACAAAAGTCCTTCCTTTAAAAAACATGAAAAATGTAGAGAATTGTTTGAAGGGCTATGCTTCAAATATTCCTGGTGGTACATTTTTACTCAATGACTTTTGGGATCGAAATGTGTCATAAAATCCAGAAATATCGTTTGATACTTGCTATAGCACTATCCTTCACTACAATTGCAAGGTAAACATTAGTGCCATGTATTCTAAACAGTTGTATTCAGCTTTCAGCTTAAATAATATGACAGCAAAGCATGATGCGTAAATGCAAAGTTTTTCGTATCAACCAATTAGGGTTCGTATGTTGTTTCGTCTGGTGATATAACAATTATGTAATTACCCACAGAACAACAAAGAAAATAACATAGGTAATAGGTGCTCCCTCTTTCATGTTCATGAATACAAGACATAGCGTATAGATTGTATATAGTAGTTATGTGTGAACCGATTTAACCCCGTGTTTTATGTTGAGTCCCTTCGCTTTAGCGTGCGTGCTACAATAATTATGGATAGTACACCTTCCCCAAAAAAACAAGGAGTTACTTTTGCTCGTGAACATTGTAATCACGTTTTGCACTTATCTCTTAAGTAATATTATAATTGCTGTATTTAGTTGTGCTTTCATTTACGGCAATTACTTCCAGAATTGTTAATTAGCCGACATTAACTCTGATTTCAGCCTCAAAAATAGCAGTGGGCCTAAAAATTTTTAAATAGAAATATCGCCCTATATTATACTATCTGTATAAGTTGGTTTTCCACTAAAGAAAGGCTGATTTACCAGGTTAAAAACTAAAGATGTATTATAATCTTAATTCAGACAGAAGACAGAACAGAGATTTAAAGTATATAATTATCAAGTCATTCTTTCATTACGTACACCTATTATTATCTGTTGTGTGATCTTCCTTAAAAGGACTGTAATATTGTTGTGATTACATATTTTATGAACTGCAGTAATATCAACAGGAATAAAGGAGGGTTAAAATGTCAAAGAGGTGTGAGTCTTAATTCTTTCGTTTGTGTGAATAAGATCAGCCCATAGTGAATTTCTAAAGATTTGATTGTAGATACTCAATGAAAAACACAAGTCATGTTTTCCATTCTGCATTGTGCTCTAGCTCTATATGCATGTTACGTTCCATATGGTATTCCAAGTCAAGATCAAGATAATTACATGTTTAATTGAAAATGGGAGTTAGTATTCCTATCTTACGCTGCCAATGGTTTTTGTCCCTTTCAATGTTTCATTCTTCCTTATGGGTTATTAAATCTTTGCATTGTCGTGTCTTCATTTCTTGGATGTAATATTAAATTTGAAAACAGTGTAATAATTAGGTAGACCAAATTAATGCCCATTGTACTAGAATGAATGTTATTTAAAGTTATTGTGTGTAAAGTGTTTGTAAGTTTACTTGCCGTGTGTGGCATGGACTTTTATTGACCATATATAAAGTACAGAGGTACGAGGTACTTAAATAAAGATATCCTCCAAATATCACCCTTCCATCCTGCCAAATACGTTACTAACTACTAATGACACGTAGATAATTACAGTCAAAGTTCAGATTTATTAAATTAATATTAAAGCATGAAATTAATTACATTCATTTGCTCATTTTGCTTGCTCCTAAAGATATCTTGCACATTGTTTGTTTTGTGAGGGCAAAAGTAAGCTTAGTAAGTGCTAAAGAGTACAGTTCCTAAATTAGCTGGAGTCTGTTACTCATGACATGTCATAAGAGATGTGTTGTTTCTATCGTGAGTTGCAGTAGTATAAGGTATATTCCCTTGACATGTCTCATCTTGTACACTAGTCTTTCGTGATTGATAAGCTAATGCTGTGTTTCATGTTATGTTATTGGTCATGTTATAGTTATTGGTTCAGAATAAACGACATATGCGGCATCATGTAGGAAGGTCGTGGCAAACATTTAGCATTGTGAAAGGAATTACAAAAAATAAATTTTTGGTAATGAGAGTTAGTTAGATTTTAATGGAAAGAATCTGGTCATGACTTCATCCTGTCCCAGCGAGTGAGAATTAAGGAAAAGTTTCTTTCCTAGTTTCATCTGCGAGCATTCAATTGAACACCTGGGTGGAAAAGTGGTCATGTTTCACGTAGCTCTCATTGAGGAACCTATGAAATTACATTTAGGAATCCACGTTATGTTCCAAATGCGAAGCAGTGTTACGATATCAGTTCTATTTTCGGGCAACTGAACTGTGTGGTACTCGTTTCTAAAGGATTGATAATTAGATTAATAATAACCTCTCCGTAATAGAAGACTGGACACAGGGGTACGGTACATTTTGGCTTGCTGACACCTAGACAAAAAGCCCGACATTTTACTAAGTTAAATAGTGAACGTAACAGTGTTATATGAACTTCTGAGCTGAGTTTTATTCGTTATCAGTCTCAAGTAGATATTATCAAGGAGGGGCATAGTATATATGTACAGATACAGCATATAGAGATCGAGTTATCGCCAATTTGTTATAAACTGTAGTTAAGATAGTCCTGATTGTTATGTATCCGTATACCTGTCATCATATGTCTAAGACTATTGATTTACTTACTTAGACAAGTGTAATAATTATTTTTATTGTGTATTAGGGTACGCGTACTTAGTGAACGCGATTCCCGAGTGGAGTTTCCTCCTGAGGGCCATGGACACATTTTCAGTGGTGATGGTGTGGGTCACTGCCTCCTACACAACCTACACATCTGCCCCTCGCAGTCTAGCTGCCACTTGTCAAACTGTCATTGTTACCCTCTATTGTTGTATTGGTAAGTGAGACATTCCAATTTCTATTTTCTTTCACATTATTGAATTCCTGAATCAAGTCCAAGTGTGAACGATTGATATTATCATACTATTATGGGCATTGTGCAACAGTGCAACATACATTTCAAAGAATATCTAAAATTACTAAAGTACACATTGATAAAAATGCAATAGTGTATTACGTATGTATGGATGAAGGGTGTAAAGCTGTAGTAATATTGTAAAAGGTATGGAATCCGAATTCCTTGTCATTATTTATTAGATTATTTGAAGACATTGAGATGAGAGAAATGAAAAACAGTTCTAGCTGATTTTGTAAAAGAGATAATAATGAAGTGGAGCTGATTGTGAGTTCAATCCTCTCTGATCTCCACTGATCCATAACACTGTAATTTATGTGCTTATTCAATTCCCATGTGTACTCAGCTAAATCATTCTCATCTAATGTGGCGGTTAAGGCAAGTTTAAGCAACAAGAAAAATCCACATTGGAAATACTTAGGTGAGCAGATAATATAATGTTGATTGTATAGCAGATTATAGAGGTACACTTTTTGGTGGTTTGTTTTTTGTGGTACGATAAAATCGTGAGAAATACTTTTTCATTCTAAAGTATCTTTGCTTTTGCCTGGAAGGATTTATTATGCAACAGTATTAATGACAGTCCTTATACCCCAAACAAAATATTGCAGGAGTAAATAATATCTATACCTACATACCCAGTTGTGGCAATGTATTATCTATTAGGCATTGTTATAGGTATATGAAAAACGGAACTATTTTTTTACCTGCAAAAAATCGGTTTAAATGGAAATGTGCATTATATTTCAGTTCAATTTATGCAATAAATTATGTCCAATAAGTGATATGAATCTGTTGTCTATGTAGTTTATACCTATTGTTTGCGAAAAATACCAACAAAGTATTCGTTCACCATTGTATTTATCAATGTCTGTAATTTTATGATGTAAACTAGAAATATTGCGTGATGAAGTCCATTAACTCGTACAACAACGACAAGACAAAATAAACCGTGGTGCAACACGGAGTAAGTATGTAGCGGAGATATTTAGTTGATTATTAATCAGTTGACATCGGTTGATCATTGGTTGATCATTGGTTGATCATCGGTTGATCATTGGTGATCATCGGTTGATCATTGGTGATCATCGGTTGATCATTGGTGATCATTTGTTGATCATTGGTTGAACATTGGTTGATCATTGGTTGATCATCACTAGGAAATTTGACCAAGCGCAATCAAATGGAAGGAGTAACTATGACTCTCTTAAGGTAGCCAAATGCCCCGTCATCTAATTAGTGACGCGCATGAATGGATTAACGAGATTCAAACTCCGTTTGGACTGTATTTCAGGAACCCATTGACCGATTGACCCCATCTTATAGCTTTAGCTCACACGGAACCTTATCTATATGTGCTCTAAGCTTGAAGTCATTATCTCAATGCGTTCTCCCACTTCTTGGCTAGTCTCAAAGATTAAGCCATGCTATACATGGAGCTGTAGGCTCTATATTTGGGGCTGTATTTCTGGAACCCATTGACCGATTGACCCCATATTCTAGCTTTAGCTCACACTGGACCTCATCTTGATGTGCTCTAAGTGTGAACTCATTGTGCCAATGCGTTCTCGAGTTATAGAGGATACAGACAGACAGACAGACAGACAGACAGACGGACAGACAGAGCGTTCACATAATGTAGCTCCGCTACATAATAATTACAATTTATGCTCCATTATTTGCAAAAAGTGCAATTCATGTTCATTTCCATTGACGAAGTGAATTATTGCCAATGCATATGTATATCCGAATTGTCTGTATTGGTACACACTTGAAACTGGCATTGTAATGTTTGTAATGCTAACGTGATTGGATTAATGATTGCAGGCCGAGGTATTGGGGGACTCGTGGGCTACATTGGATTGTACTTCATAGCCAAAGACCTCTTCCTCAAGATAGTCGCGGTTGTAGCCATTGTCATTTGTGTGCTCTACCTTGCTATACATTACTGTTGCCTCAAGCCTTCGCCATATACACGTCAGTATGATTTCGACCGTTCCGCTACATTAGGTAACGCTATTATTCAAAAACATATTTATTTTTCAACCCAAGGCAGATACACTAAAAAGTGTAAAGTGTGTCTTTGAATTCTTTCTTAGGGTTTTTGCTATAATTAAAACTTACAATTGTATTGAATTTCCTGAGCACTTCGTGCATTTTTCTCATAATTTATTACACCTTTATATACTTGCAAATTTTTGCACTGCACTTCTATATAGTGTACTTTTGGATTTTAAATGAAAAGATGAAATAAAAATAAAATTGCATATCTTTATGTAAGCTATTGATTCAAATAGAACTATAAAGTAATAATGATTTTTCCTGGCAAGAAATTGTGTTTCAAAAAAGTAAGTCGTGGTTCGCATTAGGCATTAAGACTTCCAAAGGGAATCAGTGAGGCTCAGAAAAACTTCTAGGTCACCCTTAACTTAACTACGTGTTTACTCGAGGAATTTTTACTAACTAACACAGACTATTTCTTTGAAATCCTGTTTTCTAAATAATGATGTATTTTTTAACTGTCCTTACAGCACCGGCGTCAAGATATACACCATTAAAACTAATAAATGGACGAAGAGGAAAAAATCAGACGAAAGGAAGGGACGAACTAGACGATGACGATTTATAAGATGAACTATAAATTATAGCCAATAAAATAGCCAGCTACCGTGTTAACTACCTTTGCATAATACTTTAACCAAAAGATTAAATCTGCTGATTACCAATACCAACTCTAGGAGCTTTGCATTTTTCTTGTATCTATAATGTTGTACCTATCACATTATTACGTATAGTGTGTAGATATATGTAGGTAGTAGGTGTATTTGCTAATAATTTGAAGCTTCGTAGTGTCTATATTATAGTATTTGAAACAATGGCTTGTGCAGCTTATTAATTTAAAGTGTAGCCATTACAGTACAATTTAATGTTGAAACAAAACCCATTTCACAAAATCTTTTGTCATATTCATAATATTACAGTTTATTTAAGTGTAGTTAGACTTATGTATGTACAAAGTATGTAATAATGATGCTGTATGTGTATTTGGTCCTTTTTACGCGTGTTTGCAATGTATAGTATACAATAGTATGTGAAACAAAGAATTGATGTATTTTAATGCTGCATTTGTTTTTAACATGATTTAAGAGATGTATGTTACTGTTATGCGTAAATACTACAGGGAGTGAAATGCTTATAGAGATTCAAAAGGCTATATGTACTATGACCACGAGACATTACAATGAAGACAGGAAGATATATTATGGCTTGTAATAAAAGAAAAGAGAAGTCAATACCACAATTTCCTTTTGTGTGAATGTGTAGTAATGTATGTTCAAGTGCTCTTTTGTTTGCACATGATACGCATCGTCATCCAGAACTTTAGCAATGCACTTGTTATATTATAATGATTAGGAATCGATGTAGTACGCACGAAGCAGAAATTTGATTAGATTGATATATTTATTTTCATTTAAGGTACACAATAGTTTTTATTTTACTACAAGTAGTCATTCTTCGTGGCTATAACGTAATATTTATCGAAAACATGATACAAAGATTACACACAGCATACAATTGCGATTACACCTGACGTGATACCCACTTGTTAGAATAGTGCATAATATAATATTCATCATTGTTATGTAACATTTTTTTCTGAACTATACACACTACCGTGAACAGAATAATTATGCCTAATCATACTTAAGGGTATGAATTGACAAAACTGCTCTGCTATATTCATTCATATCACAAAACACGAAATCTGTAAAAATTGATTAAAGTCGTTGAAACGTTCCATCCCAGGAGAAGTGTAACAATGTATAGAATGACCAGAAGCGTCAATGGGTACAAAAATATTCGCGTGGATCGTAGCTGTGGAAGGGAAGAGTAGCCCAAGAAAGTTATGTAGATATAGTACCCTATGGCAATTAGCCACAAAGTATTGCCAACCACCATCGAAATTGTCCAGTCATGGCTTATCACCGCTATAATTGAAGGACATATGATAAATGATAAATTTTTAGTTTATTAAATTGAAATGTAGGCCATCATTTATAATACAGATGTTGTCCTTCACAAACCGTGATAAAGAAGGATGACAACTCCGTGAAGCAAGACAAGAAGTGGAAATAGGGCATTTAAGTGGACATCGAAACAATAACCCCATTCAACTTTGTTTTCTTGCGATACTCCTGGTTTTAATAAATATTTGTTGCACAAAAACCTAGAAAAAGCAAAGAAAATTAAATTATTTGACATAATTACCGGAAGAAAATTATGAGGCGTTTGCCTTTTATAGTTCTACACCAAATCACTTGTATTTCAATATAATGTTCATTTTCTTTAAAAGCAATAGAAACCTTTATTAGCAAAAGCCAAGAAATTGTGCTTAATTATTGATTTTAATACAATAATACAATTTCCAATCGAACTTTTATATTTCTTACAAGAGCTTCTGCACTAATGAACGGATGTTATCAAAGCAATATGCTCAAATGTTCATATTGCAGATTGCAGGCAACATTAATATTTTTCATTAGCACACTATTTTGCTAGCAGATTGGGAGTCATTAATATTATCTGCCTGAAATAAAATTCAATTCGTACCAGATTAAAGATGCACTAGCTATTCCCACGAGAATACAGTCTACTGCAACAATGTAGATAAACAGACGAATAAACTCAAACAGAGACAGTCTAAGCATCAAGCCAAAACCAGCAGATGAAACTAGAAATAAAAAACAAAACATTGGTTTATTGGTCTTATTAACATGGCCAGTATAAAGTATAACAATGATGAATTTGATTAAAGTTACTTTTGTAAGTATCACGCATCACCAAATACAATAAAATCACTTACTTAATAAAAATGCGCCCAGGAGTACAAGGAAGGCTGGATCATCACGAGCAAACTGAGCTTTCGTTTCTGTAATCAAAGAATACAAATACAAAGTTTCGCCAAAACAATATTGGAATAGTTCATAAATTCATGGCCAATAGTACAAAACTTACGTTTACGATACTGAAAATTTCTATATACTTTTTGGGGAGATATAAACAAGTACACCATTTGCCAAATGGCGAATTCAAAATCCATTTGATGACATTTCAGTATTCTCCTTAGGTATTTGTATCGCTTTGCTGCAGCACTCATACAACCCGTTCTGTCAAAATAAAGTGAAAATGAAAAACATATTCGTACTCAAAAGAAATAAAATACTGTCTTTAGTGTATTTGTTTCAACTTATAATATCTTATAAATAACCATTATGTAAATATTTAAGGAACCAACCTGTGTGTAGCAGGAGAGGGAAGTGGACTACCCGCATAATTAAAACTTATTGGAGATTGTGTGCGACTTGAACTAATTGAATTACTGTTATACATTTTCGTCCCCCAAGTATTGAAATATATATCTCATGCTACGTTTACTACGATAAATAACCAAAAATGCTATCTAAATGATGGGAATAACAATTTAAGCATTTATAATTAACAAATTGGCGATCGGTAGTGACGAGTGTAAAACCAATGACGAAATGGCAATACAACTTGGCTTGTGACGTGACAATCAGCTAAAAACGAAAAGATAAACGCAATAGAATGTGATACTTGACAATTTGAATTTAGAATTTTAGTCTAATGAAATTAATACCTGCTTTTTCTTTGCAAACTGAGCTCTACGACCTTATACGTTGTATTTCAGCAGTTATATGTTATAACATTAAAATTTGTGCATGATAAACCGAGACGGAAATAATGATTCATCTTTTGTGTTTTTCTTTTGCTGACTTTTAGGAAGATTTGAAGGATTCCGCGAATGTGAGAGTCAGGCAAACTGAATATATCAACACCGCTGTTGTTCAAATCTCTTTCTGAGTTGGACAGTACAATACACTTGTCAAATCTTCTTCAGTGTCAATTAAAATTCTGAAATATTGTAAAATCAGCAGTGAAATGTAAGAATAGACACCTTTGAATTGTCCCATATGCATTTCTGCAGTTCTAAAAGTTCAAGATTTGATATAATTTAGATTTTAATAGCATAGTATTTAGTGTGTGCTAACTAACTGGCTGGTAACTTGCTGATGACTACAACATTGTTGCGTATTGAACTGTTGAATGTGGATAGGGGATTATCCTTTTATTCCCTCAATCAAAAGCTAATTATCAGTTATGGAAAAGCGTAAGTATGTCAAAGATTTTTGCACTTATTCAATTTCGAAATTTACGTGATTTTAAAACATAGAAGGACGGAAGTGAAAAAGCAAAAAAATCATACAGCTTTAATTTACTTTCTATTGTAAAGTACAATGTACAAAACCCTCAATTTCAATTTTATTCACGTGTCTCATTTTTTGCATTGCCGTTCCATTATTTATTATTCCTGCAGTATTCAACTTGGAAAGAATTTAAAAATGTTAATTTTTTAAGCAGAGCAATTTTTTGTACCGAATTTCTGGGAACTTTTAATTACATATTGCTTTTCTGTTATATTGTTTTTAGTAACCCAGTAAGTTCAAATGCCAGGGACTGAGGATTCACTTGATGGACAGGATGGACCGCTTAGTTTTGTCTTGAATATGTAATGTTTGGCAAGATTTTTATGCAAATGTAATATTGGAGAAGGTCGCTGAAAACAAATTTTTAGGGAGGCAACGCAGATCTGTATCACGATTGAACATATTAAAATCCTAAATATGTTGAACAGGAATCCATGAATCAGTTCATACTTCTTATGTTTTTTAGGGTATAGCATCCCTGGTATGGCCAATGCCAAAACCCCATTTCGTGTTTTTGCTATGTAATAGGTAGAGTCGTTAGTATTCAGAATTATTTACCTGATGTTCAGATTGTAGTGAGTTCCCAGTTGCTATTTGCAATTGTTGCTAGATATTGATTGTAACTGTAAGCATATTAAGATAGTGTTTTGATGTACGTTCATGTCAATGAGTACTTGCTAGACATTAGAAGTATAGGTAGTACTTCGTTGACATTGGCAAACCATAATGTGAAGAGCTGTTCCAGATCTTTATCCGTTTAACAATAGTCAGATATAATGCCCAGTTCTTTGCTTGTAGTTCATAATTATGTTAGTTAGATTTTAAAGTTTTCGTATATAAGCGGGGACAAGCGTTAAATTGAAAATGTTCGGTCGTCAAAAAGCTCAAACTGATATCAAAAAGTCTACCCAGAAGCTCCTGGACTCCAAAAAGGATGTTGCTACACGGCTTAAACATCTCAAGCTTATCTTGGGTAATCTTTCTCTATTATATCATGCATTTTAGCATAAAAATTAGATAAATAAACATGATAATATAACTAATTTATTTTGAGTTTCAAGAAAATTTATTGGTGAAAAAATATACTTTGTACATTTAAACAATTTCTCTTAATATAATTCCGTATTAATATGTAAAATCCATGCGTTTTGTGCAAATAAATCATCATTTGTACTTTCAGATACGGTGGATCTGTCAGAGGCCAAAGCCTTATTTTCAACACACTACTCCCACATATACCATTTGGTATATGAAGGAATTGTCTCTGCAGAAGGATCTCTGAAACTCAGAGGAGGTAATGTTTTAATGAGATGTAATCAAGAATAAGTATTAATAATATGTGAATCCGCGTATAAAAAACTTAAAAGATGCAGGGATCTCACTCACGGTATGATTAAGACACGAGAAATGTACCTGCTCTGTCATACTATTATTTTATCAGTGTTGTGGAGTGTGGAGGGAGTAGTGCAAGTGCATTGTGTAGGTTGTCATCCTAATTAAACTGTAAATATCTGGATGCATGACTAGAACAAAAGTGGTGGGAGGGGGCGTGCTCTGTTTGATCGTGAGTCAGTGAGTCATGCAGAAATTGCCTTTTTTGATTTCCATTGCTACATGGTTTAACTTTGTTTTAGAATAAAATTTGAACATAAGTTTGGGATGAAATTATGCAAAATAATTTATCACAGTTGCGGTTTTGGTTGGTTGTGGTAATGGTATTGTGCTGTGGCATAGCGTTTGTGGTTGTATTGTATGCAAAAGAAATTGGTTGCGTTTTATTAACACTATACTTAGTTTAGGCATGGTTTATCCTTAACTTGTGAATTTCAGTTCTTTTTTAAAATTTTGTGTGATTTCTCAATATGAGTAATTAAAACTTAAAAAATAAGGAAACCAAGTATTTAAAAACTATCTTATAATTTAGGCGAAATTGTATATTTATGTACTCGATAAATGCTACATGAATAATATGTGTAAGGTGTCCTCGGAAGATTGAAGGTTTGTCCTGTCGTAGCGTGGCTCTAGAATTAATTGACTAATACATATTCATGGAAGGTTTTAGTGGGGTATGGTTTAATTGCTCATTTGCAGGTTTCTTAACGCCTACGTTGTCACAGACATTAGCCGAAAGCCTGCCTTTCTCACTTGGTGAGTATTTCAGTTGAGTGACATGCTTTTTAGACTGAATGTATAATAGCTACAATGTCTATCTTAGGTGGACATCGTAGCAATACCATCCTAAACATTTTTTTGCAGTATGTAAGTTATTATTTATTATTTGCTATTATTATCTCTTAACTTAGCATTGTTCACATGTAGTTGTAATGCGTAGCATATTTCTGCACACTAATTTGTTTCTTTATTGCTGTTTTTATTGTTAGTGCTTTTGCTTGGCATGTCTTTGCATATTTGCAGGCTGTTTGCAAGTCAATGAATGTGACTTACTGCGTTGCGTTCTAACTCGACATATCTCTGCGTTCTTGTTGTGCAGTTGTAGTTTGTTTATATTTGTTCTGTGCACATTTAAATAGATCGTTGTCTGTACATTCGCTTGTAGATTTAAAGCAACTAAGATGAATAATAATAATGACATGTATGCAGGTATGCTATGCTGTATGCTTTGCGGAGACGTGCTTAATATCATTCCTGTACATTATTACGTGTCGCTTCGTGTGATCTGCGTTATAGTATTTGGTACCTGAGCAGAGGTCATTTTATGTCTACCGTAAGCTTTATATGTGTAATACTGAATAATAGTGAAATTAGATGACTTATTACTTAATCTAAAATGACGTAGTTTCAGTACCTTCATTTTTATTGAAGGATGTTAGGTATAATACCGTAAGAATCGAATTAAAATCCCTGTGCAAAATAATACCCCCACCAGGAGTATTATTTCAATAAATGGGAGATAAAGAATATATATCTGAGATGTCCTGTCTTTGCGGGACTTATCGTAGAGACCTTCCTTTCTGTCCACAATGATAGAGGCATCTAAAGTTCATTAGAAAGAATTCAATACGAATATTACCTTTTCAAAATCATAGGAATAAATTCATTCCTTCGGAAATTACTAGTTTGTGATTCACTCAATTTTCATGTAGTGTTCACTAATTGACCAAAAAATAAAACTCTTACATTGAAACTGTAATACCCGTAGCAAAATAGAAACACTAGAGGATCCTGAAACACATTTCAGCATAATAAAACTAAGGTTTGCCGCAATAACACTCTGGGGTGTCAATTCGATTTTTATGGTGTCTAATATTCTCGTAAATTCGGTTTTACTGATTTAAAACTAGATACCATTTTATTAGTAACTAACTTACTAAAAGCATTTTCCACTATCTTTATAATGGGTGTAACCAACTAACTGTTCTACGATGCAGTGCAGTGCAAAAATATTTGACTTAAAATGCTTTGCAATGTAAATGTATGAATTTATGTCTTAAATGTTTTGTATCGTATATCAAAACAATTTTTGATTTACTTATTGGGCTGTAAAATTTATAAGATTTTGAATTTGGGTTGCAAACAATAATTGAGTGAATAATTTACATAGTCCATCGAGCTCAAAGGGAGGAATTGGAAAGCGTGCTGCATCTGCTGGAAAGAATATTGATGCTCTTACCTGATTTACTTCATTGTCGATGGCAACTTCATTCGATGTCCAGATTAATGGCCAAGTTGAATCATCCAGCGAATTCCTTAAGACTCAGACGTGAAGCAATAAGGTACCACAAATATCCATTTCCAGAGAAAATCGAATAAAAGGGACTTCGGTTTTAACCCGTGATTTGTAATTTGCAGATTGTTTATAATGTGGTACCAGTGCCTTGGAACTGCGGCTCCCGCGTATGTTCATGCAATGTTTTCTTCGTTGATTCCTGGAATTGGGGTTTCTGAATGTTGGCCTCCGGCATCGGATCCTTCATGGGGCATCGTTCCTCTCGAAATCACTCCTGTCCTCCCTGCGAACCCTGGAGAAAGACAACCCGAAGACCTAACATCCTATTTCATGGAGTGTCTATTGGATTTCATGGTTTCTCAGGCCCCAAAGATACTCTGGAATGATGGCTCACATATGTGGGCCAAAAGTATAGAATTTTTATATGAACGATTTAAAGAGTTCTACCTTCCTAGAATATTTACCGATTTTGAAGTAACAACGAACATATACAAACCTAATTTAGGTATGAGTAAGTTGTTCAAGCTTTGTCACATCTAATAGTAAAGGATTTACTTTTATGGACCACCAGAAACTCCTATGCCAAAGACAAACACTCGGATTCTATTTTAATTTCCAAAATTATTGGAAATACTTAATGAAACAGTAATGCAATTCATTTGGAAACATTTTAAGTCTGGTCGTATTTTTTAATTAGTGGGTGGTTCAGTTTTTAATGTACTTCACTTCACGTGCAAAACCATTTTATGTGGTAAAATGACTCTTTTGATGGCGAAGTAGTGTTTTGGTGGTCAGATAAATGCAATTCATAAGTATAACCTTTGAGAAATACTTTAATGAATGACAATTTTGTTTTCCATGAATTCAGAATTGCCTGAACCGAGAAAAAGTGCTGATTTATCAAATAACCCAATAATGAACTGCCAGGTTGTCTTTGTAAAATGGATAGCTAACTACGCTCATTCCGTGTACCGAGCGATGGAATATTCGCAAGCACCGCCAAAGTACATTTCCAAATACTCAACTCTATTATCATTTCTTTCATGAGTTTTTGTGTTTCAATGAAATATTAATTATAAAACTGGGATTCAACAGTTGGAGTACAAATCCAGGACTAATTCATCAGGATGACTCATCAAAAGCCCACTCTACTCCTCCGTCGTCTCTTTCTGGAGATAGAGACTCCATTACTTCATATTCCAGCATTCATACGTAAGAACTTAGTATTTAGTATGCAATAATGAGTGTTGTAATCGTCAGAATTGTACTTTCAATGAAGAAATAACCATAATTGTGTGTATAGCGATGTTGACGCCAATGTTATTGCCAAAGATGTGATTCTTGGAAGTAGAGAGAATGTAAACTTTCTCCATGAAGTGTTCCGTCGTGCTTTGCTTATGAATTTCGTTCATTCTGCAGCTATAAGAAGAGTAATTTGTGTATACAAGGACTGGATTCAAATAAATGTACGATGACAGCTTTATAATATTATTACTACATTTCACAGTTACCTTGCTTAGCAGAATTTAAACGGTTTGGCTATTCATTTAGGTACCTGAACTTCCTGTTTTTATGTTGGAGCCAGAGGAGGGATCGGAAGATGCAGAATCGACGGGTAGCCTTGAGGCACCAAAAAACCGACTACGGACTGATTCGTATTATGGAGCTATAGGAATAAACGCGAATAATAATCGGGAAGAATATCTCTCGCACTTAAGAGCCGGTGCTCAGAAAGTTCTTCAAGTATTTTTTTGTAATTCAGCCTCTGTCTTTCTATTATTTCAAATCCCAAAGCATGAAGCAGCCGTTGCTCTGCTTGAAGAACAAGTCGATATTTGCAAAAGAGTTTTAAATATTTATCGCTATGCCGTTATGAACACTCGTATGGATGCTAAAACATGGTAAGCATATCTACAATGTATATTGTTATTTTTATTTATATGTGAATCAAAGTGTCTTGTATATTAAATGGTTTACTTTATTGTAGGGAACAATTGCTAGTAGTAATGCTTCATGTAACCTCAAAAGTCTTAGATCAAAACCAACCACATTGTGGTTTAAAGTATCCTGATACATTGGGCTACAAATTGGCATCGGCTTTATTTCAAGTAAGGTTCTATTTCTTTAATATTGTAATGCTATAATATTTCCGTATCTAAATATAATAGAGTAACAATAAATAATATTTGGAAATAGACGTTAATTGTCAGCTGGGTGAAAGCGAGCTTGAATGTGCCCATTAGCATTGAACTGTGGGACCAACTCAAATCTGTTTTGTCACAACTTAGTTTTTGTGACGACTTGATTACTGAATGGGCGGTAAGACACCTCAAAATAAAATTGCTACTTAACTTTAATTGGGAAACATTAAATAATTTTTCTTAATGAATTTTTAACAGAAAACAATGGAAACTTTAACTCGGGTGTTATCTAGACACGTTTACAATTTGGATCTAGCCAATTTGCCATTGGATCGGTTAACAGAACAAAAAGCAAAGAAAAAGAGAGCAGTCGGCGGTGCTCAACCTGGGGCATTCAGCAAAGATACTTTCAAAAGAAATTCTGATACCGTTGACGGTAATATTGCCTTTATGATTTGTTTTGACCAATGGAAAACGAATTCAAGGATTTTGTGAAACATTATTTTATGTTTGCAATGTTTTAGCTCCGCCGTTTGTGAGAAATAGACATTTGTCATCTGGAACGTCATCCGACAGAAAATCATTAATATTCTCCCCGTCCACTCCCCTTCCCCATCGAAAACTGGCGCTGAAAAGAAGTTTAAGTGAAGGGAATATACTGTCTCCTCGTTTTGAGAAGGGTAATGGGAGTGTAGGACATCGTACAAGAGAAGGCAGCATTTCTTATTCGGTCAAAACGGAAGACATTCCAGACAAATACATCAGTCCCGAAAATAGAACTAGGAAACGATCAAGGTCTGTTGATTCTCTTCGAAAATTATTACCACATTTTGGCCATCTGGGACAACCGGGAGCTTTGCATCCCGATTGGGCTGAAATCTCTTCTTCTACGAACAGCTTGGAAAATGCATCTACTATTCACATCGATGGAGATTCAAACAGCATTGGTAAGTTTTTAAATGTTAAACATGGACTTGAAGTGATATAATAAGGTCTTGAATTCTAGTGCCGTAGTACCCATAAAACTAACATCATGTTTCCACGAATTAAATCATTTACCACAATTTATTTTGCCACAACAGTCGTCCCTCTTTTCCACATGTAATGCATTTTCCACATACTTCATTAAGTTTTACACTTGATTATACTTAATACAAGGGAAAGTTTATACTCCTGGGGCAAAATAATGCTCTAATTTTTGTTTATGTTTTATTATAGTTGTGGAAAAGTGAACATTTTTAGTTGTAAAAACTGATTATTATGGTGCGCCATAAAATATCGGCATAATTGTTGACACTTGTGAAAATTCGTATTTTAAACTGCAGATTGCGGGAGCGAATCAGCGAAAACTGAAGTGAAAGGAGTGATAGCCGGGGGACAAGTAAAAGGTTGGCTTCCAAGTGTAGCAGCTATTCTTTGGCGAAGGATGCTTGGAATTTTAGGGGATGTAAATGAGTTTACAAATCCAAAAACGCATACGCATTTCTTCCAAGTTCTCACTGACATGTGGAGCACTCTTCACAAAGTACGGATAATCGTCCTCATCTCATTTTGAAAAGTAAAGCAATTCAAAAATAATACAATTCTGTATGAAATGTAGATCCGCCAAAACCAAGGTGTAAGTTCAGACAACACGTGCACTCCTCGCCCACCTGACTTGGTTCCACCCTTGACCTTACTGGCTCCTTGGTGTCTCCGAGCTCTGGAACTTTCAGATGAATTTCACAGAGGAAAAGTGTTAGCCTGTGCCCTGCTATGTGATATTACAATGACGAATCAAGACATTCCATTTTATCAAGAATATTTATGCAAATTCTACTCTACTGTTCACAAAATCGTTATTTCTAATCAGCAGGTAAAACATTACTATTTTTAAAGGACATAATTAAAGTAAGAAAATATGGTAAAATAAATTTGTTTTTTCAGGAAATGGTGAATGAAATAGTGAAGCGGTGTGGTACAAAATTTATTTCTAAAATGCTTCCGGGGTTTTCAGTTTTGAATCTAGATTTTGTACAAGCCTCCCATTCCGTTTTGATGTGTGATGATCTGAGAAAGGTTCACTGAATTTCAAATATCACATCACTATATTTCGTTTTCTGTGAAGAATGTCTTTAATACTTTAAAAAAATGATATATTTCTAGGCACCCCGTATGGAGGCAGCTACTTTATTGGGAACTGTTCTGGCTGTCTCAGATGTATGTAAGGAACTTCCAATATTGAAACCGAACTCTCTTCAATTTCAAACTGTGAAGTCGCATCAAACTAAAGTACGTACCCAATAAAGTGAAATGCTAAACTTATCATAAACAAGAAGGAAAGTAAATTAAATAAGTAAAATTGTTTAATTTTAGGAAGTTGTATTTTCGTGTTTATTACAATTTGCAAAAAGCGAGCAAACATCTCACGCCAGATCTGTAACTCTGCAATCGTTGGCCATTTTTCTATGTAAAGAATTAATGGAAATACGTCACAATGGCTTTCCACAAACAAACCATCCACAAAATTCAAGCCAAACAGAACAAAGTAACCGTGTCTTCTCTATATTCGCTGTTTTACTGTCCTCAATGAAGGTATTCTGTTTTATTTTAAAATATGAAGTTTCCGTCTATAATTTGAAGACATATTACTTATCGTGAAATAAATATTTTCAGGTTGCAAACAGGAGTGTTGCATTGGTTGCCTCTGACCTCGTTTTACTCTTGGCAGATTTCGCCCCTGAAATTTCTACTTATTTTCCTCTTTTGACATCAAAAATCATAATTGTAAGTGTATTTATTTTATTGAAAATACTACTTAAAATGTGTGTATTTAAATTTCTTCGGTTGTTTTGACAGGGACTTAAAGTGAGCCTTCAGCAAGCTTTACCATTGAAAAATTCGTCATGGGCTAGTGGGAAACCAGTGGAAATGGAGAAGAGACTTTTGATTTCTTTAATGTTGACTCTTGGTGAATGGTGCATGAGATTTCCTTTGGAGACACTTCTATTTACCTCAAAGAAAGAGAATACTTCATTGCTTTCTTCTGTTTTTGAGGTAAAAATGCATTTCAGAGTTTAAAATTTGAATTTTTAGACTCCTTACCGTAAAGTGAAAATATTCCAACAGGTTCTGCTTATGGTCGTCAAAGGATTTCAATCTGCTGCAGAGAATAATGTCAGTAGCCCCATTAGTTTAGAGGATTTTGATCCCAGTATTCCATTTGATGACCTCCAGGTACTTAACCGCGTTCTTGTCTTTATATTATTGACAATATTTATATTTATTGGCTCTGTGAAGGACTGTAATTTAATTGTGTAATTCAAAACAGACGGTAGATCCAAGTTTAAGGAGCTTAGGCAAAGAAAGTGTGTTCGTTCGACCGGAAAGTACAAATACAAATTCCAGCTCACAAGATATCGAAACTGTTAGACTTGCTGCACGTACCGTAAGTCCCCCTCTGTTCTGTTCCCCTCACTAGGAATACCATTGCATTTAAATTTTGAAATTTGTTTATTGTTTGTAAATATTTAGTTGATGCTGCACTTATTAACACAAGTTGGCCATTTTCCTGCTGCAAGTGGTGCTGCCCGTTGTGGATCAATTGTATCCGAAAACGACGATCTCCCGGGCATTAATTCAGAAATGGACGAGCTCAGTTCTTACATCTTCTCGTTGCCAAATCTCCAGGTATAAATTACCACTTCTATTTTAATTCATTTGCTAAAATCAAGATTGATCCTATTTCGGCCAAAATTTTGTATTTTGCCCCGAACAATATTTCCCTCAAGTGAATAATATCGATTATCGCTGCAGTATTGAATTTTCCTTCTGTGCAGATGTTTGCCTTGGACAACAACACGCTTCTTTCTATTGTGGAGTTGCCAACCCAGGATTGTCCAGGTGGCGGAGTAACATCGGGATTCACAACATCTCCTTCCCAAGTGAGAATAATTCTTCGAGATTTGAGTGGGAAGGCGTCTTGGGATGCGGTCCACCTCTTCGCACCACCGTCGACTCCTGGAACGGAAGATGAGCATCCGATGATTCCTCCCACCATTCACCACGCAGAAGACATCTTCTACCCTTCTACCATGACAGGGAATTTCTTGCCTCAAATGGGCCCCAGACTCACACAAAGAAGGCGACCTTATGGAATTCTTCCCACTATCGAGAATTCTGCTGAAGACTTGGATAACCTAGATGACGTCCGTAACTCACCTCTAATATTTAATTGCAATGAATACTGAGTATGAAAGCGATATAGTTGTATAAAACCTTGTTTTACTGTACAGGTTCTTCAGTACGTTGGTTTCACAAGTCCTGAGTGTTTGCTCCGTGTCGGAGAATCCTTGTCCACTCCTTGGGGACCTCCTCCGTCCTTAACGCAAGATAATGAAGACGATGTTGTTGCCGCGGTTGTCAATCAAAGAAACACCGAATTGGAATATCTGATGAAGTTTGACCTAGATTCCACGTATGTTCTAAAGATATAACGCTTAACGCACCACAAAATTCAGAACACTTATTTTTGCACTGAATCGTGTGGCACGTGAATAAATGTCAACATTGAACAAAATGACAAGTTTGCCACCAATAAATAGTCCTATTCTGTAGTATAAATCAGGGAATCATTTAATCGAAAAAATAATCAACGTGAAGAAGGGAATTTCTATTGGAGGCAAATCTATGATATTATGAAGCAAGTGAATTAATTGTTAATATGGAATGATTGTATTGTAGAATGAGAGCGATGCCGGTTTCTGCAGGACCAGAACCACAAAGCGATGCAGGGAGCGAGCATGAAGAAAATCTTTCGTCTTTAGCTGCATCCACGAAAAGCATAACATGCGGCTCTAGTTTCTTATTGAGTAGACGGCTTTTTAGCCAAATCGGATTAAACGGTTGGGACAAAAGAGCAACTGTTGATCTCCTTAATAAAGATGAAAAGCTGTTGAGAGAATTGAAACATCTTGACTCGCAGGTAATATTTTTGTTGACCATGACAAATACATCGGTCTGTTCATTATTGACTATTGTTTATCACTCACAATGTGTTTCAACTAGAAATGCCGAGAGGCCCATAAGATAGCTGTCATTTATGTTGCTGAGGGTCAGGAAGACAAGCAATCCATTTTATACAACAACGGTGGCAGTGAAGCTTATGAAGATTTTGTTGCAGGTGGGCATACCTTCAGTTTAAGGGCTACATTTGTATTAATACATCATTTTTAATGTATTTTTTAATTGTTTCGAATATTCAGGACTTGGATGGGAAGTGGAGCTAGAATCTCACACAGGATTCATGGGAGGACTGCAGCGAAATAAAAGTTCAGGAGAAACAGCACCCTACTACGCAACTTCATTCACGGAAGTCATCTTTCACGTTGCCACAAGAATGCCATCCAACACTGAAGAAAGTCTGCTACAAAAGGTAAACTTTTTTGGAATTCGGTTGTGTCTAATGTACCTATATGGTATATGCCATTGATGAATACAATTCTGGGTGTTAACAGACAAGGCATTTGGGAAATGACGAAGTGCACATCGTATGGTCTGAGCACAACAGGGACTATAGACGAGATATTATTCCCACGGAATTCTGTGACGTCCTAATAGTGATTTATCCACTACAGTTCGGAATGTTCAGAGTGCAGATTTCTAGAAAGCCGGAGGTTAGTGAGCCTTTTTGTAATTTATATTTGATTATCTTATATGAATTTTTTCATGACGTCTGATTTGGAACCAAGGTCCCTTATTTTGGACCCTTGTATAATGATGCGGTGGTTGAAAGGGACACTCTTGCTACATTAGTAAGAGCTACTGCTGTAAATGCATCGCGGGCAAGAAGGTCATCTCTGCAGTATTTCCAACACCAGTAAGAATTCAGTTCATCTTAATATTTTTGATGTTTCCCATTGATTCATAAAATAATTTGGTATTGTGCATGAATCTTTTCAGCTTTGAAGAGCGAGCCAAATCGTTAGCAACGATAATTCAGAATCACAAGTCGAGAACAACGTTTGAGCAATTTGCTTCTAATGTATTCTGTCCTTTGCTACCTCCAACCTTATTTCAAAGTGGACATACTAACAGAGCTTCAGGTATTTCTATCCACAGGTCCACTTGTGACACATGAGAGAATATTTTACTAATGAAGAGGTTTAATTTTTCAGGGACAAGTTTCAGTTCTTCATCGCGGACGACGGCTTCTACAATAACAGCAGCTTCCGCTCAATCCAACCAACTTGCGTCCGCCCTCTTAGATTCCGCAGTGACGTCAGCCAATGCCCGAAGGTTCCCTAGTAATTCGGCAGTAGGTCCGTATCACGACGTTGCATTTTCCCCTCCTGGTAAGATCTACCACGATTTTAATTATTATGTCAATTCAAATAAAAAAGCTTTCAACCTTCCAGGGATACCCTTTGGGGAATTCCAAAACTGTATTTTGTAAGACGTAAATTAACTAATTATTATAACTGTCAATGGTAAGATGAGAATGAGAGGCCACCACGAAAGTATTCCCTTCCGTGCATCCCTTTCTGTCGCAGGCTCTCTGTACTTTCTTGAAAGTCATCAGCCTAGGAAAACTAAAGAAATAAAAAGAGAAAAATTATTTTTGCAATAATTTCAATTTTACAAAAGAAACCCAAAAATAAATAAATACAATGAGTCTCAACGAATTTAGCCTTCTTTTTGTCTCTCATCCAAAACAGTATTTTTTAGTTTATATTGTACTGTGGATGTCGGTGCATGGTTTGTTCTGGGTTTATGTTTTAACTAACGATGTTTCTGTTTGTGTGTTTATTTTATGTGTCCCTTGTGTTGTCTGGTTCTAACAATGGTTCTTGTGTCCCCCGTACGTTTCCGTGGGCAGAAATCCGATCGGGACGAATGAGCGGGGAGTCTTCTTCCGTTCCACAATCTCCGACTCCGCCCGTACCTCCGAAGCGACTCTCGATCAAGTTGGGTCCGAGTTTAAAGCCAAAAATCCAGACACCTCCATCGAGTCCTGCTACAAATCGTGTTCCCGGTGCCACTCACAGCAACCCTGCTGGGAGACACTAGCATAATTCAATTGTCAAAGTACACACTCTCATTAGCATTTAGTTTACCATATTTTTGAGGCTCCACACCACAAACCATACATACCTTTATTAGACTACCGCAATGAACCAAGTATTTCCTCACTCTTATTATGTAGCCAACTTATTCAATCCAGTCCAGTGATCTTTTTTACTTCGTTTTCTTTTCCTCTTGTGAAATGAACAGTTTTTGTAAAGGATAAGTAACAAATGTAGACTCCAACAGTAATAAGTTGGAATTAACTTAGTTGACATAATACTAGATTCGAATTAAGTATTTAATATTTATTCAGGTTAGTTGTCAAGCGTGTTTTTCTATTTAGTATGCAATTAATCGATTATTCTTTCCCGGAAGAGACTTATGCGTGAGTAAAGTTCATGAGTTATGTTATGTTGGTCAGTTTACGATGTCGTGCTAAAATTGATTGATTCCTCTTTTCCGTAATGGTGATGAACGAATAGGAATATATATGTATGTGTAATTCTCAAGTCCGCTGTATGCATTGAGTAGCACGATGCTTCAAAGGCCAACTTTTTTGTTTCTTCATTGGACAGTTCGTTTCGTGTTGTCCGATTCCAACATCAAACTAGTTTAAATAAATTATTACCAAATGCTGATCTGTCCAACCTATTCTAGTATTTATAGAACAAACAATGCAGGGCGGTGCGAAGTTAAGACTTTTATGACTTCTTTGATTACGATTAGATAAAATACCTTAGGGAGATAATGCATATTAGGATTAGCCATATTTGATGTTATCTCTTTCAATGGAAAATATTAGTAATGCAATTGGTGGGAGAGACAATTGTGTGGATATAAAACGAACAAAATGTTTTGTAGTTTAAAATTCAATTTTACGTAACTTGACAAATGAAATTCATTCATTACTCCTGTGAATAATAAACTGCATTTAAATAAGAACGAAATGAAATAGTAGTCAAGAATATAACAGGTCCAGTAGTAGGTCAAAAACTAATGTTTAATTGTTAGCTAATGTAAAAGGCAGCTGAATATTTTCTCCATGTGCTTGTTTGTGATTTTGCAATCAAAATACCGGTGTTAAATAACAAAGCACATTTTCTGTCTCCTATTCTGTATTGGTTCTAGTGTCTAGATAGTTTCTGTATCAGTATCAGTGCTTCATTTATGGAGAAAATGTATGAACTAATGTCAAGTTTCGATTTAAATAGGGTTAGAGAAGAAAATGCACGTATTTAATACAGCATCGAATATTAGTTGTGGTTGCGATTACGAATGTGATACGAAATACTTGTAAATGATTGCAAATGATGAATGCGGTGATTATGTTTTTTCGGTGCTAGGTGCACGTGAATAATATGTGTATGCAATTGTCTTTAAAACTTTTAACCTCAAACACAACACAGTACAGTAGTTAATATTCTGTTAAAGACTGAACAATTATTTATGCATAATTATGTATTATGGGTAAAATTCCCTTTACCGGAAATTATTTCGCAACCAAATGGTAAAGGCAATTCGTCCTCAGGTTACATCTTTGTTATTTAGCGTTAGTAGTGTCTTTTTGGTTTAGTTTAGATTTTAGTCCGCGAAGTATCGTAAATTGGGAATGGAAAAGTATTTATTGTCAATTGTGACTGTACATCTGTAGGTATTAATTACTAATTAAAGGTAGTGAACTCCTTGTGGTTTATATTTACTTTGTGATTATCGATTAGGTTAATAATGCTAGTATCACATCACATACTTAAATCGTGTACTTATGTTGTAATTATGGACCTTTACCTAAATTGTAATTTACGCACATGTTCCAAATGTAAGAAAGTACTGGGTGGGGTAATGAAATGTATGTCTAATTTATTTAGTAATTAAAATGTCTATTGTAGTTCTGCACTTGCAGTAATTAATTAGTTCAACACAGTTATGTGAATTATGTGTAATATGAAATGGCAGCAATGAAAATGAACATAGATGAAGATCGCATAGTTTTTTTAAATTCTGCGTAATCTTTGTCAATGGGAAATGAACATGTTTCGATTATTTTCTAGTAACTTACGGGAGCGTACTTAATTAATTATCAATTAATTAGTGTAGATTTAGTGTTATTTTTGCATATGCAACCCAATTACTGCTTTTCTACTAGGATTAGTATTAAATTATACTTTGTGAATGATTATAGTGACAATTTGCAACGTATTGACGTTTAGTTAACCATGATGAAGCAACAGTGCAATATGTAATTATAAAGACAATGATAAATAACTGATTTTCACATTTCCTGCTAATGCTAGCACTGTGTTACTAATTAGCCAAGCCGAGCATGGAAATTAATTACCTCTCTTTTTGAGCTTCCAAATTTTGTACTACTTGCTAATAATTAATCTTAAGTACTGTTATGTACTTCAAATGATGTACAACATGAAATGACCTTATTAACAATACATTTGTAATGCCTAAATACTAGAACTGTAAAATGACATGTATGTAGACCTACATTTAAGATGATACTAGAAACTGTCACTGTCTATATAAAGAAACCTTATACATTTTGCTCACTTGTTAACCAATATCTATGCAATATAAACAAACTGTCTTGCAATTGTTCAACATTAACCGTTAAGACAATTATTGGGTAACCTTACGTCACTGTTTTGGCCTGTGTCATAATATTTAATGTATCTCTTCGGCGTGCGTTGGCTAACTTTAGTAATATGTAAATATAAATGAGGAACAATCCTAATTTGAGTCCAGGATTCAATGTTTGTGTAGTGAAATAAGATTTGTTTACTTTATTTACTGCACTGTTCTAAGGAAATGTGCACCGAGTAGTTAAATGTTAATCTGACTTTGGAAACATGAAAAGCTTATTATAGGTTGGTCGTAGCTATTGTGGTTTACCGTAATATCATTGTCATAATGAAGATATTCCATCTCACCTTATGTATGTACGATTTAGTTATTCATTGTAATAGGTAATCATCTTCATTAAATAAATCTACTTTGTATTCAATAATTTCATTGAAAATATGTTCATAAACTATTCTTATATTTTTAGCATTGAGACGATTTTTTATATGCACAAGACAGACGATTTCTATGGTGGAATGACATGAGTGTCCTCTTAAAATTTTCCTCTATGATTCCTCTTCCTGTAAACCAAAACTCCTGATTCATGCGGTATAGTTAAACCGAGTGAATTAAACGAGTATAGTGCACTGAAGCAAATTTAAAAATTATTTCATAAAAACCACAGAAAGGCTAAAAAATTAAATGTTTAGTATCTTTTAAGATTTTATTACAGTATTTACAGTTTTACAGTATAGATTACAGTAGGTATTTGATTTTTCAATGGCAAAACAAATTCGTTGAGAACATTAAAATATTTATCATTAACATAAAAATAAATAGCACCTGCACCTCTCCGTTAATCACTTGCCCATTGTTTTCCTCCGAATATGTGGTTTCCTCTAGAATTTCCAGGTTTTAATCCTCCAGATAAAGCACTGAGTAGAGGATTCTTGCCACCACCACAGTAATCTTTAAAATCATCGAAATCCAAGGCCCAAACCATACCTCCAGCTAGCCCTTCGTTCTTAATGTACCTGATTTTCTTTTGAATTGAATGGGCATTATCGTAGGAAATCCACTGATCTCCATTAACAGCATAGGGACCAATTCTTCCTTTTGAATCTTCTCGAACGACTGGCCATTCCTGCGTGCAGATTTCGTAGTAGGCGAGTATTCCCTGTTGGCGGGTGAATTCGCCAGCCAGTCCGGGTCCTTTGGCAGGAGCATTGAGTCCGTTATCGGATGAATTGGCGAGAGTGAAAGTCTGTGCGTACAAGGGAACCCCCAAAACCAGTTTCTTGGGGTCAGCTCCTTTGGAGAGCCAGTGGTTAATGGCGTAGTCCGAATTGAGGAAGTCGAGAGTATCATCTGGACGGTAGTAAAGCGGAGTGCTGTGTCCCGTTTTCTTTTCCCACGGCCCGTGAATGTCGTAGGTCATTACTCCAATCCAGTCCAGGTACTTGGACATCACAGGAACATCATAGCCTGTTGACAGGCACATTATATCGTTGCATTATTAAGCCATTTGTGTCAATTGTCTTCCTTACGGTACATTATTGACTTTTCAACAGCTCTTTCGTGTTCCTGTCTAGGGAGGCGCCCACCCAGTCAGCCAACAGCCTCAGGGACAGAAAGGGATTAGAGCTCCGCCTAATCCCTTTCCATTTCATTGGAGACAATTATTACTGTGGTCGTTTGCTGAGGGAATTTACATAAGAATCCATGGGCCTTACCAATAATGGCTAACGGTATTTACCAAATAATAAGTGATAATGAAAATGGGTTAAGAGTCAAGGCTAAATCCATATTATTATTCTATATTAGTACTTAACTGGGTATTGGAATCACGGCCAAGGCTGTATCAAAGTAAATATTACTGTATACTTTTTCATGTAAGTTGTGTACCTTTGTTGACGATATTCTTGTTCATCGAAACTGCTGCAGACAATAGAGCATTAGGCATCTCTCTCCGTAATTCCTTGATGAATTTACCGAAATTGGCTTTATCATCCGAAGAACCCTGAGTGCAATCACCTTGCCGGCAACCTGGGTATTCCCAATCCAAGTCCAAGCCATCGAAATTATGCTTTTCAATAAATTCTTTAGCCGATTTAATAAAAGTTGCTCTTTTTGCTGGATCCCGAACGAGTTGGGAGTACTTGTCATCCCCGGAGTCATTCCAGCCGCCAACAGCCAAAGTGACTTTGGTACCACCCTCTTTAAGTCGAGTCACTTGTTCGTAAAATCCGCTATCCAAGTCCACCCATGTATCAGCAGGACGAATGGTCCAAGTTTGTGTATCCAACAGGGCGAATGCATAGATGATGTGTGTGCACAAAGATGCATCGATGTCACTTGGGACATATTTTCCTTTTCCCTGTCGGTAAACCGCCCAATCGGTGAAGTAACACACAACTTTGTAATCTACAAATAAAATTTCACATTACATTCACAAATATTGAAAAACGTCATTTCTTTTAAAAAAAGCTTAAAGTACAAATGTATTCTTATCTCCCCAACAAGGGGGCCGTCTTAACCTGAACTTGGAGAGGGTGGCCTTGGTGTTGGGGTTGGGGTGACGGGAGTTGGGGTCGGGGTGACGGGGGCAGGTGTCGTGGTCGTGTCTGGAGGTTTTTCAGTAGTAGTAGTGTTGCCGTCTGAAGGAGTGCACCCAGCCACGGCTGGCCAATCACAGGCATTAATTTGCGTATTCCAATGAAGGCCACCGTTGCAACACATATGCCACACCCCACCACTTTGGTCACACATGTAGTAACATTCACATTTGGAAGGATCCGGAGAGTACGTCCCTGAAGTACAAGTGCCTGTAAAATTCAAATATTATCAATACTTCATAAATAAAAATGGATGCCATGTATTTGTAATATACGAAAGTTACATTGATCATTTTGCTTTACCAGTTTGCGGATCCTTGAATACCGATTTCAGTCGTTCAACAGGGTTAGCGTGGGAGTGTGTTTCAATGTATGTGTCAGTGTTGGAATGTGTATCAGTGAATGTATCAGGGTTAGTATCAAAATGTGTATGTGCGTTGATATCCGGACGCGTATCATCAATATCGAAGTGTCCATCAATGTTTGTGTCCGTCTGTTTATTTCCAGTGTCGATGTCGGGTTCCGTCGGTGACAACTTTTGGCATCCTGCGTTTTGGGCCCAGTCACAGAAACTGTATGCAGAGTTCCAGTGAAGGCCTACTGGACAAGACCGTAGAAGAGTTCTTCCGTGATCACATTGGAAATATGTTCCGCAGTCGTCCGGGTTTTCTTTGAACATCCAAGTACATGGTGTACGAAGGGAACAATCTCCACCTTCAAAGAAGATAAAAATCAGTGACAGTGCGATGGAGAAAATCCAGTGACTCATTTTCTGGATTTCTTTGCGATTTTGAAGTGACTGGAAGGAAATAGAGCAAATTAGGAGGATACTGGGGCAAAAAGCGAGAGTTCAGTTTACTCAGGCTCAAGTCTCAAGTGGGAATGAGGTTGCTGAAAGAGGATGACTTCCTTTTGTAGTTGATGGGCTATTTATTTAAGGAGACCTCAAGTCAGAAGTTAGATGAGAATCAGATTAGAGAAAGGTCAAGGTATGGCTGGACCCCCTCTGGAGATAAGTACCTTGAAAACGCCACCGTGACGAAAGCAAATAAGTACCTGCTTATATCTAGACCCATTACGTTCAGTAGAGTTTTACTCCGTTTTCCTTTCATTTCGGTATTTATGTTACTATGATTAAGGCAGCGCAAACCTTGACTCCTTAATTCTTTGATTGACAATGAAGATTGATAATTGAATGAAACCGTTTTCATTTTCGTTGAAATATGTGGTCATGTAATATCCATACGAAATGTACCGTATGCTGCTTAACTTTGGGGATTTTTTCTAAGTACCCACTTAAAGCTCACCTTACAAAATTAAAGCTTTCTTTCCCACAGATTAATTTTTTCTGTTCCTATGTTTTTGGTGCCTGACAGGTGAGACATCCCTTGATCTATCAATAACCGTTTCAGTTTCTATGCATTGGAGACTGGGTGACAACTGTAGACAATTTAGCTAGACACTTTCCTCTATTCAAAAGAAAATAACAGTAACTAAGCGGATTCACTGAATAATCTAACGGCAATCCAAGATTAGTTGATTGATCCAAGTTTTAGAACTACTAGACCTGTTATACGTCTCGAATACTATTTTATTTGGTTCTTATTTAAATGCAGTTTATTATTTACAGTAATAATGAATGAATTTCATTTGTACAGTTAAGTAAACTGGAATTTTAAACCACAAAACATTTGTTCGTTTTATATCTGCGGAAATAATCCCCTCCCACCAAATTGCATTACTATATAATAATTTCTATTGAAAGGGATTACCTCAAATATGACTCCTCCAAAAGTTATTCATTATCTCCCTAAGGTATTTTATCTAATCGTAGTCAAAGAAGTCATAAACTTTAGTTAACTGCATCTAAGTATAACTGTAGACTGTAGTTATACTTAGATGTTGGAATTGGACATGACAAGAAATGAACTGTCCAATGAAGAAACTAAAAAAGTTGGCCTTTGAAGCATCGTGCTATTCAATGCATGATAAATACAGCGGACTCGAGAATTACATATGCATATTATGTTCCTACTCGTTCATCACCTTTACGGAAAAGAGAAATCAATCAATTTTAACAGACATCGTAAACTGACCAACATAACATAACTCAAGAACTTTACTCACGCATAAGTCTCTTCCGGGAAAGATTATCGACTAATTGCATGCTAAATAGACAAACACACTTGAAAACTAACCTGAATAAATATTAAATACTTTAATTTGAATCTAGTATTATGTCAACTAAATTGATTCCAACCAACTAATTACTGTTAGAGTCTATGCATTTAAAATATTTGTTATTCTTAATCTTAATATTCTTGTGTAACCATTCATCGTGGTTCATTTTTCTTACCAATGTGGAAAGTGATGTCCTCTGTAAATTCACATAATATAATTGTAAATATTTTATTTATACTTACAAATGTATACCCCTAATATAGTATCCTGTATACTATGTCAGAATATTAATTTTGAACTAATTATCGTTGTTTGTTGGTCTGTACAAGTTTGCAGCAGCAAGCTATATGCAGTGACTCATATATTTCGATTTCGAGTATCAGAGTACATGTAGTTATAATAAGTGAAGGAGTTTTTAGTGTGATGACCTTGAATCATGTGTAGACATAGACAGATAACTTTTATGTACATCTTTAGTATTAGCAAAGGCACTCAGGGAAGCTAATGAATATATTCCTTACAGTAAATATATGTAGCTCCGATAAGTTTACATATAACCTATTCAGTATTTCACAGGCTATACCGGTGTAAAGTTGGCGTGCAAAGTAACCTACACTACAAATTATACCTAAGTCTATAGAATACAGGTAAATGTAATTGTCAATTGTTTCAAAATAAAATAGGTACATGCTTTATACTTCGGGGATTTAACGTAGTATTTGATTTTGTCTTTAGCCCTCTTTAAGTTAAGTAAGATGTCTCAAAATACACAAATTGGCTTAGAGGGGATGGCTTCTAATTCTGAAGAGGCTAAGCAAATGTACACAAAAATTCTGAGAGAAAATGGAATCACTACAGAAATAAAGGAGGTGATAATTGTTGAGCCTGAATCCCTGAAGGGAGAACATATGCCCGCTAGTTCTTGTCAATACGTCACAATTAAATTCGCAGATGACTCCAAAGATCTAGACCTCTTCATTAAGATACTATTAAAAAATCCTTTTGCGGATATCATGACCAATTTGGAAGTTTTTGACAAAGAGGCAGTCTTTTTTAATGACTTGTTACCAAAAGCAAAGCAGTTCTGCATAGCAAAGACAGGGTTCATTAATAATTTTATCTTTAAATATTTCTATTATTATCATCATACTGTTAGGTTCAATATTTTGATTCTACAATTTAGAACAGACGACCTCATTAATTTCCTTCCAAAATGCTACTTTGCAAACGAGTCTCTAATCATTCAAGAAAACCTTATTCTGCAAGATTACTTTAGTATGTTGGGCAGAACGGGAAGACAAGATCTTCCACAGGCAAAGTGCGTACTCTAAGGTGTTAACAAATAATTAATTTGTACTGCATATCTACTGCTTGTTTATGGAAAACTATTTTTACCATCAGGATGGTTTTAAAAAACCTGGCGAAGTTTCATGGAGTTTTTTATGCAACGATAAATGATATGGGAGTCCAGACTTTCCTCACTAAATATCCAGTGGCTGTAAAAGAAGTTTATTTGGGTGAAGCAGCTCGCCCTTCCTTTGCTGCTGTATTCGAAAACAACGTTAACCATGCAATTCGAGTACTTGAGGTATGCAATTGCTGTTTAGTATTATCATGGTCAATTATGGACCTGAATTTGGGGATTAAATGAAGAGAATATATTTTCAATTATGTATTATAATTGCAATAGGTAAGTAAATTGGAAGGAAGTGAAGAGGTCGTGGAATGGCTGAAGAAACAGTTAGGAAATCTGTACGATAAAGCATGCAATATTCTTGTCACAGATCCAAATGAAAAATTTGTGGTATTCAATCATGGAGATTGTTGGAATAACAATTTTATGTTCTTGAAGAACAAAGAGACTGGAGAATTGATACACCATATTTTTGTGGATTTGCAGGTTAATTAGCATCTGATACTATATACTAAAATTATTAAAATAAGATAACAAATTCATTTGTTTGGATTACAATATTATCTCTAAAATTACTTGCAAATGGTATAATTAAAATAAATATTGCAGCTGACTCGATATACATCTCCAAACATCGATATAGGTTATTTCCTTTTCACCAGTGTCAAGCCGGAGGTGCGTAGGAAGCATCTAAAGGATCTTTTAAAGTTTTATTTTGATACGTTAGAAGAAACTGTCAAGAAATTGGGCACATCGGTGCCTGTGTCATTTGACGTATGTACATACAATGAACCGTAGTTAATTCGTTAAGTCTCTTATACTATAAATATTTTTTATTTAGAAGACAATATTTCAACTTTCTTAGGAATTTGAAGACGACTACAAAAAGAAATGCACGTTCGGGTTTTGGATAGGAATGGTCTTTTTCTACTTGTTAGAAGACACAAAAAACCTCGATTTGGGAAAAGGTGGAGACGGTGTAGAGCAAGTGAAAGAAATACAAAAGTGGTTTGAAGATAATCCAGAAAAAGCTAAAAATTCATGCAAAGAGGTTATTGAATCTGTACAAGAATATGCTAAGATGTCCACAAGTTAGATCATTACCCATCGCTGAATAGATTACTATGCAAAAATATCAACAATGTAATCTTAATGACTATTTGTAAATACCAAGAAATCGTAATAAGGAATACAAATTTCTATTTACCCAAAAGTTCTGTTAATCTGATTGTAAAAACGAATAAAAACGTAATAATAATATAGTGTAGCTGTGAAACTTATGTGGGCATTATTATTATCTAACAATTATTCATGAAATAAAGTCTAAATCTAAATAAATTCAAAACTCTGTCCCCTATGATGGAAGGAGTTAACATCGAATTTAGTAATTGTTAGCTGAAAATTATGTACTGATATCAAGTGCCTTTGCAAACATCATAATTCACTTATCACAAGGAAAGAGCAGTATAAATACACCACAAGGTTAAACTTGTGTACAGGGCAGAGGCAGAATGAACTTGGCCCACCAAAAGTGCTTACAACATGAACAGAGTCGGAAACGACAAACAGCCCAACTACCCTGTATTTTGGAACTTTAATAGTCTCTTTTGCATCATTCAAATCAGCATGAAATTAAATACTGTATTGAGCACACAGAAGGGCTGAGGAAATACTAAGCCGGGCTCAGCAATGATATAAAACACAGAAACTGTCTTTTCCCTTTCAATTTCTATACTACTCAATGGATACATAGACGTATTTACAAACCTACACACTTGTCATTTACTGTTTTTGTTAGTAATGTTAGCAATGTATGATTTGGATGGATTTTGGTGTGTATAAGGTATATTAGTTGTATATTTCATGGACATGCATGCTCCTTCCGATATACATATAATATAATACAAGGTATGGACTGTCATTATTTTTTGCGAGCTTGAAGGTTTACTTTTGTTGTCTGACGGACGATACAAACTTTACAGGTAGATATAAACCATTCATTCTGTAAGCAGGCCATCATAGCGCGCCTCTTTTTCCAGCAGTGACTCATGCTATTATTATTCTAAAAAGGCAAGGAATCATACTCTGCTCACTCTGCTGTATTCTCGTTCTAATGTTCTGGTCAACAACATCCTACTCATCTCCAAATACAGCAGATTATAATATACATCCCTTTGCTGGAGAATAACAAAGGAATCAGAAAGGAAGTAGGAGTTGCTAAAGAAAAAGTAAGTTCCAACATTTTAATTTCAATGTAATTAGACCTGCGGTGATCACAATTTTTAGATTTCGGACATATTAATTTGAAATATGTAATTTCAATAGTTTTCATTCGCCTCCATTATCACGAAATCTTTGGAATTTGTAGTACACACTGCTACGCTTATTTTTTCTACAGTAAAAATGTCAGCAACTGAAAAAGTCATCGCGACGGACGACGTCAAGGAAAAGTACACCAACATTCTAAAGGGCAATGGAATACAAAATAGTGTAAAGGAAGTCTTGATATCCAGTCCTGATCTTAAAGGTGACCACCTTGGTAGCACCTGTGACTACGTTACAGTCAAATTTGAAGATGGATCGGAAGACTTAGATCTATTTGTGAAGAAGAAGATAGAAGGAAGTCCCATGATGACTGCTATGCTCGATGCGATGATGCTATTTGATAAAGAGTCCGGCTTTTTCAATAGTTTTCTGCCTGATGCTAAAAAGCTTTGCAAAAATCGACTTAGGTATTGTCCTTTAATATTTCCATTTTAATGATTTTTAATAATGTCCACTTAAGCTTTTATATAACCATTAAAAATTTCTCACACAAGCTGGACAAACGTTAAATACTGAACAAATTATTGTTTACAGTAACGCTAATTTAGTCGGTTGTTTTCCGAAGAGCTACTATTCAGATAACACATGTGTTGTACTGGAGAATCTATCAAAAAGGCAATACATAATGCGCGATAAATCAGAACTCCAGAACTTGGAAGAGGCAAAGTAAGAATATTCTGTATGATACTTCAACTGTTATTATTTCATTCTCTAATAATTATTTGGTGCAATCATAAATTGTCTTGCAGAACTGTCTTGAGAAATATGGCCAAGTTTCATGGAGTTTCATATGTGATGATATCAGAATTGGGGCTAGACAAATTTATAGCTGCTTACCCAATGTCAGCACGGGAATCCTGTATTAGTATGGACATGGAGCAAATGTTTGGTTCACTTTTCCCGAATAACATTTTTAATTGTTGCAAGATTTTGCAGGTGAAATTCTTGATAAATTTTCAAACAATTATTAAATATTAGAGAAACGTTATAGTACAGCCGGTGACAGTATCTAATTTGTTTTTCGATTGCGTAATGTAGTCTCATCCACAAGAAGACATAGAGGAGACAGTGGAATGGTTGAAAATGCAAGCAGAGGATTTATTTCCTCGACTGTGTCAAGTCGTTGGAAACGGTCCTAATGACACTCTTTTAGCTTTGAATCACGGGGATTGTTGGAATAATAATATGATGTTTCTAAAAGACCCGAAATCAAATGAAATCATTGATCATAAATTCGTAGATCTGCAGGTTAGCAGCTTGGCTTCCTAGAAAAAAGATTTTATAAATGTAGAAAACCTTTTCACCGTTATTTTAATGTACTTTTAACAGGTGACTCGTTGTGGTTCGCCCAACTTGGATATTTCATTTTTTCTGTTTACCAGCGTGAAATCTGAAGTGAGACAAGAGCATCTGGAATCATTACTCCATGTGTACTTTGATACGTTTAAGGAAACAATTTCTGCTTTAAAAGGAAATCTTAACATTTCATTTGAGGTACAGTATTTTAAGTATAGCTCTCCCATCTTTATTGGTACCAGTGCATGATTATCATCGTTGAAAAACTAGACTGGCTCTTCAATTGGTTAACCTATGTTCTAGCAAATGTATTTGTGAGCACATATTAAAATTTCTTTTTGGTTTTTTAAGGAATTCTTCAACGATTACAAAAAGAAGTGTTTTTATGGTTTCGTTTATGGTATAAATATGAAAACAGCAATTGGCGCAATTAAGGATGTAGACAACAATGCCTGCGGCACTGATGTGGAGGAAATGAAAAACTATTTCAACCAGGTCATAGAGAACTGGATTAAAAAGAACTACGACATAACCAAGGACATTACAAAGGATGTCATTGGCTCGGTGAAGGAGTACAAAACACTGACTGAAAACCAAAAATAATACTACAAATTGTTTACCGATGAAATAAAATGGCAATAAAAATTAAAGCACTTAGAATTTCAACCATTTCTTCCAGAAATCTGACTTACTTAGCAGAAATCATACCTTAAGTTGCTTTATAGCATAGATTTATAGGTACTATATCATGGAACTTAAATTGCTGCATATTAATTAGTACTTCATAACTCTAGGATAAATTGCGAATTTAAAAAATGATGTTTCAAATATTTTCATTTCTTCGAATATTAATTACACCTGTAGGTTCATTTCTGGTAGTGCAATAGAGGTAAATTAGTCATGCTGTAATATAGTGCAGGAGTCCAGTTGATTGAGACTTTTTCAGCTAAGTCAGTATATGCATTTGTATTTAGTATAATAAGCTAGGAGGCTGACATTCTAATGGTCGTAGTATTATAGATATCGTGTGTGAAAACGTTCTTGGGAGTGAGAGCAGTAATGCATTTACTCGAATGTGTGGGTTGGTAACTACGGTTAGTTTCGACCGGTTTCATTGTTTGGCTTTCCCCGTGTCTTTGGTGAGCTAAGGAGAGGCAGTCTATTCCTTCGGAGTTGTTGTCATTCATTCTCCGAGAAAACCTCACCGAAAGCGGACTCTGCGCTACTCTCAAATTGTTTCAAGGTTTTGTTTTCAATTTGGAAGAGAGTTAGTTCGGTTCTGCTTTTACTATTTCTTTGTCTATCAGTGTAGTGCAGAGCTTTTCACAAGTGGAAACTCGACGAGTGGACGCTACGCTTGTTCAGTTTCAAGTGAGTCTAATAATTAAGTAAATATCCTAAATATTCACTGACTCCGAAAGCTGAAAGTTTTTACATTCGTAGATAATAAGAAATTTTCTATACTTTTTATGCCAAGAAACACATCACTGTTTCCAACTATTTCCAAATAATAATAATATTACTGTTATTACAATTTTCCAAAATCTTTCTTAATGTACTGCAACAAATCGAAATTGGCATATAAATAAAGCAATAGCTATAATGTGAAAGTTCAGAGTGAAAGTGAAGAAAGTGTATTATTTCGATAAATCAATCAGAATCACAACAACAGTGCCACCGCACATGTTTGTCGAGAAATATCAAGGAATAACAATACAAATAATAAAGATTTGAAGAACACTTTGAAAGGTAAGAAGTTAGCTACTCTGTAACTCTGTAATGTAAATATGTTTAGGACCCTGGTACACTTTTGAATTACTGCTCCTTATGCCTTGCTTACTTTGTTGCGGTTGCTGAAACATATTGCAGATAGTGTTTCATCCTTAAAATGCAGAAGCATATAAAAATTCAGCAATAGTAATCAAACACAACTTATTTTCCTTTTAATGTTGTTATATTAGGCAATGTACCTATCTATGAAGAATTTGACCATGTACAGTGAAATAAATGTAAATAAGAGAAAAGATGTCTTTAGTGAGTGTACAGTACTACACCTAAGATATTTTCCTAAACGGAAGAAAGCTTGAAAGCATTTCTCCCCGTAATAGGAAAATACTATTAAATTGCTGGTACAATTAATAACTTTTAAACATACAGATGGTACACAGTAGAGCGTGAGTGAAGGTTACGTTAAGGTTACATAATAATATAGGTTAATTATGTTACTTCGTTGATATAGATAGCGAATGAGAAGCATCGATTTCAATCGTAGTATTATTTTATTGTATTCGCATGTTTGTCCCTCATTTTGCCATTAATATGAAATCCAGGTATCCGAAATGAGAAAATCCAGATACCTAAACCAAAAGGATTCAAATGGTCTGACCTAAACCTGATGGCACTGTGATGGGAACGTATCTGTACTGTATTATGCAACACACAGATATTGTAATTTATATAGGACACAGTAATAATTAATTCCATCTCTGGAAACAAATAGTAGAACGCAGGGTTGTGTAGATGAATGCTATCTACCACTGCCTTTTATTATCAGAACACAATATTGCGACTTAAACTTAACCTATCCTTTGCAATACACGCAATTGCTCCTTTCCGTCAATCATTGTGTCAATAATATGTAATTCGCCAAAGAAACCCAGCCTAGCCTATATAGAAACATTACGCTATATGTACACCTGTACACGTATGATCATCCACTTATTAGATGCGTAGTATTTTTTTTATTTATATGTTATTAAGAATAGTTGCTTTTCTGTTTGAAGGGCAGGTCGGCCAAGACAACGCAACAAATGTTATGCTCAACTAATATTTGTTTAGGCAATATGTCTGCAGACTTACCTGTTATTGCTTATAATTGTTGCGTTCTTTTACGTAAAAGACATTTAATTTCTTTAAAAGTGTACAACTTTTGACAAAATCCTACTTATAATAGAATTCCATACATTATTATATCATCTGAATTGGAGAATAATATTATGTCTTTGTGACAACATGAATTCAGTGCAATAGTATATAGTCAGGTACATTTTCCATAAAACGCACGAAGCTTTATAAACATAAACGCAGTTTAAGCAGGAAGACTGAGGTGGTGTATTGTAGTATCGCGTATGTGTAGCTAAATGGTTATTGAAATGGAAATATCATTCTGAAGGTTAAAGCTATTTTATTTTCAATCAATACTTTACATTACGACTGTCAGCTACTATGATACTCCATTCCAAATACACTGACATTTCTAATTTCGTTTCTCCGTGTTGTTGTACTTCCAAGTGCACTGAAAGCGACTGATTGAAATGTTCGTTTGTATAGCTGTAATACATTGAGCATTATCGTAAGTAGTATCCATGTGTAGTGTGTAGCCGCAGTTATACAACGTTCGTTTGCGTTCTACTGAAAATGAATGCGTGGTTGTAAAAGTATGAGTTTTAAAGGCAGACCTATATACTATCTGTTACATCGTACGCAAACTATAAAGGAATGGAAATACTATCACGGAGTTTTAAGCTGTTTATAAGTGACATGGTTATTGGTTAATTCATTTTATAGTAATGTTTAATTCTACAGTAATAAATGGTGGATTAGCATGTAGTAGCATCTAATACTGGACAGAGGTAATACGTTCGTCTGTTGCTTGAGTTTCCCTTGCCGGCTTTGAAATTTTAATTATTGTGAGAAATCAAACAAAAGTAACGCGAAATGAAAACATGTCCCACAAAAATACATGACTTCATTTTCTGTTGGGGCAGTACCAAATGCTTAAAGCATACACAATAAATACTTGCAAGTGGATTAGATAGGCGGGGAAAGTAAACTAGCAAGCTTACCTCTGGATTTTCACTAAAATATTAATGATTCCGCTGTCAAACATGGTAATATTTCTTTATTTTATGTTTTGTCAATTGAACTTGGCTACGATAACCTATACGATGCTTTGTATAATCACATTAAATTCTTCTTACGATAAGTCATCCTATCGTATTTTAATGCTAAACTTACTGCAAACAAAGAAGAGGTTTATCGATCTTAACAGAAGTTCAATACAATGTATAGATAAGTAAAGGATACAGAAAATGTAAGTTTATCTGTAGCAAAATCAAAAGAAAATCTGTCTTTAGAATTTTGCTCTAGTTTCCTGCAGAAACAAAAATGCTTGTATTTTCAGTAAATGACCTTAGAAGAAATAGGTGAAGTGACAAACAAGGGCTTTTCTTCATTGATGCCTGTAAGAATTGCATAATTCCCAAAAATGTGCATTCAAGATTTACATGTGAGCAATTTGCTAATAGAAGTCTAACTTTAGACAAAGTATTTACCCTTCTACATGTTTCTATGTTATAATAAAAGCTCGGGAGGTTGCATACATCCAAAGCGATGAAAATGGATGAAATCGTTTCATGTGGTAAAAGTCTTTGTAAAAAAAGTGTGTCAAGGTGTAGTGCATATGACCAGATTCACATCGCAACATAACAGAGTTTCATAAAATTCTTGTCATAAATTCTCTCTGGCTACTAGCATTAAGGTGAAGCCAGTTTCTTGCAGCGAGTTGTATTTTGTATTATACAACTATTTTCCTGTAAAGTTTACAGCCATGTTTTTGGAAAAAGTCAGTCTCAATCAGTGCTGATTTTATTGCATGTTTTCGTTTCTTAGTGTGAAACGAAGGTTAGGGCAAATAGTAGACATTATTTAAGGAATATTCAATCTATGATTTGATTTCGATTGTTTATAGATGCGTTGGTTTAATGTGTTATTAGTTTCCTTTAGCACTGACACACTTTGATTTTATGGGAATGCAGTAACATGTTTAGCCGTAGAACAAAATAACAGAGTTTAGGAGTGACAAAGAATTCTTTTTCGCGTGTGGACATCAATAACCATAATCGATCATAGTAATTTCACACCAGAGCAGGACTCATGCTGAGGTCAAGGGAAGAGAAAAATAAGTCTCCACTCGGATCATTAGTGAATCATCGATGATTTCCTTCGGATAAGCAATAGCGTGCAAAATTCTTCTGATTTTTCACTACAGAAATTACTAATGATGGTTAAATACTGCAATTTGGCAATATGTTATGGAATAATCACTTTTCGATGTAAATATCAACCACTAATCTTTTTGTCACAAATAAGCAATTCTTAGACCTTGAATGGGACTTCCACTACTACGTCAAGTTGTCAAATACCTAAATTAGTAGTGAGGCTAGTCATTCCCCAATGGTTAGACTTGACTTTTGATTCCTGTGGCTTGTGACATCACATTGTTGAAATAGTCTACCACACATTGACAAATACAGCAACCCAAACCAATCCATCTTAACAGAATTCCATCCAAACGAAATCTGACAAATGTTTTATTTCCTTCCTGTAAGGAATTGCAATCTTAAATCTGGACATATTAAGAAATGTGGATTAGAACAGGCGCAGTTCAGAAATAGCAAACCATTGAGACTTTAGTTATATGCACCAATCATCGCACAATAACATGCAAAACGAAAATCCTGCTGAAAGCGAAAGTTGAAAGTGCAATTTGTGTCCCTAAATAGCAAATGTGCATTTCTATTTATCGTTAAAGCTCCAACAAGGAAAGCAAATACAAGCAACCCACTCGGTTGGCAATTGGCATCTCACATAAGCGACTTTATTATATTACCATTACGTAATAATACGCCAAATAAATACCAACATCCGACTCCTACTGCTATGTACTTATGTATTTACTCGGTACCTTGAATTTTATTAAGTACAGCATAACAGCTTTAAGCACAATGTATGCCGTGTGCATGTGCAAGTTTATTTTAAAGTGTACGATAGCAATAATCTTTCTGTGAGCATTACGTGTACTCGAGTGCAATAGCATACATATTATTATGGCTTACTGATAACAAGACGATACGTGTTCTTTATTCAGTAGCGGAAAGCTACTGTATCCAAACCCGACGTATGTCTGTCTGTCAGTTAGCTAGTTAGAGTCTGTTCATAACTCAAGAACAATTAAAAAAAGTTTGTGGAATTTTTTTAAAAGAAACATGCAATTTCTCTTTCAAAAATGGGGCATATCTGACCACTGTAGTGTAAAAAATAAAAGAATAAAATCAAGAAAGATTTAATAATACTTGTGACTGTGACTGGGGTAAAGATGCTACTGTCTTAAGTGCATTTTGCAAATGATTTATTTCAAGTTTACATAGTATGTATTCTGAGAATGTCATATAATTTATTTCTTTGCATATCTATATTCTATGATGTTGCAAAGTAATGATAACCTTTTAAAATCCACGTGTACACGATTCTTAACTACCTTGCTGGAGTTTTTACTTTCTGACGTCACTAAAACAGCAATGAATATGCTATTACGCCTACATTTAACAGTGTATTTCGTATTGCAATCTATTTTTTTTAAATTTTTACAGTATTAGAGAATTTAGTAAGGATAAAGTGCATTTGAGGATTTCTAGGATTGTTTGTTGTTTCATACTGAAAAATCCATGAGCTGTGTTTTGGGCGTGGGGTTTGAGGGAAAATGTTATATGATAAATTGACAATAATAGAATTTAGTAAAGCCATTGAGCTGAGCCATGGAGGCCGAATGTTCCATTCATCCTGATTTGTGACCATCTGAACCAAATCAGTCATTGTGTGGTTTTCTTTCTCTGCTCTGTCTGAGTGCTCACTCGCTTTCTCCGTCAGTGGAGGAATAATAAAAGAGACTTGGCTTCACTTTGTGTACGGACAGACTGTCCATGTCCAGTCCAGTCCAGTGCATTGAACACGCAAGAAGTCGATTTGTCCAAACTGCCGCTCAAGGACTTTGTCAACCACACTTTGTTCACTCAATACAACTCTCCATCCCAGTCCAGTCAAGTCACTGATTGCCGAATTTCTTAGAAGTGGGTAGCTCTGCCTCAACTAACGTACTATAACGTGATCAACCTAATATTATTATGTAGTCTCAGAATCGAATGCTGTACATATGCATGTACGAACGGTTTATGTCCTCCACAGAATAAATATTCCATAATGCAACCATTTTTATTGCTACTAAGTTATACCATCGTCAATATCTAAGATATACTGCTTCACTATCATGCATTACGCCTTTAAATACGTGTAACTATTTGGATATGCAGAATAGAACTCCTGACTTTTCATGTTTTCGACTGTCTTTGACTTTACAACTTCAGGTGGACTGGACTGGACATGGGATTGACATACGTCTGGACAAGTTTAGAAGGCTTGTCTGTTTGTTAATCAAAGTACCTAAATTCCTTAGCTTGACTTATTACTGCAAAAGGCAATTTACTGAAATGAAAATATTTATTTAATGCTTTCATGTGGACCTTTTTGTTTTCGATGCAATCCTAATTCAGCCTTTTACATTAGTAGTTAACTGCAATTAAACATGCTTGCTTTACATTTGTAAATTATTTTCATTTATCGGTAAGAGTTAGGCATACCGTAGTACTATTTAATTGTTGATAAACTGATAACACTTTTTATTTATTGTTGCATATATAATATGTATACTTTCTAGCAAACTCTTTTATTAGCCTCCTTTGGTCCAGTTCAACTAATCTCCTTTCTAGATGAATTGTACATAATCGACTTTACATAAATGTTTTTAATCGTACAACCATTAAATTAAAAACATGCACAAGTATTATATGCAAATATGCACATACAAAACGCTCGTCTTCTGAAATGGCATTTTGAATATCTAGCATAGTAGCATATTTTAATACAGAAAACAATGCATGATCATACATGAGTTGTACATAGAGTTTATATTTAGTATTTATTTAAGTGTAGTGACATGCCTTAACTCAATGAGTAATGATTGCAATCAAAAGTCGTAGTAAAATCATAATATTATTATGCCGAGGCAAAAAATGAAATGCAACAATTAAAGACGCATAATGCATAAAGTAATAAAGTATTTAAACATGTAATAATTTTAAGAACTTGGACCTGCAACACGCTATTTCATAATGACTGCGTTCGTTATAGATTATCTAATAAGTCCTAGAGAATATCACTACTATTATTAGCATTCTGTGGTTAATAATTAAACACTGCGTTAGTATGAGTAGCCCCTTTACTACTACTTCCTTCATTATAACAAGAGAAAGCAGGAGAGAAAGTTGTGCATGAAAATCAGAATGCGAATTTCCAGGGTAGTTAAATAATACGTATAATACGGATAAGTCATTCTTAATTTATTATAAGGCAGAACTACGTTTAGGCAATGTTCTTATACGACTGTCTCTATAACGTGGTATTAATACACTGCATATGCCCCTAGGTACACAAATCTGTAATATCTTAGCACGAGAGGCGTACATAATGTTATAAACCATAATGTTGCCAGCGGACGTAGTCGTAACCCGTTGACCCACTTATTTTTCTCTCACATCAAATCTTTTCGTCGGTTTTAAAATACATAGAGAGCTTAGGATTAGTTTTATATACGTAGCAGTACGTAGTTACCCAAAAACAATGGGACCGAAATATGCGTAGGTAAAACCATATGGAAGTATACATTTTGTAATAGCAAGCACACATATATGCAAATATTTCAAATAACCAAACCATATATAGTTTGTTAATAGTTTGCATTAGTTAAGAGAGAAAGAGTATGTCAATGTCTTTCTCAGCCTCATTTATGTGGGGCTAGTTTAATCTGTTGATTTATACTGTGACCCGAGCTCGACTCTTGTACGCTTAATATTTATTACGTAGTGACAAATTTCAAAGTATTTCATGTGCCATGGTCATGAAAGCAGACTAAACTATTTACAGTACTAAACAGTCTTATACTTTATTGAAGTAGATAACTTAGAAAAACATGCGCCAAATATTCAGATTTTTGTAAACTGGGGAAAGTCAAAATTATGTCAGTTAGTTGTGTACTAAAAGAGAGATTTTTCCAGGCAGTATTTACTACTGTTTGTGTACGTGCTTTGCTTGGTGAGAACCAGAAAAGCACGTGATTTGAAAAGGAATTGAATATTTCATGTCTAGTGGTAAGTTGGGCACTAAATCTGATGACCCAGTAAAGAACAAAGAAAGAAATAAAAAGCACGAGCCAAATCTTTAAACATTTCCTGACTCACATGGGGTTTATCCTTTGTGTTTTCAGACTGCTTTCCATGCGCATTGTGTGTTTTGGGAAGCAGTTGTGCACTTCACTTAGGAATAATAATAAACTCCTAGTCCTCATTTGAATTAAGTGATACTATCGTGCATCACGAAACACACATATCATAACAAACATGCACCCAGAAGAATTGCATGCTTCCTCAAGAATCGAGAGCCAATTATACAGCAATACACGAAGAACTCAATTTTGAAATAACCAGAAAGAAAAAAGAAAGTTTATGGTGAAAACAGAGAAAGGTCTTTAAGGAGTTGCTTCCTTATTGTCATTATTTGTCTGTTTGTTTTACAACATATCCGCTTTCTTAGCCTTTTGAATAATAATGCTTTATTACCTATATGCAGGTTTATTTTACGATTCCAATGGTTGCGGATTGTAGCTGTACTAATTTCGGTGCACTAATGTGACCTATTTACTTGGTTTTGTACAGTTTTACGAAGCACTAAATTTTTTAAAGATACTTTTGATACTATTAATGGTGAAAACGCAAAATATATAAAATATATAGGCAAATTGTGTACCTAAATTATCTACTATTTGAAATCTTCATACATTTTTAATTTTTATTTCGAAGTAAATAATAAAGTGCGTAATTGCCTTATTATTTCTCGCAAACTGTATTGAATTCAGGTGAAGTAGGACCCAAATAGAAATTGCAGGCAACATTTGAATATTGCTATTGCTATTGGGGGAAATGGAAGAAACTCTTGCCATTTATTGTATTAAGTAATGCATAGAGCGATTGTGCAATAACCTTAAATTGGAATCGAATATATTTTGTATGGCTGAATGAGAAATTGACTTAAGACACGAGAAAACTGCTGTTATTCCATTTGAGGACTTTCGCACTGAAAGTTTACCAACAACGTATTGAAGTTGTGAATGGTATGAAAACATGTATTTATATTACTGTGTACTCTAAATGGATGTCTTCTTGCATATACTTTCATGCACCATGCAAAGTCTTCGATTTTTTCTGATTGGTGATTGAGGAAGTTTAGAAAACATATGAGGTTTGACCATTTCTAGCACCCGACTGCTTTAATTTGTCGACTCAGGTCAGAGCACTTGCCAAAAAAGGCTTCACTTCAATAGTCTTTACTGTAGCTTGTAGTATATATTCAAACTATGTGCACAAAATCTCTCACTCTCACACTTTTATTCTATACAGCACATTATTGGTAATAAGTGGAGTATTGCAAAATAATTAATTAAGTAAAGGTGACATATTTACCTAGAGTCAAAGTAATTTTCAAGCTGCGCATGAGAGTGTAAATACCAAGCAATTTAAAAATATACCTACCAATCTTGAATGAAAAATGACCAAAGCAATAATTTTGGTTGGTTTCAAATTGTCCATTAAAATACCGGATTGACAGCTAACCTTACTTACACGGTGAAAGTTTTCTTAACTGTGCTGTAAGTTTTCCCAATTTGGAATATTTCATGATTACTTCCTACTACAATTAAAAATTGTAGAATAGAGCCACCAAATGAATGTTGGAGTAAACAAAGTAAGGAAAGTGAAGTGAAAGCAACTTTCTTGACTTGACTTTTCGGTAGAATTAAGTACCTGGGTGCATGTGTTATTTTTATTTTGTCAATATGCCTTTAAAAGTGTGGCTGTCTTCTTCCGAGCAAGTGTATTATATTAATAAGAATAGACAAAAAAGTGCAAAATGGTGCACACTTCTCGTGCACAATTTTTCTACACTCCCAAATTATGAGAAAACTAATAACTACCTATTTCCATAAATATTCCGCGATCATGGCTCTGTTTTACAATAAATGCCAAACTATTGCCACTTGTAGGCTATTGTCGATTCCTGAACTTTTGAATACAAAAATAGCAATTAGATATTTGGAACTAAAAGAGTAATCAAAGATAATGCTGTGCTGTGTATTCTTAGAAATACTACCAATGAAATCGCCTGAGTATTCTATGTATAGTCTGAGTATTGTATTTCTATGTAAGGACTGCGTACAAACAGTACCCTGGCATCTACAATTTCTTGAAGTGACGAGATGAAAGATAGATATTAGACTTCGCACGAATTTGATATTTTGATGAGCCATTTTGATAATTGGTTCTCGAGGCGCTGCAGGGAATCGGGTAGCTTTGAGTAGAACGTGCAGGTATCCATTCCATGCATCATTTGTCCCGAATGCTTTTCCATAAATCAAAACATGACCTATTGGCATTTAGCAATTCTAAACCTTGGTTCTACTGTCTTCCACCGCTACTGCCTTGCAAATAATATTATTATGACTACCTATTCTCCTTACCACCATTTCTGAAATATTTGTGTTCTAACCATTAAACTACTGTATGCGAATGCTATTTAATTCTGATCTCCTCTATTTATGACTTGTGTTTAGTTAGCCATCAAGAAAGCAGCAGCCGTGCCACACAAATAGCTCTGCGAGGAGTACAAGGCCGTATGATGATGTGCAGACGAAATGAATGGAAAGAAGTAAAATAGAAAAGAATGGATTAGTAAATGTGGAAAGGTGAGGATGTGGGAACTGGTGTAGTGAGAGTGTCAGTGATGCCAGAGCGGAGATAAAGAGTGGAGGAATCGGCGAGTCGTTGGGCGACCACGGGGTGCTATGGCTGCAGCACAAGTGGTTCATTTCCGCTCCGAGTCGAATAAAAGTCCCGTCGTTCAGTCATCCTCCTCTGTTTCTGCAGCCACAGCAAATAAAATGCCATCAAACTATGATACAATTACTGCCCTTATGCTTGCTTGCCAGCAAGGTCGACCTGATGATGTACAAAAAATTCTCAGGCAAAAGGTACTCCTATTTATACATTTTATACTATTCAGAATAACCAATTTAGACGTATATGCATTTTAGTCTATTTTTACTTACACATAATGCAATTCTGTCAATACTATTTCTGGAATTCAGTTCTCATGACACACCATACCTAAATTACTGCTCCACAATGAATTCCTTTAAGCTTGACAGTGAACATTGTTATCCAGATATAAATGACAGAATATTAACCTTCTCATACCGCCTTGCATTGCACAGCTTACTTTCCTAATTCTTAATAGAATAGTGGATATATGGACATACGGTTATAAAAATTCTTGGGAAATGGAATAGGAAAGTTAGAAAGAATCTGATTAGTACAGTCGAGGTGAATAAAGTGAATATTTTTAATGGAACCTCAAGGTCATGTTGTTTATAAGCCAGTGAAATATTGCTTCTAATTAAGTTATGAAATACTTTTCCAATCATGAATATGTCTACTACGAAATGCTTAAGGAGTATCCTTGAAATAAATTATCATGTACTTATGCGTAACTTCTATATCATACTTTTGAAAAGCTTTCGTAGTGGTGGCCACAAAATATTTATCACCTTTATCAATACGGTTACGTAATTACCTTTAAACTACACCGGACACTGTGTTTAGTGTGCAATGTCTTTTACTATTGATTTAGATATGTTTGAAAAAAGGATGTTGATGATTACAGAAATTAATGGTGAAAGAGCGGACGCGGGGAGGAAAGACGGCTTTGCACTTTTGTGCAGAGTCTGGAAGCGTGAAATGCTTAGAGCTTGTTCTGGCAGCGGAACCTTTTATAATAAATGCTCAAGACGAAGAAGGCTACACTCCACTTCATTTGGCCGTCATTACAGGAAATAGAGATGCAGTCATCAGTCTCATTTCAGCCGGGGCAGATGTCAACTGCCTGGACAATGAAAGACATTCTCTCGTTCACTGGGCCACGGGTACTCAAATATTCTTCTCTAATTGTCCTGCTTGTTAGGATACCTGCTTATTATTCATGTTATTGCCTGTACGCTCTGCCTTTGTCTTCTGTCTGCAACTACTTTCAAATATTCACTAGGAAGCTCTGCTAATGCTAATAGGAAAACATTTACGTAAATTCGTAATTTTATTACTGACATGACATTTCCTATCAGCAATTGCAATTCTCTCCATTATGAAAAATGCTTTTCCTTTTTATGCACAGTTTGCACTTATTCATGATGGTCATGAATAATATATGATTGAGAAGTATCTAATGAATATTTATATAACTATATATTATTTATAGACTTGTATAACTGAACTACTTATATTTACCGGAACTTAATGACTTAAATGAGTGACCTACTTTACTCTTGCGATAAAAAATGCCATGATGAAAGACACATTATTGTTCTGCAATAGAGACGATGTAAATGTGCAAAAATGAAATAACAAATTATATTATAATTATTACATATTACAGCGTACACTATTGTTAAATACCGAGGACGTACGTACTAATGATAAATGCAATTTTCATTTCCGGTATGTTTGTGCTAACTGAAAGGATTAACATATTTGTTTCATTAATCTGAATGTGTGAATGGTTGAAAAGTATTTAGAACTACTAATAAATAGGTTGCACTTTAATGCATGAAGCACGCGGGGAATTGCGCTTTAGGAAATACGTTTATTAAATGTTTCATTAGGATAATTATAATGTTTGGAACAGTGTGTGGCGAAGTGGAGATTCTGGACATTTTGTTGGGAAATGGGGCGCCGGCCACAACTCCCGACATCCACCTGGCCCACCCCATCCACTACGCAGCCCAGATGTGCGGGAGTGTCAACGGGGTGAATTCGGGTTCGCGTGCCCGGGTTCAAAGCACTGTCTACGGCGTGAGTCCCAAGAAGGGGTTGGCCATTCTCCGGCGGTTGATCCAGCACGGAGTTCCAGTGGACGTGCGGGACCAGGACGGAAGACAGCCTCTCCTGTGGGCCTCCAGTGCAGGTCTGTCCTCCATCCACGTTCATGTCACGTGTCATGTCATGTACCCATGTCATATGTCCATGCAACATGAGAGTGAACAAATAGTCTAGAGTAGAGTCCGTGTGTGCGTATCTGTAGGTACGTAGGAATTTAATTCGGTGTAAAAGCTTTTATTTTATGGCATTTGTTTACAAGCTGGAATCCACTTATACCAACGGAAATACGAATCCGCCAAAAAAGTTCATATAGGCTTTTCTTTTGTAGGTAGGTGTCTACTCAAATCAGTCATACTTCATTATCTTCAAATTTAATTAAGCTTTCTGGCTGATCCTTCCTATAATTCTTTCTCTACTTTCACCAGAAATTATGTAGTGTTACATTAAACTGCTTTTATGGGGCATTTGAGTACAAAGAAATGCCAATCAATGAATTGTTACCGAAAGGTCGTTTGCAGTAAAGTATTTTTATTTTACACTCGCAGTAGTTTTTGGGACAGTTACATTCTCACGTTATCCCTTAACTCTAATTAGACACTATAGTACTATAATCATACACCAAATGCGGCATTTTGGCTTACTGGCTGCATAAAATGTCAAACATTTTTATCAACAATATTTATATCGTCTATGTAAGTATTTGTAGTGTACTCATCAAGGAATGTTTTGTTAATGAAATGAACTACCTGCTCACAATTTACTGATTTAGATTGTATTGTAGTGTAGTAGTGGAATGAACACTATTTATGACTCTAATTTTCTGGCTCTAATAGTTTAATTTATAATAAACGGAGGCTAATAACTGGAGAATTGTGACAATTTTGCAGGAAGTGGTGATGCCATCTTATCACTTGTCAACGCTGGAGCAAAAGTTGATGCCGAAGATAAAGATGGACTCACAGGTAAATTTAAACACTATTTCATATGAACAATGAAGAAATGGGCTTGCCTGCGTAAATTAAGCTACCTAACCAAACATACGTGTAAAAGGGGGTCACCCTGTTTTAACCAGTTTCACCATGATTCCAATTTGCATCCGATTTTCCCCGTTTCCACTATCTTCCCCTGTCAATTTTCACAGGGGGTCCCGAAAGAGGGGGTTCCGTCCTGAAGTATGCAAACAATTATTTTGTAAAGCAATTAAATCAAACCATACCGAAAATAATGCACCAATATCATCATTAGATAAAATTCTCAAAGTGAAGTGAGAATATAATATTATATTAAAACCTGTCAAAAGTTTTCTATAATCTGAAATGTTCATCCATATGAAAATCAAATATGGTTACACATATCCAATCGCTTATCCATTAGCCTGACTCTGCCTGGCTCTTTAAATACGACTTACATTACACACACACTCATTAATCTTGTCGAAGCACCGTTGAGTTGTGAAAGTTGGTATAGATTTGGATTCAATTAAATTACAGTGGAATTAATTGACCCTGATTCTTAGGTGCACTTTAAAGTAAACAAAGAACAGTGGTGGTTTCTACGCATAAGTAATTACGTATGTACACAAACGTAGTTAAAGTATACGAGTAACTAGGAAAAGAACATTATAGTTTATTTAAATAGTAAAGCTGCTGCATACTATAAATTGCAGAATACTTCAGCTTTGAGAAACATACTCATTTCCATTCAGGGATTCAGTGGACATTATTTACAAGCAATTAAGGAGTTGCTCTGTCGCACTTTTCTATTGATCGCTTGCAATCGATTCTGTTGATTATTCACTGCGACTAGACATGAAATTTTCATTTGAGTTTCCTTGAAGAAATCGCCAAGTTTTTACTCGAAGCAAAGAACCCCAACCAAAGAAAGTTTTTCCTAGAGTACATTAGAACCGTTTGTAACTTTGTTACCTAAATTTTGTTTGCTTTAGTGTGTGTACGCTCTTACATTCACAATCAACGTGCAATCAACTAAGTAATTCAAAAGTAGGCAGCTTACTCTAACTACCACCTAGATAGAATAGAACATTCGCATAGGTATTACGGAATCCTTACGTCTTCCTTATTATCTCAGTGTATCAAACATGAGTTACCTGCTTTTTATTACTGCGTGATGAATGCAATCATTTCAGTATCATTTCCTTGAAAGTTTACTTCCATTTTGAGGTAGTCTCCAAAAGTAGTCGACTTTATGCAACTTTTGGGATGCAATGCACCTCTACTTCAACTTCATAATACAATACCTTTTTTAGAGAAATTGGTTTTAATATAAAAGTCAAATAGTAATTCACATAGATGTGCAAAAACAACAGGAATACGATTCATTTCCATATTTTTTACATTACATACAGGTTTGTTGCTAATTGTAGTATGTAGTTAATAAATTGTCTAATTCAGCTGCAAACTATATAGCTTTTCGTAGAAATATAGACAAAAGATTTCCATGTTTTAAAAAAAATAATTCTTTGCTATTTAAGGACTTGTAAAACAAATCCCAACATCAATGACCGGTGTATGAACTCTTTCGTGTCCGTGCGCTGTGTAACGGAGGAGCGTTAGCGTTACTGTAATATATGCTTATTCTTACTACAAATGCGTATAATAACATCGATTTGACAGGCTTAATTTATTCTAACTTAAAAATTCCATATTGCCCATAATTTTGATGGCGAAGGGTTTATTGACAAATCAAATATGAGTTTTATTAGGGAGAAAGGTAGAGGCAGAACTTTAGGAGAGCTGCTTCAGAATTAAGTCTAATGCAGGTGCCAGGTGATTTACTGAATCACGAACCAGTCAAGCTATGCATTATAGTAAAACAAGGAGCGCAGCTCAACATCTGAACCTGAAAACCTATGAATGAAGGAAAAGAACCTATACCAAACAAACTTTAACGATTAGGTATCACGCTACTTATTCACATACTGATACTACGTACTTTGATTAAAGTTACTTCAAGGTATTCCCATTCAAAACAATTCTTCAAAGAAAACTTTCTTATTAGACCCTCCATTTTCTACTTTTCCAACACATTCATATTTAAATTATATTTGCGTAACATAAGGTTTTATGTTGTAACTAAAAATGCCAAAAATGGTTTGATAATGTAAAGCACATCGTAATTGATGATTTAAAATTGTATCTGACTCTTAATAAACATGTTTTTGGTGAACAGCTCTTCATTGTGCTGCAAGTCGTGGACACACGGACTGTTTGGAGACACTAATAGCCCTGTGCGGGGCAGAAGTGGACGTGATAGACAACAATGGGTGCACTTCCCTATTCTATGCAGTGACCTTAGGTCACGCGGACTGTACGGAACTCCTTCTGAACTACGGTGCAGAGCCGAATCGCCAAGATAGGAAGGGAAGAACTCCGGCCCACTGCGGAGCCTCCAAGGGACAACTGGAGACAATTAAGCTGCTGTCGAAACACGGAGGGAATCTCTGGCTTAGAAATGTACGTGGAGATCTTCCTTTGCACGAGGCTGTCATTTCCAGACGGAAGGATTTAGTCATGTGGCTTCTTGCACAGCGAACTGATGCTGTCAATGCTGCCAACAATGATGGCAGATGTCCCATTCACCTCGCTGCCTTGAATAATAATGTCGAAATGATCAAGGTACGTCCTTTTTCCGTATTTACACACAATCAATAATTCTCATTTAACAAAATTTGTAATTAAAGTCCGCAAAATGATTACGCAAGGAAAACTGTGTCCTTTTATGAATTTAAAGATAGGCACGTTAATTTTTATAGAATTGTTTTAAATACAAATAATTCCAAACTTTGCTTTATCAGATACGATAATTCGTTTACATTTCGTCAAATGCATGTTTGACTGGGTTAGAAACCTTTTTGGTTTTAAGAGTACATGTGCTACATAAATCAGTATTACGCAATATAATGGAAGTCTTAATTGCGGAATGGTGACGATGAAAAGCTTTTAGTGCCAAATTATTGAATGCGATTAACATTGAATTTGGCCATAATAGATTTCAAGGTACATTGCAGAGAGTTGGTATGTAGACACGTAGACAGTACAAGGAGAAAGACTTATCATATTAGATTACTCGCTTGCGACGAATTTTACGCCCACAAATGTGTAATGGTAAATGCTAAATACGTTACTGTACCGATGATAGAAAACCATGCGTACGAAAACATGTTTTCTTCTGGTTGGCAATGTGGCATGTCCTACCAAATCAATAATCGTTAAAGCTGATATCTAATGTCTATGTGTGGAATAAAACATATGCAGTAGTTTCCTTTCAAGTTCAATGTCCGCAAATGAATTAGTAAATGTATATATTCCATTGCGAATTGCCTCTCTTGTTTGTCTGTCCCTCAATAAAATATCCATTAAATTAAAACTCTTTCCGATTATATATGTTGGTCGATTTCCATTCACTCGAATTTTTTTCAATCTCTAGTTACACTACTCATGTACAATTTATGTAAACTTTTTATATTGTATGAATATTTGGCAATTTTGTACTTAGTAATTCAGGAAATTCTGTATTAAATGGTTATTAAATGGTTATTATTACCTCATTACAAAGGGACATGGGTGAAAGCAGTGAAAGAAGAAAATAAGGAGATAAAGGGATGATTAATAGGAAAAGTGTAAAAGAAATGACTATTAATTAGAAATAATTACTTCATCTAATATAAGTACATGTGTTACGTGTAGTATGGAGAATATGTTTTGATATGAAAAGTAATTAGAAAATCTTATAACAGCCATTTGCAGGAAAATTGAAAATACCTATATATTGGCAATATTTTGCTACCAAAAATAGTTCTGCGATATCCATAACCTACCAGTAAGCCGTTCTACTACAATGTATAATGGCAACGTACCCAAATCGTAAGCTATTCAAGCCTACCTATTCCAATTGATTAAAAGAACGAACCTAATTATTTTACTTTCTCCCAAAACATTGCAATTCGATTTTCTAACCAATGGGTACCCTTCCCCTAATCTGTTACCCTAATATCTTATTATTTTAGTAAAACGTATTAAAATTGCAGATCCTGATCGATCACCGAGCAGATCTGAATATTTTGATGCGAAGTGGGAAAGGAGCCGCAATGACGGCACTGGATGCCGCCATGTACCGTGGAAACAGTGCCGTAGCCAAATTCTTGCAGCTTCACGGCGGACTTCCAGCCAACTCTTTAAATGATGCGGCCCTTCAGAGACGACTTAATAGGTATGCCATTATCTATGCTTAAACTCATTACGGAATGGGAATGTCGTGCCACAATACATTTTATTTGATATTCTTCGCGATGATTTGTTTAAAGAATACGTACATGCCAAGTTTTATTAGTTTGTAATTGTAAGTACACACATGAACACGTAAGACAGGTCTGGGGAATGCATAAAATATCTAATCTACTTACAGGGAGCAGGGAATGCATTTAGCATTTAGCTACACGAACTAGTTGAGGAAAGCTATTATGAATTGTATTTTTAGTTGGAAGAAAGTAGAAGCAAATAATATCGGGTAGTAACTTTCGCTTAGTAAATAGGTTGACAGTTTTGTTACTGCATATAAAGGTTGACAAATAATATATGGTTTGGGGAGCATTTTATTCGGAACAGGAGAAATGTAGTACAGAGCTTGTGGATAAAAGAACACGAATTAGGTATACCGAAGTGAGTTACACATTTGGAAGTAGACAATGGAATTGTGTAATACTACGTTATACTTCCAGAGAGTGTTTGTGTACTTATTGTAGGAAATGAGTGCAGAAGTTCAGCTGCCTCTTATACGATATATAATTCACTATAATGTTGGTAAGTGTGTCGCCATCGGTTCGCCGTTTCTCATTCTGGGTTAAGTAGTGGCACACCATGACAAGTCTAGCTATCTTGTGTTTATGTATATGCACATTTACAACAACAAACAAACATATACCTTATTTCGCTATAGTGGGTCAAATACAATTGAGTCACCCTTACTTTCCCCAATCATATATAGCTCACAGCTATCTTATATAATGAATAAGTAAACAATTTACTGTTCGATTGACACCATTTTATCGTTTTAGGTTATCACCAAGCAATTTCTATAGACAATATTACCTCAAAGATAAATAATAGCCAATGCCGTAAAGAAAAAGTGTTCTTTAAAGAAAATGGCCTCATTTGGTAGTGGAAGAGAAAGTTTTAATTTAAATTAAATGTTATTTGTGGCATAAATAATAAAAGGCAACTATTTACGTTTCCAGGTCCCTGGATAGCCAAGTGAGCCCCGCCAGTAGTATGCAAAGTCACTTAAGTTCCCACCACCACCCCTCCCCCGATGACCACCACCACAACTTTACATCTCCCGAAGTATTTGACAGTTCTTTAGCGCAGTATACTCACAGTAGTGCTGTAGTTGCTTCTTCCTCAATGATTCATCCGCGAGTTAGTCCGTTTATTGCAACGTCAACACCTATTATGGATGACGGTGTTCAAACAGACTCCAGTCATTATGTCCGTCATGTCGATGTCCAAGTTTCAGATGATTTTGGGGAAGATATTATTAGAAATATGCGACACCGGGAAGCGGGAGAAAGCAGTCAGAGTAATTTATCGTCACAACACCGAAAGGCAGAGAGAAGAAGACGGAGGAGATCTCCCAGGGAAGATATAGAAAGCACTGATAGTAGTAGCACTGAAAAAGGTCAGATGATTTCCCGTATTACCAAGAAATCTTCGCGAAAACGAAGTAGTGATGACACAGCTTCGAAAAGAGTCGCCAGTAGATCACCATCTTTGTCTCAGGATCACGATTCCGAAGAAATGGAAGAGTCAAAGAAAATTAATTTCAGTCGCAGCAAAAGCGGAAGCAAAGCGAAGGAACAAAGAGATTCCAGAAGCCGTTCGAATGATAAGACTGCACATAAAAAACGTATTATTCCTCAGGAGAGCAGTGATGCACTTCTTGACAATACTATGATGAGTGAAAAATTTTCAGAACTGGAAAATGTTGCTGTCAATAGTTCAGAAACAGAAGCCAGGGAGGAAGATTTGATAGATGAGGAAAGCGAGAAAAGTTCTTCCAGGGAGTCCAGATCCAAATCCAAATCTGTTGAAAGGAGTAAAAGTAGGAATAAAAGGAGCAAATCAAAATCAAGGAGTTTGTCAAGGAAAGACGAAGGAAATGTTAGTAGCAAGTCTGAAAGTACGGAAGAAAGTAAAACCGAAGAATCTAGTTCCGAGGAGAAATCGTCTTCGAGAAAATTGGCTCGATCAAAGTCAAGAGAAAAGAAATCATCCGAGGAAGAAACAGAAAAGAAGATATACATTAAAAAACAACAGAGTAAAAGCATCTCAAAAGAAAATTCCAAATCACGAAGTGTTTCCCAAGACCATCGATCCAAGTCAAGAGATTCAACCAAAGAAAGCTCACAAACAAAAGGAAAGAAGCTTGGAGATAAAAAGTCAAGTAGCAAAAGTTCGACTGAAAAAAGTGGAGATCAGGAATATGAACCTAGTATTTCAAACAGAACCAGAAGCCCTTCAAGTAAACGTTCTAGTAACTCTATTTTGAAGTCTAGAACTCCGTCTGGAAAGCGCAGCTCTGTTTCATGGCATGACGAAGAATCTAAATCCCGTAATGCAAGTTTAAGTTCTCATAAGAGAAATGCAGAGACCAAAGTTGATAGCAGAAAATCAAGATCCAAATCGAAATCATTAGAAGTTGAAGATACCACAAGGAAATCTAAAAGTCGGTCAATATCAAAAGAAGAAGAGTCCGGTAGTTCTGCTGGAAAATCAGGGAAAACACAACAAAGCGAAGAAGAAGAACAAAATGTCACTGAAAGTGAAGAAGTGGTGGACGAAGGTGCAAAAAGGAAAGTCAAGTCACCTAAAGAAAGGTTGTCCAGAAAAGATAAAACTGACTTGACTAATTCCAGAAAGAAAGTAGAAAAAGCAAGTGACGAGGAAAATAAACGCTCTTCAAAATCAAGAAGCTCTTCAAGGAAAAGAGAAGAATCTGATAATCAAAACTCAGAAAATGCCATTGAAAGTGGTGAAGAGAAAGCACTAGAGAGAAAACCTTCCGTTTCACCCGAAAGATCTGGCAAAGAGTCTGGCCAAGAAGACGAAGTGAAAGCTCTAAAGCGACAATCTTCCGCTTTGCCAGAAGAATCTGGTCAGGAGGAGCAAGAAGATGCTGTGAAAAGAAAATCACCTGTTTCACCGGAAAGAATTAGCAAAGAATCTGGTTTGGACGAAGAAGAAAAAACAACGGAGAGAGAATCTTCCGTTTCACCGGAAAGATCTGCAGCGATCAGTAGATCTCCTTCCAAGGAAATAAAAAGATCCCAATCCAAGGATACTAGAAATTCCAAGAGCCGCTCTCAGTCTAAAGAACCCGAATCCGAAAAAAGAGTAACTCGATCTCATTCCAAAGATCTTCGCAAATCAGTATCCAAAGATTCGGAAAGCAAGAGTCGCTCTCCATCAAAAGATTTGCGTCGCTCTGAGTCAAAAGATATTAAAAGTCGATCACAATCGAAAGACATGAAAAGTCGGTCACAGTCTAAAGATATTAAAAGTCGTTCACAGTCGAAGGATATAAAAAGTCGATCCCAGTCCAAAGATTTAGATTCAGACACCCGTCGTTCGAAATCAAAAAGCTTAAGCCCTCCAGAATCTCTGTCAAAGGGAAGAAGTCGCTCCAAATCAAAAAGCAAAAGTCCTCCCGAATCTATCTCGAAAGAAAAACGTCGTTCCAAATCAAAAAGTAAAAGTCCACCCGAATCTACGTCGAATGTAAAAAGTCGCTCCAAATCGAAAAGCAAAAGTCCCCCAGAATCAACAACTAAGGGCAAAAGTCGTTCCAAATCAAAAAGCTTAAGCCCCGCTGAATCAATATCCAAAGATAAAAGTCGTTCTCCGTCAGAAGAAAAGAATGAGCCAGAAATTGGTGCTGGAGAAGTTTCATCCGTGGAAGAAAAGTCTGTAAATGACGATATGTCTTCACAATCTAACGAAAATGAAGACGCATCATCAATTATTGTGGAAAAATCTGAAAACATATTTCGATCATCAAGACCCGATGATGACGATGAACCGTTCTCAGTTTTGGAAAAGAAGTTATCAGAAAACGATCAAACAAGCATCGATGAAACAAATGATTTAACTGTGGAGAAAGCTACAGAAATCGATGAAGAGTTAGTACCAGAATCAGAAACTGAAGAGGATCTGATTGAGGCTGGTAAGCTCATAAATCTGCAAGAGGCAGCTGCTAGACGCCAGAGTAAAACGAATCTGGCTCAGAAACCAATCGCCAATGAACGATCTATAAAGCAATCCAGAAGCCGATCAATGCCACAATCTAGAAATCCATCACTACAACGAAACCCTCCTGAAAAGAACGAATCAAAAGTGCGAGAACCTATTTCAAGAAGAACTACCCGTCCGAGTATCAACAGTAAAGAATCTTTGAAGGTGTCTTCAAAAACTCCAAATAAGTTCCGAAGTCGTTCGATATCTTCCTCGCGGTCTAGAGACGCCAGTGCCTCTATCGGAAAAGCTCGAGTGCACCCAGTGAACAGAAACATAACAAAGACTTCGGAAGAGCGGGAGATTGAATTGCAAGAGGAGCTTTTAGCTTTGCGTAGAGATGTAGATAGACGTTTGGAAAGCAATAGAAAGTTGCGGAGTTCACGGCGAGTTGACACGGGTCGAAAAAAAGCCTCGACAACAGTGAGTCGAAGATCGAGCCGGGAAGACGGCGACAGAGACGAAAGTCCGAATGTGATGGACTCCGGGTTCAGTGACCAAGTGGGTTTGACGACCTCTGCCTCGGAAGACCACATCCGCCTCCGCCAAGGTATGAAATCCAATGCTAATATAAAGAGGAGAGTAAATGCTAGAAGACCTACTTCAGGCACTGTCAAAAGAAAGTCCATTTTTAGTTCTTCTGCAAAGAAACAAAAACCGATTCGTGACAGAAAAAAGTTTGATACTCAAAATCTTGTAGTCAATCAAGTTCAGGTGGATCAGCTTTTGCCTGACGACCCGGATGAGTCCAATTCTACTTCCGCGGGCGGAGGATCCGTCACCAGTGAAGAACTGGACAAGAAGGAAGCTCGCAGACGAAGAGCTCCCTCCAGACCAAGATCCAAACTCACCTTCTCCAGAGGGGAGGATATCAAGGCTAGTGACAGCAGAAGTAGTCCCAGACCAAAGAAACCCACCGATATCGACACTCCCGTCTCCGTCACTCAAGCAATGCAAGCCAGCATGAGAAAGTAAGTGCTCCAGGTCGCTTATTCCTCCTGGAAATAAACTTCACTGTTTCTTCCTCAAAACTGTTAATTCTATAATCATGTACATCTCTTGTTTCAGATACCAATTAGAAAGAACCATTTTTCAAGAATTACTAGAGCTCAAAAGACTTCAAATTCGAGCAGGGAAAGCCAACGAGCAAGTTTTGGTTAAAAGACTGGCCGATAATTACCGCAAAGCAGGACTCAGTATCAATTTCAGAGAATATGATGGACCCTACACATTTCGTAACTTCGAAAAATATTTATATGGTACTGCTACTATTATTCATTCCTACTACTTCCTTTAGATATTAATGTTAAGTAATTTTTAATTAAATACTGAAAATAATCGCTTTACCCAAATAAAAATTAGGTCTTCTGCCATGAAATAATGTTTTTAATAGTATAGTGGACCATTAATTGAAAAACACTTTTAAACGATATCTTCGTTATTTATTTGTGTGAACAAGAATTTCAAAGGAAATGAACTTCAATTAAGTGGATTCATGGAATTCATGGCTCATTATAAATTCATGGCAAAACCAGTATTTTACAGCAAACTGTCTAATTATTAAAGTTGAGCGATTATGTTCAGCGATCAAAGAGTTAAAAATCTCGTAATTAATAGACCCGCAATAGTATGCAATATGAAAGTTAAAAATCAAATATTCTTGATTTTAGAACAACTTCGGCTTTTGCAAGCAAATAGAAGACTTTTACCCCGGTTTGCGCCTTCGGATGATTTGGAAAAATTGAGTGTGGCCCTCAAGAAAATGAACGCGACAAAATTGCCGTTTCTGGATGACATTGAGCGCTCTGAAAGTTCTTGCGACCACACTCAATGCACCCACACGACGCATCGATGTCACCACGCTGCCCACGCTTACACTGGAGTCCCTTGCGCTGCTTACAGTAAGATTTCGTTTAACATTAATAAAATGACAATATGTGGTTAGAATGTTCTAAGAAAGAAACTCTTTAATAGTAGGAAAAGGGCGAAAGAATGGCTTTCTCCCTCGAGTGAACCCCTTAAGGTCTCCGGGACCAACACAAAAGGACCCCTTAACCAGAAGTGTCCTTGGAAATGGAAATCCCTCCTCCGTCAACCAAGCAATGCAGATTTCCATATCTCCAAGAGCCGACACACAATCGCCCATTACCCTTGAGGTGCAACAAGGAGCTAACACCCAAGTATTTTCCTTACCCACACAGAGTTTAGACCCTACAAAGAATTATTACGTAAGTCTGTCCATAAAACCTAACCCCAGTCCAAGTATTTCCACTTCACCAGTTCCGAATCGCTCTGATGTCAATCAAGCCTTGATTGACGATTCTGGATCCATCAGTGCTCCTCCTCCGCCCGCAGAACCAGATTCCTATGTAGATGTCAATATAGACAGGGACAAGCATAATAAAAGTCTTTGATTGCTTTCAGATACCCAAAGGGTAAACCTAGACTAATCCTTCTTTTGATAGTGTACCAGTTAACAAATCAGTATTTCTTAGATATTTACCTGTGCACGATGATAAGATTCAACGTTATCAGACGTCAGCTTGGTATCAGCTTTTACAGAGGAATATCCATTTAATGATTATGCATTTTATCTTTATAAGTGTAGATTAAAATTTCAATTGTAATTGTAAACGTAGTTTTTATTGTTCTGAGCATTGAATGTTATGAAATATTATGCTAATGACGGTTTGTAAAATACATGAGTAACTACAATAAGTTATAACGACTGCTGAGTTGGAAAATGGAACAGAGAAAAGAAATTGTCGCTTAGTATGTGCAGACTAATCATAAGTATACAGTATTTGTAAATGGCAAGACTTTACAATATTCTTTATAAGCTTCTGATGATAATTTAAGACATCCTGACTTTTAATGAATGTATATAATATTTCACTTTTACTATTTAAGCTACAATATTAAATTCTTCTAGTATTCTAAAGGTTGTTTATGCTCCGTGCATTTTCAGTATAAACTGAAGCATAATCATGATGAACGGTTATACCTAGATGTGTAAAAATAAGTAGATAAAATAATTAAGTATGTAATTATGTCAATGATGATATTGATGATACAAAGTAAGCGAATGTACATGAATGCATGTATCACTATGAACCTCTACTGTGCTGTATGAACGTGTAGTATAATAAATTATTTTGACTATGAGGACATCACGTATTCTAAACCATTTTTATTAGCATTCATTATAATTATTACTTAGTATATTACAGACAACACGAAAGTATTTATTATCTTGAAGATCTATGATATTGATACTATGATATTCCTCTAATACAGATATACCTAATAAAACCCAGGCTCCTCTGAGTATAGCCAAAATTTCTGAAAATTGGCAGTCTCGAATGTGCTGGTTACGTATATAGTACCCAGAATATATGGATATACTCAACAAAATATACGCACCTCACTTTTACCATTGTTTTTAACGTCAAAAGTCGACTAAAGAAGACTAGACAAGGAAATGTTTCTATACATCTCGGATATGCCGGGTTTTATTATTAAACTTACGGTATACCCAAGGAGAATAAACTGTTGCCTTATAACAACAGTTTATTCCCCTTGGGTATACCGAAAATTTCAACTATTATGAATTTTCATTTTTTGGATTTAGATTTATTTAAGACAATAAGAAGGTATGTGGTACATTGCTGGATTAGGCAGAATACATTTCTCGTGAAAAGGATCGAAAACGCAACTACCACACACAAAATTCATTTTGGTTTTTCGAAATATTTTATTGCGATTTTAGGTGATAAGCTCTGTTTTACATTACATAGAAAGGGCAGAAACATTTAACAAGTAATTTTATTTGTTTCATTCAAATCAATATATTCAATACAAATATTAATATAAAAATGTATTCTCAGTACATTGAATAAAAAACGTATGCAAGTACAAGTTGTGTGTGTGTTCTGTTGCATATATTTTTATATTAAATTGCACTGAATACAATTTTTTATTAATTGTATATTCATTAATATAACAATGCATTCAATTTAAGACAACTATCAATTTAATACATTCAATCTAATTTTTTTAAATCAATGCAAATTGAAATAGTGCTATCAAATGTTTTCAATACAGTTAATTTCAAAACTATATTCAACATATTTAATAGTAAACGGTATTTATCGAAAAAGGGGCACTACTGTTTCAAATAAAACGTAGCCAAAATATGGAATTAAATTATGTGTTTAGTAATAATTAGTTAATTAGTATGGGGGCGCAATGTCGATAATACCGTATGCGTGTAATACGATTATACGATGCATTTAAGTAGGGTTCCTTACTTGTAAACCATATTTATTTTTCTGTAAAATATCGAAATAGCGTTATTTCGATAGGGGGCCCTATTTCTATTTCGATAAATACGGTATATGAATATAGTTAGCAGCCCGTGATTACGTTTTCAAGCACAAGTAAGGTTTTTTTGTAGCCGCTAATACTACAACACAGTAAGCAAATACTAACAGTAAAATTAGATAATAAAATAAAACAATGAGTATAAATGTGTACAAGTGTTTGTTCTGAAATCAACAGAAACTTGACATAAGCAAAATATTCATAGTAAAGTCATTATTTCGTGAAATACATGCAATCAATGCATAGGTTATTAATGGAGTTTACAAACCAAATTATTTCTTTAATTTGTCCTTATTAGTTATTAGTTAATTATTAGGTAATTAGTTAAATAATTAAAATCTTCCAGCACACAGCTTAGCTGCTCCATTGTCCATTAAAGCTCAATGAGTTACATGGACCTGCCAGAATTATATAATATAAGTATTGTAATGTAATAATACAAATAATAAATTTGTGTTAATCTACAAACTGCAAAGCATGTAAGAAAACTTTGGCATAATTTGGAATGTAAATATCTGTTAACACCTTATATAGCGCACAAGTCTTCCCAACAAACGTTATATAAGTGCTTAAAGAAAAAAGGGCAATAATAATTTTTTTCCTTTAAATTATAAGGATTTTATGCGTCAGTTATACTACAGGAAAGGTTAGACTATACCTATTTTCAGTGTATGCTCTATATCCTAAAATAGATTTATTATTTATCTCATTTTATAATAATCGATTTAAAGTTAATTATTAGTATGTTATTATGTAATATATGAGCCTACATGTCCTATCCTGATGTGTTATAATACTACCAAAGTTGGAAATCTGGGCATAAAATGCCTTTTGAATTCAGATTTAAAGATTATCATTGAGTAGATCTAGCAAAAGACAACTTTATATTTATGTCACTACTTTAGATATTCTAAATAATATTATTGTACACTAATGTACTTTATATATACATTAATTTTAATATTTTAGTTAGTTATTAGCATAACATTTTGCGAGTTCGTTAACACTAATTTACTTTTCCTTATTTACTATTGACCACCGACCACCACCTCTAAGCTTTAAAAAATAAGGATGAACAAGCAAAAAATGATTAAAATGAATAAACATCAGCAAAAGGGAAGGGGGCTTTTTCTTCATGAAAGCAGGTCAGTTTAGAGAAGTCGTTTATCTGTAACAAACAAAAGTGGTCATGCAAATGAATAATTAAATAATACTAATGCCACCAAATCAGAAACTAATTTAAAATTGCCTTTTGGGAACTTTTAGAGTTTGCATCAAGATCGTCACTACAATTGCTTTCTGAACTATAGTTGTCCAGTTTCTTCACTGATTGATCCTCAGTTACTTCTTTGTAGAGCATATCCAACTGCTCATTCACTGTACCAGATTGCTGCAATTAAAGTTTAATGTAATAATAACATCGAGTTTACTTTTAAGCTTACCTCCGCGATTAAAGTAAACGAAAATATTTTTCACTCCCAGCATACCTTTCCAAAAATATTCAAAGCCTTTAAATCTTTCTGCAAAATGTCGCTGAGATCCTGAAGGGGAAGTTCGTAGCGATAAACGATATCTTCAGTCATGTTGACATTTTCCATCCATGGAGGAACTTTGCTTCTGATTTTCTTCTTTTCCTTCATTGCTTGTCCAGCCAGCTCAGTTTTTTCATGAGAGGCCCACATCATTTCTTGGTCACCCTCTGCTTCTGATTCAGACATGTACCTTCTTTCGATGCCCCCATCCTTCGTACACTGCGACTCGGTTTTTCCTACGCCGTCTTCAGAAATTTCATTTTTCGAAAGCGAATTTGAAGAAGAATTACTTTCTTCTAAATATTTACTCCCAAACCCATCGGAACTGGATTGAAAATCGGAATTTTCTGGAGTTTCCATTTGTGACTGTTGCTGAATGTTTGGAACGGCATTAGACCAAGAACTCGGCTGGTAATTAAACTCCAAACTGCTGCTGTTATCATTTTCACCAAGAAGGGGGCAACTGTACCTACGCCGAGTAAGCATCAATTTTTGAGGTTTGGGGGTAGCGATGGAGCAATTCTGGATTGTAACAGTTGTACATGTAGCACCCATTGTTTTACTTAGAGGATTTTGAATAGGAGTTGGCATTGATATCATGTTGATGCTGGATTGCGTGAATGACTGTGTCTGTTCTGATATCATATTGAACGACCCATTCAATGTTAATGGACTAGGTTGGTGAAGCACAGTTGGACTGAGAATGTTTGGCATTAGAATAGGTGCACTTTGTCCAACTACTTGAAAGGCTATCGGTTGGAGAACAACCCCCGCCTGCATAGCATACTGCACTAAAATTCCAAAAATATAAAAGACCGTTACTACAATTCCTAACCAATTATTGACAATCACTCACTGAGGCTGACAATGAGGCTGCAATTACCAATTAAACTTCGAATTCAGCACACAAATGATATATAGCGGTGTAGAATGATAAAGGACGGACACAACTGCAAAATCATACGTTTTGAGTTTGGCGCTTTAGGCCAATTACTCAATGAACTGATTAAGGGAGTGTTTAAGAGTCCTACTTCTTGAAGTTGCTTTCAAAGACCGAGTGAAAAAAGTTGGTAAATGGCCCTGGGAAGATTACCCAATGAAAGAGATTTAACCCCCCAAATTCCTCCTGTTGTGGAATACTTTAATTGTAATCAAGCGTTCTCATGCGGGAGCAACTTCAAAAAGTACGGAACTTGTTCACCCCCTTAAGTTGTAATTTTCACTAAAATAATGAGGAAAGAATCTGAAACAGATCTTACCGTACCCGTACCGTACCACACTCGACTGGGAATAGAATCAAAGCACCCCAACAACCAACCACCACCATTAAAGAAATGAAAGCATCCTGAGAAATTCCTGAGAAATTCCTGAGAAAACCCAATGCCAAGGAACAAGCAAGAGGAACCTTTCCCAGTGCAGCACAAGTATCTCTAAATTCCAAATTGGAAATGTGCACCGAGGTTGGGTGTACTTCAGAATTCAAACAAATATCTTTAGTCTGCACTAAAGACTTTTAGCAATATTATAAGAATCATAAGAATCGGAGTAAAATAAAAAACCATTTGAAATATACACATACCGGCACAGGTTACTACTACGAAGAAATAAAAATAGATAAAATTATGGTCAGTGGGTAAATAGGAGTAATAAAACTGTATTATGTGCATGGTTCTCAACTGTCAGCATGCATCACATTTAACTTATAAAACATCTAGTGCAGGGTAACTTGGTAAGACCAATATATTTGTGTTCCAAATCGACTTACCCTAATTTGGAACTGTACATCAACTATTGGGAATAAAATGTTAAAATTCAGAAATGATTTTCCAAAAGTGCAAAAATTACCTTGTTGAGGAATGAAGTTTTGTTGACCGGGAACAAAGAATAGTGTTGGTCGACTGCTTAAAGTCTCGGCATTCACAGGAGTGTTAGCTTGAATTTCCGAAACTTTGTAGTAGTGATGATCGGTTACTCCGGTTGTTCCTGGCGGCACCCCTAATTTTTCTCCAGTCCCTGGAGCCCTGCTGGTGCTGTTGCGATTATGCATTATATATTTTATGGCATAAAACTAAAAAATCCTTTATGAAAAGTGGAAATTTACCAATAGGTTGTTGTGTTATGACTAGGAGTAAGAGACATGGAAAATGGAGGCCACAAATCATTGCAAGGGGATGGTTTTCGCTGATCGCTCGATTTTTGTGGTTCCTCAGCGGTAACAGTTTTGTCCAAATGGGGATGCTTTATTGCAGTTTCGTTTTCTTTGTCCCAATCTGAACTTCCGGTGCGCTTAACCCCGTGGTTTCCTTCTTTGTGATATTGCTCAAATTCTTTTACTTGCTTTCGTCGCCTCATCTAGTAAAGCAATTAAATGTTCGGTAAGTGAATATGAAAATATCGTATTAAATAATTATCTAGAAATTCACAGAATAAACTAACCTTCTCTGAATGCTTATGCCGACATTCTTTCTGGCTATTCCCACATGAATTTTTTGTGCAACGCAGTTCTCGATGTCTCTTAATCATGTATTTCTCCATATCCTCATTGTGTCTAAGAGTAAGAATAGTTTAAGCCACATTTTTAATTCTTCGCCTTTTTTAAAATTAACCAATTTCAAGATATTGTACGAATGGCTAACCTGCTGAGAACATCCTCCGTCAAAATCATTGAACCCGTATCGAAACTTTCTCGATCATCACTGTCATTGCTTGATTTACTGTGAATGATTTTAAAATGATCATAAATATTTATTACAAACTGAGTTGTTGGAATTGTTAGTTTCTTGAGACTTCCAATGCGATTTTTACTTACCAGAAAATTCTGTTGGACCCAGAATTGCAGTCTCCTTGAGGAGAATTTTTACCTTCGTCATCTGATGAACGATTTTGACTTGAAGATTGTTGTGTTTCAATTTTGTTATTCATATCGCCTGACTCATCAGAGCGAGATGTTTTGGGCTGACTTTGGAAAAATCTGAATAAAATTTGATATACACAATCTGTTCCTTCCGTATATTTCAGACGAATTTGAAATACACTAAATTAATACCTTTCAATATTTTCCTTGTAATTTAGTTGAGTGTAACTGGGAGGAGTCTCGGAGCTTTCGTTGCTTCCAGAGCAATCATCATGGTGAGGTGATATTTCTCCCAACATTACTGAATCTCGTTCCTTGAAAATTGAGACTTCTGTTAAATTCTAATTGGCAAATACCTTGTTTCGTGAATTTCGTAATACTAGGTATAAGTTAATTTACCATTACACTAAATAGTCCACTACATTGAGATCCAGACTTTTCAGAAGAGTCGACTCTTTCTATTTGCTCCAACAGTGATTCCAAAACAGCAGCCAAAACTTTGCGGCGTCGGGAAGAATGCTGCTTTATCGGATCTGTTAAATGACGGTTCACGTTCTGCGTTTAAATAAAGAGTAGTTATAGTTAGTCCTTATAAATAAGGGAATTAAACTTTATAATAACATTTAGATCTTTTTACTTCAGCAAGCATCATTTTGATTTCTTCTTGTGTCTCTTTTCCATAGTGTACAACATCTTCCGATAATAATACTTCATCTTCTTCAGTCGGCGGCATAAAAACGTTTGGATTTCCAGGTCCCTGGGTTTTTAGAAATTGAACGGGATAATTAAAAAATTGGGTCGCAAATTGGCTAAGGCTGTAATTTTTGTATAGTTAACAGTTACCTGTATCACACGATGCTGACCAATTACAAATTCCAATTTCCATGACCATGGATTGATGAAACAAGACCAATCAGTTTCCAATGTGGCAAAGCTCCCGTTGAAAACGCGGAACCTGTACGGTCGACTTCGGAAAGGTTTTCCTTGTTCGTGCAATACTGTTCATGAAATTCCACATTCATAAATCAAATCAGTCATAGTATATTTTACATTTTTAATTTACTCTATGTGTATGCCTTCCAGAAATGTTAATTTGGCGCATAAAAGTTACTCACTCCCTTGATAAATATCTTTCAAGATTTCCATATCTTCTGGATGATAATAGTCCAAAACGGAATTTCCTATTAAATCCTGTGGCAAATGTCCCAAGTAGCTTATCGCGTCTGCATCCATATGGCCGAACTGGCAACTAGCTGAATGACGGGTTACAAATTTTCCAGGGTTGGTTGGTACTTCTTCCGGGTCTACATGGAAAAACAAAATTGTGCTATATAGGTATTAATTATTAACAAAAGGAGCTCATTTGTTTTTAAGAAAATGCGAAAATAGTGTTAGTTTTTTCATGGCTAGATATTGACATTATTGTAATTTGGACATGCAAAACAAATTAGATTAGGCATGCAAAATAAATTGTGGGACATGTACATTGGTAAGCAGATTTTATTCTGGTGGCCACAATGACGAGCCGGACAGCCGATTGCTGATTTGCAGACTCGCCAGAGTCTTCAGAGTTACAATTTGAATCTTCTATTTGTTTTAGTTTCATTGTCAACTTGAATGGAAAATAGACAACAGTTTTATCCGTAACTCCAAAACCGACAGAGTTGAGCCCTCGGTACTGACGTAAACGGCAGAAAAATTGTTCTGATTTTACAGTGGGCACTAAAACAGTAAAATACATATGTCCAATAATAGCAAAAACTAAATTCATAGCATTTGAAATACGGAAACACAATTACTAGAGAATACATTCTGAGTACTGTAAAAAACAAAATCGAAAATAATTCCCATCTGTAGGAGGAGAGGGTTTATTAGCAATATATAACTTCTAGAAATCCTTTAAAGAGATCCTTTAAAATTTTATTTTTGCAGTACTCATGACGTAATTAAGTTTTTGTACACACATATTATAGTAGGAATATAAGAGTATATATTCTAGCCCTCGTTATTACCGTTAATGCCGAAGTAATAGTAATGGATGTATTTATGTAAAATATAATGAGGATACTTATATAAATCCATAACAATCCACCCAGATTAAGCCATTTGATGTTAGGTAAGCATAAAGTCTAATATAATGGCACAGTTGGCAAATATAATTAAATTGTAGAGATCAAAATAAACAGCAACCTTGTTTAACTTTGTGATTTTGACTTCCATCTCCGAAAGGTAGTTTTATGCCGCAAGTAATGTGGCTAGCAAAAGCTGTTCTATCTTTGGGATGTATGAAATCCATGAAACTCCTTCCAATTAACATATCCTTTGGAAAACCAAGAACGTTTGTAATACTTGACGTAATGAATACTACTGCTCCGTCGTCGATAGACACCGCAGCTGCAAATCCGTCCTGTATCAGTTACACAAGTCCAATTTATTTTATTTTCAGCATTTATCTAACCACATTATATGGGAAGTCGTGCTCCAATTTACCTTGCCCAAAATACACACACAATTCCTTAATAACAGTCAAATGTACCAAGTTACAATTATGACGTTCCTTAGTACAGAACTATTATTAAAATGTCCTTCTTCCTTTGAACTTATATTGATGTCTTTTCTTTGAACTTAATTATACCACTATTATTAAAATGTCTTTTAATGAGTTTTCCCAGGTATTGTATAATCAATTGTATAATCCAATATTACATTTTTCAATCTACCTACACCGATGATTTCTTTTATTCACTGAATAAAAAGTCATTTCAATGAATAAAAAATCTAAAAAAATTTAATAACGGAAAGAATACGATATTGTTTTTTTGTTACTATTACTAACTATTACTATTACTAAATGCTTTACGAAACATTATTTCTATTATGATTGTGTTTACTTCTTTATTTTTGATACTGTATTAACTATTTTCTTAATATTGAATTTGGACCATTGACTATTATTAGTTCACTTCATATAAAATTACTCACATCTTTGAAGATGTCATCTTTTAATTCCTCCGAAAAGATTTCATTCCATTTAATTGAAGAAGTCGGTGAATCGGAAAATTCTCCATCCAAATCTGAAATGGTCATGAAAAATTAACCGAATTACGGAAAGCGACACTTAGAATCGGCACATTTTCAAAACAATAACTTGTGGGCTTAAATGATGTTTCATTGATTAACCATTAAAGGGCTCCTGTTGGAATTTTTTAATGCAGCACAAAGCATGGGTTAATGCAGCCATTTGCAACGCTTTGCCATCCAAGTTTCCAGCTGCGGCGGACCGTTGACACGGAGTGCCGGAAAATGTGGAAGTAACAGTTTCCTGTTGAGTGCCACTGCCGCATTGCTCCGACGTGGATTTCGGGATATTGGAGACCTCTGTTGCTGACCTTTGGTCATTTTTCTCAATTAGGGAAGCAGAAGCCGACTTTCTGTCCGATTTGTAGTCAGCAATTTGAATTGCGGAATTTTGATGATGGAAGCCTCCCGAGCTTCTACTGGATAAAGAACTGTGCTGGGACTTGCTGCTTCCAGAACTGAAAATCGTAGGTGTAATTGGATTATCCGAAGGTTAGTGTTCGTTGATACATCATTTATAATATCAAGCACACGAATTTGCATTATGTAATCTCTTATCCCTAACTAAGCTAAACATGCAACGGAACGTTAACAATTTGCAAGTTCTCTTCAACTTCATAGAAAGCGAAGGTATGCACTACAGAAGCCTTTCAAAAATGTCGATCTTCCTTGTATAAACGACAGCCGAGTAACTATGCAAATCCTTTCTATGGCTTTTGTTTTGTATGATATGAACATAAATCACCCGACTCACGGATGATGCCAACTTCTAAGGCTTTACTGTCAATGTTGCAGTTTATAAATCTAAATAGCCATACTCCAAATTCTTTTCAGAACTCACTCTGAAATATGCGGTAAAAACTGGTGAAAGTCGGGGGAAATTAGAGAAAGTGCTGGTAAAAACTGGTGAAAGCTAAGAGACTCTTTTAAAATTCTCTAGAAAGACTCCCTTGAGACCTATTTCATTTTTGGGGTATGCACAAATTATTCATTGTATTTGCTTACTCAAAATTATGGTGAACTGAACAGATTTCAGAGACCTAAATTGATTGCCTGTAAATATATGACCTAAAACAGTTGATAGATGCATTTACGTATGTAAGATCTGAGCAAGGTATGCAGGCTACTGGAAATTGAAACCATTAAATTTATGTGCTCACTGTTACTGTTTCTACATTATAAGCATCGATGTATGTACCGTGCTACTTTGGAATCCTGGGATATGTCTGTACAGTACAGTTCTTTTAGATTGTTTACTCTGAAGCTAAAAAAAACATCTGAAAAGTGACTGACCTTCTTTGAGACTGACAGTTACTGTTTGACTTATTTGAGCTGTATCCAGAATCAGAAGCCAATTTACTTCTTTCTCGGTCGCCGGATTCCTCCATTGTTCACTTTTGTTTTCTTTGCGTAGAACAATCTTTGTGCGGATGCGATATTTCTTTGTAAATCGTTCCTTATGACTTGCTAATTAAATTTAGCACACCACGGTGAATCTGTAACAAAAATAAACACCGTTTCTACTTTATTGAAGTACAAACAAAAATGAATGTCTGCTCTGAAGATGTAGCCCAAGTTTCTTTAAAATTTACCATATACAATACAATTACGATGATTAATTATATGTAGACTGGGGCTGGGGATAGGAAAAGAGAACGCTTATTTGGCTGGTATCCGAAAACCTTTAATTTTCTGTAAAGAATATAATTTGATATTTGAAAGTGTAAAATAAAGAATATTATAAGTAAGAATTTGTAGCTGCAGTTGAGTTAGGAGACTCCTGTAGAGTGCTGTTTGAGCAATGAATCTTTTGGGGTTAATGTGGATATCAAAAATCTGGAATATAGAAAACAAACTGACAACTGGTAAACACTAAATACTTATTGAAGGTTTTGTTCCTTTCTGCGAAGTGAGAGCGAGCAGAGTCGACTAAGACCTTGGCCTGCGTAACTGTTGAATGAAGATTTTCTGGGATTTCGTTTATTTATCTTTGGCTTTGTTGTTCATGCCAATGGAGAGTAAGCTATACTATAATGGTAAATATATATTTTCGGCATCTTAAAGGAGTTTAGGAGGCTTAGTGGGTGTATTATGTGCTTACCGTTATAAACTTTCCAATGTAAAGTCGCTTCTTCACAGATTACCACTCACTACGTATATAAGTGCTTAGGTAAGAATTGATTTCGCTGCCGGAGCAAATCTGCGTAGCACTAACTTATAAATGTGAACAATACCGGAGGTAAAACAAGGTGCACACAAATAACTGCTAGTATAATTTGTCAGCTAAACGTATTTCTCCTCTACTTCTTCAAATCTATAAATATCTTTAGTTTGGACTTTAATCGGTTTTAAACAGTTTGCAGACCAGGTTGACTCCAGGTAGATACAATGCAGATTCCCTTGCTTCTACTATTCATCATGGACAAATGTATTGTGAGTGGCAGTTCCAGCGAGATAGGATACGAAGTTATTGCGACGAAATGTACGTGCAAGATACTTCGTTTGGAGGAATAGCACTAGTGTAAAGTATGTATGAGAACTGCAGTCACGCTCCTTTCCACGTGAGTAGGAGGAATTTAGAGGAGAGCGTAGGTCGGCACATTGTCTTAGCTTTTCTCCAGATTGGCTTTCTACGGGCGGAACCCGCCTTCAAGTCCTGTCTTTAACTTCCGAAACTTCACGTGTATTTCCAGCTGAATCGACCAAGGTGCCTAGAATGACGGCTTTTATTGCTTATCCACTATTTACATTGCCGATGAGTTCTGCATCGCAATACTTGCTTAGCAAGAAATGTCATGTTCCATGTTATATGTATTCCTTTAATGAATATATGACAAAGTGTTATATTATACGAAGATTTAGGGAGTTCCATGGAACAACTAAGTATCATCAGAGAACGGAATTTACACTAAAACAATTTACACACAATTACATTAAAAGCAATTAGCTGCTCGACTGACAATATAGTTTCCAATCTCAAATTTTACAAATAGGTCTGTGGTTCAGTCATAGGGTTGCATATATGACTTTCTATTGCTATGAACTTAGGTTCATTTTAAATATTTACATTGCTATGTCTTTGTCTCAATAACTCTGCTTTGCTGAAAAAGCATACCTAAATAATGTTCTGTATCTTCATTCTTTGTATGCTATAAAGTGAAATGTCTCCATTGGAATAGGGTTAGGTAGCGAATTGCTGGCTTAAATGTTAGATTTTATTTATTTCCCATTTACATAAATCTCATTTGGTGTGCCGTACAGCAACTTTCCATATGCCATCAAAAATATCCTGCAAAATCTCCTGCAAACAACTTCTACAAAATCCTACGTAATTTTTAAATCAACATTACCCACTTACTATTAGGAGCTCTTAAGTTAAAATAAGAATTAAATCATGTTGGATTTAAGCAATTACGCGAAACACGTCATCTGTGTATTTACATAATTTATTTTTCGGACTGAATATGTATAGACTTGGCTATATTAAAATCTGTAAACATAAATAGACAAAGTAAAGGATGTTCCGAGTTTTTCTTCAATAATACATTAGCAAAAAATATATTCCTAAAGTGAGCCTTTCTATTAGTATTGTTTCCGTAGCAGAATTAGGAGTATAATGGGTATATGCAAACGTTCTGTTTGCACTTAACTAGTGCAAACAGTACACTAGCTACTGCATTAGGGCAACAGCGACATAATATAAATGATGTTATATAACGTCTGTTTCGCTTATTCATCCCGATCCTCAGCCACATTATTAGCGTATAACTCAAAAAAGTACAAGCTATTAGTAACGTAAAGACAGATAGCAGAGCTGATGCTGAAACTGAATTGCTCACTCTCACGAGCAACAGACTCTTACGCAAACTTCAGCCTCAGTCTACTCAAAGTCCAGTCCTCACTCAGAAGCAGAGGTTATAGAATAGAAATACTCAAGTTTTATGTGTTTTGTATGAGGAGAGGACGTTCAAGAATTAATAGTGCAGTATAGCTATATTTTTATTTAGTTGAGAAGGAGTTCTTCTGTGGGTGTGGTGCATTTGTTCAACATTTAAAACTTTCTTTCATTTGATTAAGCTCCATCTTCCACTGTATCTGCTCCCAAACAGTGCGTAAGCATAAGTTCGGTAATTGACAAGGATGGAATACCTAACAGCTGATGAGCTGATCATACAATAGAGTACAGTATACAAGAATGTCTGAGAATGGACAGTAGGACGTCTCGGGTTTAAATGGTATCTTATTTAAAAGGGATTTAAAAAGTTACAGAGAATTTACTTTACTAGATTACTGTGAGACTTAATGCCATTATTCGGATCTTCAAAAAGATTTCCATGAAATAAATTATTGCATTAAAGTTTTATTGTCATAATTAACTTCGTAAAAGCATGGGTGCCTTAAACGTTTTACGAGGAGCCTTAACTTGGATAATCTTATGGATAATTATATTTTTGCCTTTATTAGTTCTTGTCATATGCAAATACTTTGTAATATTGTGTGCTAAAATATTTCGACCAGATTTAAGTAGATTTGCTGCAAATGACGTTTGGGTAACTCCGGATTCCTCTGTGAAGAAACCATTAGTTAATTTTGGGTTCTTGATAAGGTGTAAAGGAAAAATTAAAGTTCAGGCAATCAGGGAACGGTTTTCTATGTGTTTCTTGGAGCCGAGAGACGAATTCAACGTAGCACTCCCAAAGTATCAGAATTTATATTCCTACATAGTTACATACTGTGGCTATGTGTTCCGAAAGTCGGTTTCTCAGGTGGATATCGAAAGCCATATATACGAACGATCGCTGGGGCAGAATGAGATCATTGAAGATTTAGCTGCAGACTGGATGCTGAGAAGTTATAATAATGAAAACTCACCAAATTGGGAAATTATTTTGATACCATTGGGGGCCTCTGAAGAAACAGTCATCTGTTTTAAAATTCATCATGCCTTTTTAGATGGATACTCTTTACTCTACATTATCGATAAAATTACTGGAGTCAAATCACCATATTTGGTCAAACCTTTCCAGGATTCTATCTTATCTAATGTAAGTATTTGAATACGGCCGAAAAGTTGTTGAAGTAATGAAAGAAACATTCTAGCTACCAAATATTTCAGTTTTTTAAAAGAAAATAAATGATTTTATTTCCAGGTTCGGCAAATGCTAGAAAGTGCTTCGCATTTGGGCGTCCTCTTAGGAGATCCAGATAGAAACCCATTTAAAATAACACAATTAGATAAACCAATGTGGATATATTCATTTACAAGTGTAGATCTGAATTTGGTAAAAGCCATCCGAAGAAAACAAAATGTCCACTTTGCGTCTGTAATGCTGTCACTGATAATCGGTTCCGTAAGACAATATCTACTGGAAACAAGAACAAAGGATAAACTTCCGCCACTTCTTTGTGGAGGAAGTACACTTCCATGGCCAAATCACCCTGTCAGATCTCCAAATGTAACTCTATGCAACCATTGGTAAATGCCTGCAATTTACAACAGTTTTTTCAGTAACGAAAGCTACCCTAAGTTTTCGGGTTCTATTCTTTAGTTCCTTTTCTTCTTTCTTTTCTTTTTTTTGAGTTTTCTTTAATCTTTCAATTAATTATAGTGGTGAATCTACACATAACCCAAGAACAAGAACACGTTTTAAAATTTTTGTTGAAACTTTCGGTGGGTGTTCGTGGGACTAAATGTAGATTCCATTTCAAAAATGGGTGATTTCTCACCAATGACTTAAGAATACAAAATCAAAAACCTCCATATCGAATTTTTTCTGTTTCTTTGTTTTGCTTTCGCCACTGCGTTACATGCGTTTTGCAATGGTTTATTATTATTCATGAAAAATTTTATTTATAGAATACTATTAAATTCTGGGTGCATTTGATGCAGGATTGCAGGAATAATAAAACTCCCTCTGGACATCGAAGATCCGTTAGAGCGGTTGAAGACAATTGAAAAGGATTTCGCGAATTTCTATACATGGGGGATGCATAAGTTGGTAAGGAGGTTCATGCTGCCAATTTTGGGAACCTTGCCAGCCCGTGTCTTGCAAGCATCTTTGTCAAAGGACCCTGGGTTTCCAATTGGCTTGACATCGATAGTTGGAGGCAATGATTATAAAATGATCGCCAGACCAATTTCTGCCGTCCAACCTTTACTTGCCATTCCTCACAGCAATCCCTTTATAGCATTATCGTGCTTCACTTTCTCACATGGCGATAAACTGGACATCACATTTGGAGCTCACCCTGAACATTTTCCCAGTCATGAAGACCTCGACCGTGTAACAAAGAACTATTTCAATGAAGAACTAAAAATGCTATGCTCTGTTTCGGAGGTTGGGTCCGTGCTAGAGAATGTTGACAATTGAACACTTTAAGTTTCTTTATCACGGGCGGGAAGCTTACTGAATTTTCTCAACTTGCTTGGTGAAAGAATATGAAGAAATGGTATTTGTGAAAATGAAGGAACAAATGAGCACGAGTCAGAACTACTTTTTGCTAACAAAGAAATTTGACAAAACAGCAAGCAAAACTCAATGACAGTCAACTGAGTAGCTGATTATATTTATTTAGCTCAACCTATGTATAAACTATTTAAGTACCACCATGTCATTATGTGAAAACATGCATTTTTTTGATTTTCAAAATATTGCCTCGGATGCCTCATCTTATATTGAGGATGGCCAAAAAAACCTTTTCTTGGGAAATGCAAATAAATAAATTATAAAAACAAAAAATTAGTTTTGGTTTTACCTCATAATAGCAAAAATTTGTCCATGTGCAACATGCAATTCATTAACAATATTTATTTATAATATTAACAATAACAATTTTAGTATATTTTCCATAGCTTAACAATAATTTAAGCGTTTGATACGTTTGTCCGTATTTCGCAACTAGCTGCTTCTTTAAAATAGTTGCCCAAGAGGGGGTGCTTACAGGTGCTCAAGCATAATCCACACATTTGTTTTTGTATTGCTTTAAATTAATCCATTTACATTATAAATGCCAAATATAAGCTGAAATACGTAGTATTCATAAATAAATAGTTAGATCATAGTAAAACCCACAAAAACAAACAACCAAATGCAATAACCGCAACTATGAGTAAAACTGGTAAAACTAATGCTCCAATGCCGAGAGCAGGAGCAAATAACACAAGAGGAAAAAGTACAAGCAGCAATTCTAAAATTACTCCAGGAAGAAATATTGCCTTCTTTAAGAAAAATGCTTGTAACACAGTAATTGTTCTTGATGTTGCAACATCTGTAGATTGAGCATGTCCAACAGATGAAATCCCATTACTTATGCTTTTGCTCACGTTTTCCAAAGAAGTCTTTTCGTAACTTTTCTCATTCTGCTCAGGAATATAGAAGGATTGCTTGTCATCAGGAACACTGCCTATTGTACCTATAAATTATAGGAACCAAACCACAGATATAGATTATAACATGTACATACATAGTATAATATACCACAAACCAATATAATAGTAATTTATTTTTTCGAAATGCAAATGAAGTAATTTAATGAAGTATTACAAATGAAGCCATCACGTAGCATCAACTATTGAAAACAACTTACTTAGCTCAGCAAAGGTATTCCACAGTTTAGTATTTCCAGATACAATAGTCTACGTACATAACATTTTAATATCTTTTGTAAAACTAACTCGGTAAATAACGAAATGCTAGGCTTCTTAATATCAATAAAATTATTTGATCTTGTTTGTTTTTATTGAAAGGATCTCTTAAGGAAATAGACAATTGAGTATTATCTACTGCTAAAAATGTGTCAACAAATGGCTTACCACGTAAAAGATTCCGGGAACAAATAGGGATAATAAGTTCATAATGTTATTAGCCCTAAAACAAAACAGATAATTATAATCATTTATTTGCATTCGAATGTTCCCATTTCCCAGTCAATTTTGCTGGACACTGGGAAATATGGAAAATTGATGGGAAATGGCAGGAAATAATAAGTCCTGTGATACATATGTACTGTGCTATATAACGAAAAAACCACTGAATTAGGAAAAGCATAATCTTGATCGTGGAGAAATGAACGTATGCATTTATTAGCTTACTTTACTATTTAATTTAGTAAAGTTACGAAAAAATGTAAATTTAAAACCCTCAAAATAGACTTTTTGGGTTAATTTCCCATTTCCCATCCCATTTTGAGTCCATAACTTTTCTTAACCACTTTAGCTGTAGACTGCAGTTTGATTTTTACCTGATGACACGTAGAAATGTAGTCTGTCGGTATCGTTATACCAAATGCACCTTATTTATGGATAAATAAAGTCAATTGTGTAAGCTTGTTCTACCCAACAAAAATGTTCGCTTTTAATGCAAACACCTTTTATGTAATGTAATGAACCGGCTATGGCATCAAATTAAAAATGCAGTTTTAAAATATCTTTGCATGCCTGCACGTACCTGATCCTTATAGTAGAAGTAGAAACCCGTTTTTAACACGAACACTATAATTGCCGAGTTAGACTAAAAACAGCTTACTACTAGATGCCTATTTTTGATATGTAATACCTAGTATAAAGAAAGGCTACCTTGATTTCAGGGATGACTTCAGTTCTGATATTCTAAATACGGTTTTAAGTTGAAATAAAATAATTGTTTTATTTTTATTTATTGACCAAGTAATTTCTTTAGCTTGAAAAGGTCATGAAGTACTTCTGGAGTTCCTTAGGTTAAGACAAAGAGAGACTTCATTAAGTTATTAAGCGAAGATGCGAAATTGAAATGAGCGTGAAAATGTCGTTGTCATCGGTGTAGGATATTTAAATATTTTTTCACTTGATGATCTGTTCATCATTTACCCCTTATCATTTATTCTGCTGACCCAGTGGGTTGTTGTACAGGAAATTGTAAGGTAAGACTTTTAACATATGAACATGAGTCTAATACTCTCACTCCAAAAAAATGTAAAGGCTATTACTCCATGCAGTATTCGTAGCAATAAAATAGCCTGTCCATTGCCCATTCCCAAATGGGCTACACTACGTAAGATAAAAAAGCGGTAGAGTCATTTAGAATGCAGCAGTTCTGCCTGTTCTCAACGTCAGTGGTACCTCAACGTTAAGTCTAGTGTCTAGTCATAACCTTGGGCGACCATGCGGCCAGTGGTCTTGAAAGTTCTGCAATTGCATTGAAGTGCAACCGTCGCTAGTCCAGTAAAATCCGGTTAGTTTTCATAGTGGATTGTTATCTAAAAGAAAGTTATCTAAAAACCAATAGCAAGCCTTAACAAATCTAAACGGAGTGTAAAGAAACACTGTTCAACCCTCAAAACTATAATGGATGAATATTTTCTGGTTTAGCATTGCTTTACCTTTCGAAGATTATAATTTTTGTAAATTCGTCAAAGGATTTTATTTATTTAGTATTTATTGATAGCATTATTTTTATCGAATTCTATTTTAGATACTATAAAGAAAATTGTCCTTTTGACAAAAGTGATTAGTGTCCAAAATGTTAGTACACGTGAGATTTAAGAAACTGTAGCTATATGGAAATTGCTTTGCCCTAAAGTTTTTTCAATTCGTAGTTCGGCTTTATTTTATGCAGATGTGTATAGTCCAACGAACAAGATCCAGATCAGATGTTGGACTTATTAAGTCAGGATGAGAATTGCATGTGAAACATAAAACCTTATTTTTATAATGATTTATGCAGAACCTGTTTTGCGTAATCTGCATAACCTGCTTAGAAAACATGCAAGCGGTGATCTACTAAAATTATTTTATAGACAATATCAATACTATATAAGAATAGAAAGGAGTAGAAAGAGAGATTTTAGTCGTAAATGATTTCCGAGAAAGGAAACCTGCTATAGTAGAATTTGCGTCATTCATGAGCTACAATTGCTTAACTTAATATTCATGTGTCATGTTTCATACCTTAACAAGCATTCATGTGCCGTTTCCATTGCCAGTATAACATGGTATAACCATGAACAACTTTTTACATCAAGTATATACATCTAAATGAATTGATTAATAAACTGGGCGAGCTAGGCAACTTTTCGAATTACGCAAAGGGGCAGAATACTATATTTTGTGAAACTTTACAATCATGACAAAAAAGAAATGTTTAAAAAAGCATATATATCAAGTATGCATTTTGGGGAAAAATGCGGATGTAAATGAAAGCGTGCACCAATTACAATGAATGTCAATTACAGTGACCGGCTAATAAAAGAAATATGTCTCCTCAAACATGTCTTCTAAATAACTAATTTTTTAAAGAATAACCTGTAAATACCTGTAAATACATGTATAAAGGAATATATATTTCCTCGTAATAAAATGCAGTGATTCTATTTTTATAACACAATACTGTTACCAATGTGCTTCAAAAAAGGGGAAGTTGCCCCCAGCAACTTCCCCTCGCCTGCCTACCAGGTGTTGACATACGCGAAATAACAAAAAATTGTCACCCAGTTGGGGATTCGAGTTGGGTGCGGAATTCTCCATGAAGAACTGGGTGACAATTTCTTGTTATTTTGGGTAAGTCAACACCTGGTAGGCAGGCGAGGGGAAGTTGCTGGGGGCAACTTCCCCTTTTTTGAACCACATTGACTGTTACTATAGTTTAGTAAACTAATTTATTGTTTGCACTGCAAGGATGTTTTAAGGACTTGCCAAACAATAATATTGTTAAAAAATTCCTTTTTTTGTGGAAATCATTTGAAGAGCAAATTGTTAATCGAAGAACAGTCTATTCTCGAAAGGCGTTTTTCACACTGAGTTTTTCCTAAATTAAATAGACGACTTTTGTTTTGAAGCAATACTAAAATTAATCCCCAATTAATGCTGGACAGCGACACTATAAAAATGTTATTTAGCTTCGAAGAAGAGAATAAGGTAGAGACTGAACTGCATTCGGAGATAAATTAAAATTTCATTTATTTATTACTACATACAACAGGCAGACACTCAATTCATTTATTAGATTAGTTATTAGTGTTGTATCCTTCAGAATATTTCCCAGTACATTACAGTAGAATTAGTCTAAACTTACAGTCAATTTCCATATCATATCATTCCTCCTCTCCACTCTTCAAATGTTTAAAATAATGAATTTCTTAGCGAGACGATAATAATTAATGAATTGAATGTACTAATACCTAACTGCATTTAGGTACAGCATGATTACAACTACGTGGTTACCGTATAATACTAAACACAATTACTTATTACACTTTCTCCCCTACTCAAGTGAGGTGGTGGTAGTAATTAATAAATTTACATACACAAAGGATGAATTATTCTTAATTGACCACCTGTGTGTGTATAGGTAATTGATAATTATATTAATTGATACAGTAGTACAGCGTACATAGCTATGTATATGTAATGTATAAGCATACTGAACATAACTCTATATGTAGATAGATCAATAAGTATGCACGATATAATAATATTGACATCAAGTACTACAACAGTTCAAGATCTTATTCGTTCTACACGACTATTATAATATAACCGACAAGTTACTATACAGTTCAGTATATTTGTTGTCGTTGACAAGTTTTCTATGTATCGCCATATATTATCATATCAGTTTAGTATATAGTACAGGTATATATTTAATTTGGTTGGTAGGTTGATTTTTGGTGGATTCGATTTCATTTCTTCATGTACTCCACTCCATACATACAATCTTTACATAGTATGTATTAGCGTGTCAATTCATCCTTTAATTATTACAAGTTAATTAAGAAGGCTATAACAATACAGTGTAAGTAAATAATATTAACCGTATATATTGTAAGCATATGCTTTGCAGCATATCTCACGGACTTAGGGATGATGCTTCATTTCTTTTCATACAAACATATTAGAAGTCTACCTCATGCATAATCAATTATATACGAGAATAATATAATAATACCATGATTACAGGTCTACCTGTCCTACAACAGCTATTATGACATAATAATATAATTTTTGCTAATAATAATTACAGCAAGTCTGTTACCATATAGTTCTACGTCCTCTACGACGTACAAGTACAGATAATAAGCGATTAATCTTACTCATGATGAATAAATTCCTCTAAGTTTTCATTTTACACAATTGCTTGCTTAATTCAGCGCTGTATTTTCACATACGATAAGTTATATAGGTTTGGTATCCTTATAAGTTAACATAAGTAGGCTATTAGTACCATACAAGTAGATTCGGCTAGTTTCTTTTAACAAATTCTATTAATGTAATGCAACAGACCACTTTAACTTTGTAACTTTTAACTTAATTAGGTAACGTAATGTAATATGTCTAACACAATCCTAACTAAACACTAGACTAAACTAAACTAACATGGTTTTAAATTACTTGTTACTCAATGGACCAACTATTTAACAATTCTCCTATCTGAATTGAATACAGTACACTCTTTTCTGTCCACTATGTTGATTTAATTGTTAGGTAAGGTACATACATACATTACATGTATTAATTAATTAGTTCTCATTCAACTTACTCTTCCTAAATTAGTTTACCTACGCAGTTATGTATATAACCAATATATTATTATTACTCTTACAGTTATGTAGTAGTTAGCCCACCTATGTACTCAAGGTAGGTGTTTTCCTTATTTATATCTCTACACATAATAATTAGTATAATTATATTTTCACGATTACGAGTTCAGTGTTGTTTGCTGTGTCTGTGTACAGTTCATTAGATGAGTAGTCGGCATTTATTCAGTTTGATTACCTGATAGTAGCTATATGTATACAGTAGCTTAGAGATAGGAGTAGTAGTATCGTTAGTTACAAGTTACGGTAGTAGTAGGGGTCTACAGAATGTAATGGTAAAGAAAGCATAACGGAACAGAGCGAGCCATCAAGCAAACCAATTCAAAACAAGAGACAAGGGCAAATGGTTCAGTTCAGTTTAGTTTTTGGCTTGCTTAATATGGTCAGCTATGTTTAGCTACGCTAGCATTACAAATACATTTATACAGAATAGTAGAGTATCTTCCTCCCGAGTACAAATCATGTACACGACGACGCTATGATCAATGATTACACTATCTAAGTGCTAGTCATGTTTTAGTAAAGAATTACAAGAGACGAAACTGTCAGTTATTCTTATTAGGTTGTGTATTGTATGTAATGTACCACTAAGGTATGTATTTCATTCCACTCAAGTCACTATTAGTAGGGGTCGTCAGACGTAGTGTAAATTTCATGTAAGATACAAGATTATTACTATAGACAATACAATCAATCAAGTCAGAACATATCACGTAGAAACGGTGATTTATTTCTTTCCCTTTTCGAACGTCTTGAATAATCTTCATGAGTCGGATTGCATTCTTTTTCAAGACCGATGAGTTTTCTTGTGTATTGTTTGTAGAGGCAGTAGTTGAGGCTGGCGTGGCGTGGCATGGCTTTCTTCAGTAGTACTCAGGTTGAAAAACAATCCATTTGCATAATATATTATTATCGAAATCTTTTTGAGTTCTTAATTATACATTGCTACGGAGGAGTACTCTAAGTAAATATATATGTAACAGATCGGGACTTGCAACTGCCGGCCGTAATGCTACCTTAAAATACAATACAACTACTACACAATAAGTGTTTGGTACCAGCACACCCATTTATCATGTAACATTGAACTGCTCCAGAGTTAGTCTACAATTAGAACAATACCGTAATATTTAACGCTAGAGTAAAGCAGAGTTAGTGCCTAAAATAATCTATATTTATTTATCCGTCTGTCTGCTTTGCTTCTTGTAGAGTACTCGTATGTTACTTAGGTTAGTTAGTTAATGATGCATCCAGACTATTCGTTACTTACGTAGAATTATTCAACTTCCCTCTTCAACAACGTAATTAATGATTTGATGAGATTTAAATACTATTACAGTTAGTTAAGCTTATCAAACATTGTTAGCATTGCTATGTAATATATTTATTACTTTTGAATCAACTCTTCTTACTCTCTTTTCCCCTTACAGAAATTAGTAGTACAAGGTTCTCCACTGTGTTAGTAAGTAATTTCATTCTTTTAGTACAATACAATACTTGGGTGTGTGTCGGACAGATATACTATAATATTATGTTAAGTAAGTGTCATCATGTCTCTTCGGTATTAGTAACATAACGTTTACTAAGGTATTTGGTAGTATTGTAGGTAGCTTCTGTTTCATGTAGTAGTTGAAAATAAAATAAGTCATATTTACGTGTAGCACGTCAATCAAATTACTAAATGACCATATGTACCGAACGCACTGTACATAAATAAATATAACATTTATACCTAAACAAATATAAAGCGAACCTACCTAGTAACTTAATTACTTCTACTACTCAAATTGCAATTAAGTGTGTACAGTCAAATTAAACGCGAACAAGTCAAAATAATAAGAACATCGTCACAGGGGCGGCCATACGCTTTTCTCAAGGGTGACTATTTGGCTGCTGAATTCAAAATTGCATTGCTGCTGACAAATGACAATGAAAGTGTGAATAAAGATAGGATTGTAAGTACATAAACATTCATAGTATTCTGCAATTTGTTAGTTCAATCGATTATTGAAATAGATTCTGTACATTTGCTATGGATAGTGAGTTGAATAAGCTTTTACCCACTATGTATATTTCTACCACAGGAAAATGGATATTAGTGTTTGGTTCTTTGAGCCAATTCTTAAATTGTCTTTACCTTCTATTCACCTTAGTTCAAATCCATCCCTATTGTACACTAAATGTAATACGCACTTACTTGCATCAATTAATTTATCTGTGCATGTGTCAATCTGTCTTAATGAGCCGACATGACACTCATCAGCATAAAAGGCCGCTATACTTATGTTAAATCCGGGTACTTACCAACATGTCAATAAATATTACCAAAATCCACGAAACCAATCCCACCTTCTACTGCTATATAATATGAAATATGACTCAAGGGCTCCTCAAGATATCAACAGATATTAATTATTACCATGTACACTAAAACCAAGCCAGGCAGCAATCACAATCTAATTATAATGAGATTTACGCAGACTCCCCGTTCCCAGGCACAGAAAAAGAATTCACAACTAATTTTTTACCTCTAGGCAAATGCGATTCTATAAATTATATCAGTTTCAGTCTCACTAGTGTTTTCTTTCCGTTAAAAAGTGGACACAACAAAATTACATTGCAAAACGTCACAGATCAAAATATTTGGTAATAATTGCGAAAAATGCGCTACAAATTATTCTTTTAATTTGTCAGTGCAGTGTCTAGTAAATTTCTATAGCTAAAGGGGCGTAGTGTCCTAAAACTAGTGTACGATGTATTGTAATGTATTGATGAGTGGTTGGGGTCACAGTGACTTTAGCAAAATATCAGACTTTTCTGTCAGTTTTATTTAACCCTATTTCGTTTCAATTTGGCGCAGGGAATTATTCCAATCTATTCGTCACCCTCCTCCCGAATGTAAAAATTCTACGCACAAACACGAAAAATATTCAAGTTAAAATCAAATTCAAGAAACCTTGACGGAATTAAAAAATTACTCATAATAAGAACCTGTGTTATGTTGCGGGGGTTAAAATTACTTTGGTAAGCATAACTAAAGCAAAAAGATTACAGGAAAATCTATACAAAAATTGAACCTAACTGAAAAAATCTTTTTCTGTGCCCAGAGGTTGAGTTATGTACGTACCTATCTATATTGTTATGTGTGAAATAATTCAGCTCGAAAAATGGCACTATCTTCTTTTTCTAAACCTGAGAAATGTTTCCGAAAAGTATCAGTTATCATGTTCAGCTTTTGTTTATTTCTTATTGTTAAGAAGATATTAAGCAATTTTTACAGACTATTTCATTATAAGTATTATTATAAGTGATTATTATCCTACTTTTAATGTTTTAATAGTCAACACTACATGAAATTAGTAGTTACTGGAAAAGCATTGTAGAAAATTGTTAACGTTAGGTTATAGTTAACAAATTAGCAATTAAATAACTATTTTTAACTATGTGTATGATAACAAACACAAACGTGAAATTCGCTTACTAGATTTTTCTTGGTATTCTTTCTATTTATATAATATACCTTACATATAACTATGTTTGCTACTTTATAGAACATGAGGTTGGAGCTTCGTGCTCTACGTGAAGAAAAGCATCACGTTATGCAGCTTCCGTGCAAATAGTATTATAACTTCCTTACAATGCTTTTACGTGCATGGTGTATTATTAGTAGCTAAAATTACAGATTTCTGAGCAAAATGGAGGTGTACTGAGTTTTGTCGAACCTGGCTTGGATTTAGTGTCCATTTTAATATTTTCAATGTTGCTAGAAATTCTAACGCATTAAAAAACTTGTGCCTACTAATCATTAGCATGATTTCAAGATTTACTTTAGTAAGCAAAAGAGAATTGACAACAAATTAATTAACATAACGGGTGTGGTTCTTAGTTTCTACTTACGTTGCTAAACTTTAGTACTAGACGACGGTACAGTTGACGTTGATAGTGTATACAGTGAGGAGTAAATGTGTTTGTTTATTGTTATGTAATGTAAAATGTACTGTATTTTGTCTGAACTAAATTCGTTTGTTTGTTTTATGAAAATGCATCAAGCATTTCCAGTGCCCTGCTCACTGACTCTTGTCCTGATAACAAAGAACTTGAAAACTTGACACTACATAACGAAAAATGGATTTACAATTCAAAAATTAATCTAGTTGGTCGAGCAGTTCAATTCGGCAGGTCCATTGCAGAAGGAGCAGATGACACAAAGTGGGAACTATTATCATTCGAATTAATTGTATTTCCTATCATATTACTACTATAACTTAACTCTAATTCGCCCAAACGTTTCCATAACTCGTCTCTTTCCTTTTCTCTTTTCTTTTCCCTGTAAAGTAACAAAGATACTGAATTAGGACACCTCTTTTATCAACGTACCATCCAAATACTACGAAAAGTTACCCGTAATATATTCCCAAAAAAGTAAGTTACGGTCACACAATACAAATACAGTACAAGTACATACGAAAATAAGTAACACCAACAAACACAGATGCATTACAGTCAACCGAAAATACAATATTACAGAATACCGAACAAAATTCAAAACTGCGCTCACAGAGCTGGAAATCTACAATTACATCACAATTACAAAGTCAAAGTACATCCAATCAGAACACTCGTTGATTATTAGTGTATATTGTATATTAGGGAAAAGCAATTAGTAATTAAAAATACATAACTGTACATAATCAATGAGTGAATACTTAAAATACTAGAAATGAATGAAAATGTTAGAAAAAAGTAAAATGTAAATACAAAATCAGACACCAAGTCTCAACTCAACATTCACATCTTGACATAAACGAGAAAGTATTCCAATGCAGTCAGCCAAAGAAAATTTTTTCGAACGAAACCTTTCATCAGTGTAAAACATTTTATGACAAAAAAGTTTTATCAAGGGAATTTAAGAAACGGTCACAAAAATGCTCTAGGAAACTTATAAATGTGATTCGAAATAGATAAAAATTCATTTCCAGAAGAGGAACAAGAGAGTGCAGTCTAAATGTGAACAGAAGTCAAGTTGTCAATCAAGTACAAAAGAGATGTAGACAGGTAAGAAGAAAATATCGAATTGGTTGACAGAGGATATTTGAAAGTACATTGTCACAACAAAGTGCAAATAGTCAAAGGAAAGAAAGATGAAAACTCAGAGTAGTTTCCAGCTCTGCAAGACAAGGTTCCCTGGCCTTGGGAGAAGACACTTGCAGAAGAACGTTCATCTTGCTCGACGTAGAGAGAACAAGAGATACTGAGAATGGGAGGAGGGTGAAGAGACCGGGAGACAAGGGTGAAAGGGTGCTGGGTTCATAAATTAAGTCAAGAAGTGAGTTTAATTGAGTGATGTACTTGTTGGCGGACTTGAAGGAGGTCTTAGTAGAGATTTTGATTGGAGAGTTACGAGTGGGCCTTACTTTTGCCGCTCGGCTTTATACGACGTGGTGAGGTTATTGAAGAGATCTGGATTCATCTCCATGAAAGTCTTCAATACGTTGTACACTAATGAGACTATCGTCTGGTTCCAATGCTCTTTCGATATTCGATACAAAGCCGGAAACATTATTGGCATGATCACTGCATTGTTCTCCTCTATCAGAGACATTATGTACTCATTATTCCAAAAATACAAAGCTCTCTCTGCAACCTAAACAACAACATAAAATCCGCCATTTAGAACCCTTGATTAAATAACATTAATTACTTCATCTTCAGAATCAGAGAACCGAACTCACCTGGAAATGCGGGCTTGATACGCACCGGGAAATCTGCCGAAACAGGTGTTCTTGAATTCTTACAAATTGGGTCGGCTCAATTACATCTAAAATTTCTTCTATCTCCCCCAAAAACATCACCTAAAACCATCATAATGTTTAATGTTTTTCATTCAACTTAGCACAGTATAAGTATTAAAGCAAATGACTTTTGAAATTTTAAGATCTATAATCTAAATAGAGAATTCGTAGCAACTACTTGTTTCTACAAAATGCAGTTTTTAGGAGGTAAAAGGCAAGGAAATAATTTTATGCTGCAGTGCTTATTAGATAAGCAAAAGCAATAGGAATTTAGCAAAATAAAATAATTCTCAAGGTTTCCTCTTAATTTAGAACAGAAGGAAGCAGTTTGTCTTAACTTAAAGCTGCACAATCGCAAAAGTATTACTGAAAAATAAAGGCATTTATATTATCATCACAAAGCAGTCTTATAGATCAGCTTCTTAAATAAAGGGAAATGTCAGCAAAGAAATTAGCATGCAAGGCAAAACACAACTTTCTCTTTGTTAGCTTTGATTATTAGAAAGATGAAATAATATTATTAGGACAGTAAATCCAATCCATATTGGAAAAGCTTTCTCTTATTATTACCAAAAGAAAAGAGAGGACACGAAAGGAAATAAAATCAACAGACTGACACTGACAGTTGGTTTAATGAAACATTTGTACGCAACGTAATATTATGACAGCAGCTCGCTGCCCCACCATACTATATATACTCCCCTCTAAATCTCTTTCCTACACTTTGGTTAGTAATACCGCACACAGTAATTGTAATAGCAATCATCTTTGTACCCTATAAGAGAAACTATATTACACATGTATAAAAACTCATAAAAATGGCATGGCCAGAGTCGGGCACTTTTTACTACAAAGAAAGCTATTTCTGACTTTCTCCGCTTTCTCTTTTCTCACTAAATACAAACTTTCTCTTCTTGAATGGCATTCTCTTGTGCTCTTGATTTCCGTCGTGTCCAAACAGCACACGCTAAAAATGCTTCTCTCATACTTTTCTTAGGTACTTGAAGGCTGCCTGCTGCAATGTGATAGCATTAAAACAATACACGAAACTTGCCCCTGCAATTCTCAATCGACAATCGACGCTAACCAAAACAACTATCCAAAGTTCTTACTACACCTTTAAGCATAATTTTAAGTACTAGAGTTGCAGTATATTTGTGTCTGCTGCTACCATTATTTTTTACAGCTACACATCAATTTACCGAAGGAAAACAGCAATTACTCAACCCCAAGTCGAATAAACAGCATATAAAAGCTCAACAAAGGATTCCTTGACGTTCGTCTCACCCGGTCTACTAATAAGTTAGCAGATATCACAGTAACTACACTATATCGCAAGGTAAAAATGCAAACCAAATAGTAAACACACCATTGTAAACAAATATCCGTAGTGAAACTGGCACACATTTTTTACTTTTCTAACTCATTATTTATTAAAATTATTTCGAATTTACTCAAATTTAGGCATTAAGGCTCATTTTGATTTCCAGAATATGGTCTACTATTGATTTCTTCAACAAGACAGAACATAACTGTAACTGTACGTGTGGCTTTACAAAACGTCGTGTCATGTATTACAGTATTTCCTACATTTCGTAGTCACTACTGCTAGGGAACTACGTAGGGTTTATGCAAATGTAGCCCATACAAATATCAAATTAGTTCATAGGAGTATAGTATGAATGAGGGCCTCGTTTACTGGAACTGAACTTACAAAAACTGGAAATAGATATTCAACGCAGTAGTGCTTCTGCTGTGCTTCTGTAGTAATGATCGCATGAGCCATTGGAAATGTAAAAAAAATTGCTTTAGGGAGCGTCCATAAATTACGAAGTCACTTTTTTGCCGATTTTTGACCCCCTCCCTCCCCTTTGAGGACATTGAAGACAATTGATGTACACCCCCCTACCCTGTCTTCGAAGACCTATACCCTTTTTTGCCCAGCAATAAAATTTTCATTAAAATCATCTATGAACGTTACTGAATTTATTATTTCAGGAAAGCAAGCAAATTCAATTTGAAAGTACAGATTCAACTACGCGTTTTAGAGCAGGACTAATGATACGTTTGATAATTTTGTGTAAATAATAAATCCAATCTTCAGGAAATCCTTTCGGCAAATTTGACTTGAGCTAGTGAGAACTTTTTTAATTTGCATACTAAACGTACCTTTGAAACATGCAACTCTAGTCCTGCAGATTGTCTTACATATTGCTTATTTGGTACTCTTAGCATGGTGTGCACATTATGATAATCTCCTTTAAGAGAATACCCTTTTGAGATGCAAACAAGACAATAAAAGCGCTCGAAATGATGCAATTGGCATCGACAGGCATTTTTTAAACTTAACATTTGGATTGCGTAGACTAGTATTTTATTTTTTTGTTCTACAAAAATCGTTTGACGACCTCTGAAGTCAGACCTCTGACACCCCCCCTCAATTTTGAAGAATTAGATGAGGCCATTTGGCTGACCCCCACCCCCCCTATGGGTGACCACGTAATTTGTGGACGCTCCCTTAATGTAAGCCTAATACTAAAACAACATTTAACTACTAAAATGAAACAGTCTGATGAAAATTAAGGCACTGGGTGGGGCTCACCTAGCAGATGACTCGCAGATTTCAATTTAATGCAAGGAAGTACGGAAGTAGGTAATATACCAAACCCATACACTCTCATTCTCCATTTAACATTTGCTATGAATCTTAATTAAAGCTCACTTCTAGATATCTACAATAAACCTATGAAAATACTTTTCTTCGACTTACAAATTTCTACTTGCACTTAACAATTTTTCATTGTAACATTCCAAGTCCTTCCTTCTACTTTTAGTATGCTAAGTGGTACCAAACCTTGCAACAAAGAATCACTAATTACTAATTATGCAGTATTAAGTTCCATAAAACATGCAAGCATTTAGTAAGGAATGTAATTATCACTGTTTACGCTACTACACGTTGCTACATGGTTGAAGTATTACGTACAACAGTACACTAAGAACTTAGCCCCAAAAACGATTCCATCCTGTTATTTCTCATTTAAATTCTTTCTCTACACTTCGGGCTTCGATTTCATTAAATACTTCTTCCAAATTCTACAATGATAACATGAAAGAAATACTATGTTTTACATTCTTATTTCTTAATAAACCAATCAGGATTAGACTATGGTAAACTGCTTTCGGAGCTTATAAATAAAAAACATTAAGCTCTTAATTGCCCTATATTCCTGATAAAATGTTTTTGGTTTATTTCTTCTCATGTTTGATCTGGTTTTGATCTCATTTTGAATAAATTACGATGGTCGTTGAGGGAAGAAAAAGACTGGAGTAATACCGGGTGATACCAGGTCAACTAAACAGTTAGTATATACAAAAGAAAAGCAGTATGAACTAGATTGAGATGAGTCAGGGGAGACTGCGAATTAAGTAAAGACTAGAGACGTCTTACTTTAAAATGCTACAAGAAAAATGTTTAGAGCGATAGACGAAAGCCTAGAGAGGAAGGCATAAAGAAAAGTAAATGTTCGCACACAAGGTACAAGGAGTCGCAGATTATTATAGAAAAGAAGAGTCGGCATCCGGGCAGACTGCTATATCCCGATAGCTGGTTGGGAGCACGCATAGTTGTATCTATTCTACGGTTGTAGTGACAAAGTGGCTAGTAAATAAGGAAGGAAGACAAGACAGGGAGGATATTCGTGCATGGATGTGTAGGTCGCTGGTAGACGTGTATCTGGTTGTGCATAGCGAGACGAAATGAGGAAACTTGAACTAACCTCTTTTTGAGAACAAGTTTTGGGCCAAAACTTCAAGAGACCTAAGACGACAGGTTCGGTAAGCGTTGCATCCTTTTCCAGGAACTGAACCACGCAGTAGGCCAGCTGAGCGTGGTACAACGCCAGACATCGAACCTACAAAAACATGACATTCAATTCATTCAATCTACAAACCACAAACAACATTATTATTTTTATCATGCATGAAAAACCATTTACTACAATACATACATTACACTACTAAGAATTTTTTATCCTCAACGATTTAGCATTTTCTTAAATCTCAATAATATTATTTGAAACAAATCCACGCCATGCATGTGGTCGGAACAGTAACTTACAATTAGTGTTATTCAGTTTACCATTAAAAACCTAAAAATTTACAAACTCGCTTAAACTCTTTTTTAATTATATTTCATGTAAAGGCATTATTTTCCTTTGGAACTGATATAATGTATACCGTTTGTGCTTAAGTCATAGTCAGGAGAAAAGTAAATAATATGGATTGGATTTCGAGAAAATGCTTTCCCGTTTCGGTTTTCGGGACGTTGAGCTTTGATCTTGAAAACAAAACTATTTCTGGGGCATTACTACTTTGTAATGTAGGAGTATTTAACTATTAATTAAGAAAACTTGCCTTTACTTTCAAATAAAATTTTCTTAGGAGAAAGCTGCTTTCACCTAGGAAAAAGCTGCTTTCACCGAGGAAAAAGCTGATTTTACCCAGGAAAAAGTTGCATTACTCCATGAAAAAATTCCTTTTAGGGAAAAGGTGCTTTATACAGAGGGAAAATTTGGATGTTGGTTCCTTACTAGCAGAACACTGTCCTTCATGGGATTTACAATATGAAGATATGTGGACTGATATATGCTCGACATCATTGTATCATATACATTATACATCAACAAAATTAACGAGTGTGCAATAATAATATCCGCCTCCCAAGTCCATAAATATGTATACAGGCATATAAATATATTATGAGCATGCCATGATAAAGGTATCAGCATTACAAACTGATTGCACCAATATGTAATACTGTAAAATCCATAATAGATTTTGAAACATGACATAAGATCCCATATTATCACTTGTTTTAACAGTTTAAATAAGGTTGAAGTATGAAAATGTAGTAACAGTAACTCTCTTGTTTTGTGTAAGTTGTCTCTGTAAAACAGAACCTGACGTGACGAGCTTTGGGTAAGTAACTGAGAATTCTGTTATCAAGCCGTATAGGATGATGCTATGTCGTGCATGCATGCCATGGTTGTCTATTCCGTCTATGCACGTAGACATTGCTTATTAGGCTTCCTCCAGTACCTACTCCCAATGTGCTACATTAACTATTGTCTCTATTAGCTATGGGAATTGTGTTTGCCACATTGAACTTTATACGGTTCCATGAATACATACATAATGTACATGTACGAGTGTTCTGTACATTACTAGAAGCCTAAGGTTAGGTTAGGTTATGCATAATACATAAAGCAGAGATAGACTGGAGAAGAGATCGAAATACTTTTAAATATACAGACTTTCGTCAGAGTTAGTTTCGTTTCGCTCGACGTAACTTTGTCTATAGTGAAAGTAAAGTAAGAGTTACTTATAAGATTATACGGGGAATGGAAAACTTCATATCTATGTAAGTACATAAGACAAGCAACTTTGCCAAGTGCCAAAGTCAAAACATAGCAAGTCTTGGGACTAGGCCCTAGCACACAGGCTCATGTTTTCTCCAGTTTCACTTTCTTCGGTTACACTACTACAGTCAATTGTACCGTACGTCTACCGTGTACGGTGATAGTGATAACCAAACTACTGCACTACGTGTATACGCTATTATTACATTTACAGATATATTTAGGCAAACTATCGCATCATATCCTTTCAACAACATATTTCTGTTCACGGCCTTTCTCTTTTGTGATTCTGATGCTGCCTGTAGGCCTCTAGGTAGATAAAGAGAAAGCAGAACTACGTAATGTTACGTAACTTAGCGTATTTTGACGTAAAAGTCAAGTACATGAGTCGAGTCCCGTCGCTGAAAACATCTCTACTACACTCCATTATACACATTGTTTTCAAGCAGTCGTTAATCAAAAGGTCGTAGTAGCTCGTAGGTCGTAGGACATAACAACTATTCCGTAAAGAAAGATGACGACACGATGATACCCTTTACACTATTCTAACTTGCACCTCCTCTTGAAATACCTAAATAAGCTGTAAGACATAACAATTTTGTACTCAAGATATATTGTGTACTTGGACCGATCTATAATAACTTAAGGAGATGAGTAAGTAAATATTATTTATTGTAGTAGGCAAATACAAAATACTCCATTTACAAAGTAAACCAAAACTTTGCAGAACTTTCTTTGTTTCTTTACGATTGCATCTGCATCTCGTAAAATATTTATGAAACAAAAGACATTATTTTATTACATTGCAAGTATTACTTTTGTTAAGTGGTAGTAGTGGTTGTAATAGTAAAATTGTAACAGTGCATTCTTTTGTGTTTACAAGCTATATCACTATGCACTACTTGGTTTAGAAGACTTTGATGACGCACATGTAAAAGAGAAAACGTAAAGCTTCTTCTGTGCGTCTTCGATCGTTTGCATGCACAAACGACCAGCAAAACAATAACTAATTGATGGGATGGATATGTGCTTTTCCCCTTAACTTTCTCCATTTTTAATGTTTTCACCTTTCTACTGTAAGAATGCCAATTCCTTACTTGGTACAGAAAGTTTATATATGAATTAAATATTATTTTTACCTTATGGAGGGGTATGAGGACTTTAACGAGAAATTGTTTATGTTCCAGCTTCAAAGGTAGAGCAAATCCGTTTATGATACTCCCTAAGATTTCCAAAAGCTCTCCCACACCGTTGAAATGTTCTGTCTCGTATATAAATCGCAGAAAGATATTATTGATTTGTTTCCTGATGAACGCTCTCAGACCCAGGAACTTTCCGTAAATTCGATGCAGGACTGTCTTGAGGAAATCTCTCTCACGCGGGTCTTCACTGTCGAATAACTCTAACAGCTACACGAATAAAAACAGTTCAATTCAATTAGATATGTTACTACACACACTGCTATGACGTTACCTAATATGACAGTCTTTTTATTATGTCCTCAAAATTAAATTACCAGCCAACAAATGTATAGGGTGGAAATCATACTAAAAACAGAAAACTGTATACATGTTCTGCACTGTTCTTGACAGTGTCTTTGCTCCTCAGTTTCGTCAATGAACTTTCCCAAGAAAAGTCGTTTAGGGAAAGTTAAAAAATTCTCAAATTCTCAATTTCTTGCCCGTTTGAGATTATCTGTTCTTTCTTGTCTTTCGTGCTCATCAATAATGGGGAAACTAGGATAGGACCACACATATTAAGGACATTTTGTTGGCATGTAATCTCATATGAGGACATCTTTAACTGACAAGTCAAAACAGTCAAAAGTAGAAGCTGCATAAAATGCACACACAATAGAAGAATTACGAATAATGAAAAAGTACCTGTAATACGAATTTCTGGTCAATAACTTTTTTTCCAACACTAGGCTGAAAGTCAGGTGACTCGAGGAAACGAAGGAAGAACTCGTAGACCAGCTGCAAGTTCAAATGACTTTAATAAAATACCTTAAATCCCAAAATATACAATAATCGAGAAATAGGTCAAGGTAGAAGGCATTGACACCTAGTAAGCTAGGTATACAGCTAGACAAAAAGCCCCCAGGAGATGTTCTAATTTGGTCATTAGTTTGAAAAAATAACTTTCCTTGTATATTAATGTACTTTACCAACTAGAGGTATCTTATCCTATTACACGATAGATAGAATTATATTCCTAGTGTTACTTTTTGTGCCTTAAGTGACATTAATACATCACATCAGACCTACATCAGTATACTGTACCAGTATACACTATAGATACACTTACAAACTATATACTTATAATGTGATCTAACCTGTAGGTGAGGCCATGACGCTTCGAAAGTTGGATCATCTTCTTCTGGGTCAAAGTCGGGATTATCACTCGGCGGCAATGCTCGGAACAAATTACGTGCTATCTGTAAACAATTAAAATTTAATTGCTTTAGATGATTACATCTGTCAATCTCAAAGCCAAGTTGCTAAAACTTTAATTTCCATTGCTAAGTGTCTTCCACAAAGGTAAATAATATATGGCTCATAATATATTTGTCAACCCTTTATTCATGAGCTGTTACAGTTTTGGGTTACAGTTCAACTATAGCCCAAGACTCCATATGAATGCATTTCAACGTTTGGTGTGTACCACTGTGTACAACTACTGCAAGATTGTACAATTCACCGGGGAAATTCGTGAAACATCTAATAATTTCTTAATTTCCGACCGGGATTGCTACTGATTGTATTCATTATCAGTTTTACCGATCTCATCATTTTGCTTAATTATAAACATAATTTCCCCAAACATAATATGAAATGAATTCATTCATAGATCACATTCTATATTAGGAACAATCGCTGCCATTACAGAAAAGCAGTGCATTTAAAAGAGTTTATTTGGTAGAGGGCCCGTCAACGAATTTCGGAAGAGAATGACCATCCTACACTGTTGTTGTTACCCTAGGACGACTCCATTTCTGACTTTACTAGACTGGTGCAGGTGTGTGGCTCGACTTGGCCTACTACCTCCAAATTCCTTCTGTGCCGTTCTGTCCGACCAGGAGACAGAACTCGGACCGAATTAAACCGAATGAATAAAAATTGGAGCCATAAGAGCATAAAAGTAAAGTGAACTCACCATCTGAATGATTTCAGGATAAGCAGGCTCAGTGAGGACTCCCCGATTGGCTGTGATGTAATCGACCAACTCATTGAGAGCTGCTCTCTTGATTTCCTTCCCTTTCAAGTCCGCCACAGGGTCAAGAAAATCAAATGAGATACAGCATTGTCGGAGCTTCCGAATGAACAACTCCTCATGCTCTCCCGCTGGCACATCTACAAATTTTAATACGTAATTAGTCAATCATCAAGCACCAACGTATCATAAGGAACATCATTTTCTATTTCTAAGCCTTCTTCAGGGTGTAATTCAGGGGCCCTGGGGATTGTTTTATGGGCTTGAAAATACATTAATTTAATCATTATTAAAATAATCTTCAAACTAATCCCATGTGTTCAAAAAGCTGCTTTAAAGACAACTACGTTAACATGAAGTTACCTTTGAACAAAGGTAGGGGCGCAAGGTCTGCTTCATTGGCTTGATGATATCTGGAGGACCCTTGTGACTTCTTTTGTTTCTTTTTCAAGGAGCGTTTGGCAAACGGATCAATGCGATCCACAAATGTATTGTTGGTGGTTGCAGCCATAGTATTAGCAGGTCCACCACTGTTCTCACTGTTTGCGTTAGCCCGGGTTCCACTTCTTTGCTGAATTTCTTCTGTTAACTCCTTCCCCACTTCATCGCCCTCAGGATCTTTTCAATTAAAATAAATTAGCAATCCTCCAACTAAATGGCTTCCTTTATAAACGAGTACAACATTATTAGTGAGAATGAAATGCTCAAGAGCACGAAGCACGAGTATCCGTGTAGTATGTATGTAAAAGGTTCAAAAATAATGTGCATCATATCGTTCATTGCAATAATATAAACTGTGTCATCCTTTTTAATCGTTACGACTACTTGCGGTATGCACTAGTAATTCAAGAAGACGGAAGTCAGTATAAATAGAAGTGCATCAAAAACCCCGACCACCGATAATTTAGATTCGAAAATACAAAGGACTGTGACCGTGTATATTATGGCTATTTAGGTCTTTGTCGGTAGAGACATGAAAAGGCAACAATGCAATGGAAGTACAAGAAGGAAGAAACTTTTGTGATAAGTTGGTTCCTAATTAGTGTAATTAAATAAAGAATGTAGTTAGAATGAAAACTTGCACCCCTCCGAGATCTCTACTCAAATAATCAAAAATGGTACTACTAAAAATTCATGTTCACATAAGGGTGAAAGCATATAGAGTTAGTAAAAAGGCATGGTTAATAGGAACCCAAATAATTTTACAATTAATTCCATTAAATGAAAATAGAATTCAGAAATACCTAAACTTAAGAGTAAAAATTCTAATTTTTGGTTTTACACAGCAATTTCTATCGATATGACAGCTATCTATAACTTCTATTTGCCATTTCATTTTCCTTGCAAAATATCGGGGAAATGGATTTTTGCTTTCAGGAAATCAGGAAATGATTTTTATCTACCTTGCAATTAAATATTTGAAGAAATCTGTGCATTACATAGCACGATTTTATATTAACATCATTTAGTAATTCCAACACATTTACATTAGATCTTGCTGACTTTAGTACTAAAAAGTCATTTACTATGAGTAGTAGAGTATCACCACTATGTTATTTAACAAAAGTGAAAATAATTCCTAATTTCTTACTACGGATTATGAAGGGTTTCACGAAAAAGATTTCCTAAACTGGTAACTATTTCGACCAGAGGGAAGCGAAAGAAGGAAAAAAGTTTATTATGTAAGGCGTATTATACGTCATTTGAAGAAACACTTGACAAAGTGTAAGCATTAGTTAAGAGTTTAAGAGCAAAGTAGTAGTTAGAATAAGAAGCATTTGAATAATTTAGTACATTATCAAATCTACACTAAACTAAACTAAAAGTCAACTACTAATGCGCAGAAAACTTTTTACCGATATGTTAAAATTGTTGGTTCGTTCGTTGAAGAAGTAGGAAGATATTTTCAAATAAACTGGTAACTTTAAGACGTTGGAAGTAATGAGTAACACTGTCGGTCAGTACGGCGTAATTTGCATTACAAGGAATTGCTCGATCTTGATTAACAGTGAACTTGTCACGTACTACGTATATGCACGGTGGTTATTTATTTTGTACAGTGTAGTCTCGGGGTGACGGGTAAGTGGAGATTAAAAGTTACGTCAAAATCACAACACAATAGTGTCAGTTTAATTGTATCTGTGATGGAGATTAATTCTATGACTATTGGCTTAAGTGTGTCAACTGATCAACAACAATCAGGAGTTTTCAAAAATGTCATTTGTCATTCATTCACAAGATCACAATCTTTTAGCAAGGTTCTCCTTACATCATACATTATCTTCGTCGCATCTTCCCCGGTTAAGAAAACCTGAACAAAATCCAAATCCCATTTACAACAAAATTTCTTTAATTACAGTTCTCCCTGAAATTATGTCTTTCAATTCAGAAAAGAATAGCTTTAATCCAAGCTTTCACTAGTATTACGCCAACTTAGACCCTGCATTCTTTTTACAGTGTTTTTGCAACTACTGGATACAGGTCGTAGAATCACTACTATTTTTAACATTTATATAGGTACAAAACTATTCCACTACACTACATTACCCTAACACGCAATTACAACAATCTTCTGCTTTATTAAAGATCCCGAAAGAAGAACATTCGGAAATTTCAATTACTTCCATTTCTTTTACCGTAATAAACTCATAATATTTTGATGTAAATATGGAAAAAATGAAAAATATTACAGTTAAGTAAAATTAAAACAGGAATATGCCTATCTTTCCTTGTTATTCTTTTTTATTACTCTCTTTTAAGATATCCTATTCTAATTTCATTTGAGAGTATTTTTTGAATGTGATATCTCATAATTGATAATATTGATTTTTAATATTTTAAGAACTGCAGAATGACAAGGAAACTCACTAAGAACATACATTTTGTGGTGGAACAATCGCCTAGATTTAAGAGCTGCAACTAGATTTCGTCCTTTTTATACATAGGTATACATTATACGGCATACTAAATAACATATATAATATATACCCAATGCAATTTTATTGGTGATATCAAGAAGAATACGTTTTAATTTTCACTAAGCGGTAGGAATAGAGGAGAGTTTGCAGGGAAGAACGAAGGGCAGAAGGCAGAACTAGAACAGTGGGAAACAACTCCCATGAAATTGAAATATTTCATTAATTTATAATATTAATCTCTGTACTCTGTTTTAAAGATGAATATTGTGAATATTAGAATATTATATAATGCTGGTATTCGTAAGCTGTTCTACTTACTACTGTCAGTATTGTAGTATTATTATTATACATTATTCTGCTCCCTGCCTTAATGGGCAGGGAGCAGAATAATGTGCCTATGAAATAATTAACTACAGTAATAGGTACCTGTATACATGTACACGTACTCTCAACTCACTATCTAGGGCCGGGTGGTCGCCCAATGCTTCAACACAGTCATCGTGGGTTGCATGTGTACCCCAGATAGTTCGAGTTGGCAGTGTGTAAAATTGTGTACAGTCATTAGCAATTTGTGTTTGCATAGTATGCCAATCATACTAATACTATACATAAAATAAGCGTAAAAATAAGAATGATGATACAGTTACTTCAAACAACTCAAACAAGCCCCCTAGCTATTTAATAGCAAAGACATTTTCTAGCCTTACAATTGGCAACTTTTTGGAGCAACACAAATACAAACTAAAATACTAGACCCTGGACAACTTCAAAAACAACTGGTCGCATTTTGTTTGCCATCCCCATTCCCCCTCTTTGCACAGAAGTTCTTTTTCCATTTTGATTACTATTTTGCAGTTAATACTACTTACTCTTTTCTTTTGTAATTAATTAAGAAAGGGAAAACCAAATATTAAAACAATTTTGATATATAGTAGCTCTTAGCTCATCTGTCATCTCGAACCAAAAAAATCGGTCGGTTTCTGTATCACAAGCCTGTCATGACTTCAATTAATCGTAACCGTACTACCCATAGTACCCATTCCCTCAAAAGGCATTATGACTTTAATGACATTACCCTCATCCCTATCCCTGGAATAATAGCCATGCAAGGACATGTTGCAATTTAAAACTATTTGAACTAACAAATACGGTAGTCAATAAGATATACACATTTTAAAGCATTGAATAGACGGAAAAAAGGCTTGTATACTAAGTACTAAATGCAAGAAGATTCAACTGTTGCCGTAGCTTTCTCTTGCGTTTTATCAGGAGTATCGAGTAGAGACTTCCACATGGGTGATTTTGAACTTCTATCTGTAAGGGACGTTTTTGAAAAAGTCTGTAACTTGACATTAGTCGGGACGCTAATCACTACTGTATTTCAGAAATCAAGACAACCAGCTTGGTATGGATAAGCATCTCGACTAATTAAACTAAAGTCAAGTTACAGACTTTTTCAAAAACACCCCTCTTATAGAAGTTCAAAATCCCCTACGTGGAATATCTCTACTCGATACTCCTAATACAACGAAAGACAAAACAAACAGTTTATTCTCCTTGAGTAAATAAATCATGACATCATGAGTCCAAGCGAAGCCATTATGAATTAATGAAATAAATACTACGTCAAGCAACACCAACCAGCAATTATTGCTTGTTGGTGTATATAATTTTCGAAAACTGAGTCAATCTTTAACTAATGAAAACTATTCTGATGTTGAAAAACCCAGCACAGCACAATTTGGACTCAAAGTCAAATCAAAACATTTTAATAATGTCAATGCTAAGGTTCATCAATATTAAATCAAATCCCCACCAAATAATTATGTACACACAAACTAACATGTAATCTTTATCTTGGATCTTTAAATAATAACCCCAGCACAGTTTAATATGGTGGTATGATGCATTAAAACATGCTGAGAAATTATGTTAAATCAAACACATTAAAAGTAACACAAACCATCATTAGCTCCAGACTTCATGGTAATGTCAATTTTGATTAGTGTTGCCAAAACGGCCGAGCGTTTTAATCCGATAGATAACAAATGCTCTTCTTGACTTATTATCCCTTTAAACTCCTAAGAAATGCCAACATGTAATAAAATTAAAAACAATACAAAAATCAATATAAAAGATTCTACCCACTAACTAAATAAACATGCCCACAAGTGTACTACAATAACATACTACAATTACTAATTACCATGCATCTAATTTACAAGTATCCGGAAATAGTCTAATCCCAGTAGCATGCGACTGCCCGTCATAAATAATTTCATCAGTGATCAACACAAAGAAAGACCCTTTATGTACGCTGGAAATGGTGAATATCCAAGAAAATGTTACATTAATTCAGTTCAAGAACCCTATGATACCTATCACCGGTTACCTGCGTAGCTCAATAAACCTTTCAGCAAAAGTGAAATAAAATGACAAGCCAAGGAGAATTCTTGGTGTAAAAGTAAAAGGGACGAGGAACAAAAGGTGGACTTTTGTTGGTGCGAAACTAGTTCACCGTATTTTCACGCAAGCTACTTTAATTACTGGATTATGGTCATTATGGATTACGTTAGAAACCTACAAAGGATTAAAGATATAATATATAAATTAAATTAATAAAAAAATATTAAGGATTTGCGTAAAGGCTGAATTAAGTGGAATGGAATTGTCAATTGTGGGTAATTATTAGTAATCAGAGATCAGACACAGAAGTGGTCTGTGTTTAGTATGTATGTGTACACTTGTAGCTGGATTGCGGTGTATATATACTGTCCGTCGTATATATAACAGTTAATTTAATTTTGTATTTCTTAATTGAATGATTACAAGATTGATTACATGAAATTTACATTACATGAATGATTACAGGAAAGAAGTTTTCTTACCGATAGACACAGATAGATGGGATACTAATTTGTTGCATCAATCCGAATCCAATATTAGTTAGTCAATGGTATGGTATTATAAAGAAAGAAGGTTGTTGGGAGTGCTAGATTAAATTAGAACTATTTATGTGTTATGTCTATATTGTATTCAGTCAGTTCTTAATAGAATAAAACTGTGAATTGGAATTCCTTCGTTATTACCCAACTGAACTTGTAATACTTGGCTATTGGATATTGTCCAATTTTATATACGACAATAACGTGCACACTCTAAAAGTTAGTTTTTGCACAATTTTCAAAAAGATGAGACAATCTTTGGTGTGCTGTGGAATGCTACATCTTTAAACATTGCAATAGTGTGCATTAACATTTGCAGGGATACTTGATCATCCTCAGCACTCAATCACCACAGAAAAGAAGCAATTAAATATTTCTTCAAAATACGACAGGTGTTATGTAAATCAACTTTGTCGAATAACACAGTAACAATATGGTTTAATTTTGGCAACTAACAACATTTTTTCTTAAGCGAGAGTGCAGATTATGTTTTACATTAATGCTTGATTCTTCACCATATTACTATATGGCACGTCGTTTAACTTTCGTTTATCGAAGTAAACTTGATGACTTCGTTTATTTCACTCCTCTTCTAACGTAAAGTAAACACTCGCGAACCAACTCTTAACTAAAAACCATTTAATCTGGCACATGTAAAACAATTTTACTTGTCAATGATATTATTTTATCTTACAACCACCCAAAAGATCACTAACTCGATAAAAAATGTTCCAAATCCAGGTTAACTTGATTCAGCGAACGAATAATGATTGACTTTTCTGGCCCATTTAGAATCATTCCTTGAGAAAATAATAATAAAATTAACACAAAGGGACTAGTAAATCTAAATGCATAGTTTTAATTTTGTTATATGATGATATCAAGATCCCCGGTATGCTGCAACGAACAAGAATATTGAATTTCTCCAAGCAAGCAAAAAGTTACTTCAAAATGAAAAATTATTACTTTAAATTGGCCAAGATAAAATGTCGGAGCTGAGCGGTGACGCTATACATGAACTTGACGCGTTGGAACAGATTTTTCACTAATTTGTAAGTCACAGCATATTCATATATACCCACCCAATTTATATAACACAATAATATTAATACTTAAAATGTTTCAGGAAGTAAAGTTGATGCTAAAATTAACGACACGTCGTCATATAGCAAGAACGAATTCCTGGAAAACACTGCACCTGCACACTGCACCGAATATTGACTTCCTTGCTTGTTAGAACCATGGAACTCTGAACTCTATCAAGGTATCATACTTTGAGGATTCCAAAATCAGGTGAAAAGATTGAATAGCCGTATCCCAGTAACTTAACTACTGGTAACTATTTCCACGCCCAGTAATGGGCTTATTACATGATTCCAGAAGTTTCTTCGGAACCTATAAAAAATATCCAAATCAACATTTTATTTTCCAAAATGCGTATAGTAAGTTTACAGCTAGTTGCCACATTTGAATAAGTAAGTTATATCAATTACTGTTACACCAGTAACTAGTTTTGCTAAGCCAATTTTATTCTCCATACTGTCTCATCTATTCCTTAAGCAAGTTTACCTAACCCATCCATATAAATATGGCATGTATGAGAATTGACTAAATCTGGTCATTACCCATTGCAGTAAGTTATCAGCTGTCAGTGTTAACTTGTCATTTAACTGATTACTGTAGTCGCTATAAATAAAGACTAATGAAACTAAGAAGTTTATTTATTTACTTTATCAGCTGTTAGTTAAATGATGCACATTGCGCTAAAAGGAAGCTTAAATAATTACTGGACTGACAGTTTTGAATGTCTAAAGTTACACTGCTAGAAATCACCAATAAAACTATATTTTATTACTATCAACTAAACCAGATTGCTTTGGCAAACAATAAATGAATAAGACTGCAAAAGTAGACATAGTAAATAAAATATGAGCACGATTATCGGATAATTAACTATGTTGAAAGCCCACGAACAACAAAATACATACAATTTTGTGCGTACATACAATTTTTCATAATTCGAACTTTTAGTAAATGAGAAATAGTTACTGAAAATAGAATCAGCACATAGAAATTAGCAGTGCAAGATTTCAGGATCTAACGGTAGCAAAGTAATGTTTACGTACTTTGTATTTAACAAGCCATTAGAAATTCCACCAGTTATCAGTTATAGAACAGTACATTCATTTGTATTGGTTTGGAGCAGGCGAAGAGTGAAAAGAGGAGAAACGGAAAACTGGAGGAAAGTAAATAAGGATGGTGAAGGTCAAAACTACCTTGAGCTGACCGAAGAACTGCCTGAAAACTGTAAATAAACGAAATGACTTAACGTGTCAAATATGCAGACCTACAGTACAGCCGTGAATCTCCCCACAGTCGACTGACCGACCGCCAAGTACTAAAAACCAAAATAGTGTAGGTACACTTTTCCCTGTGAAAGAATGAAGACTGAAATCACCTTGCAAAGTTTGGTGTTAGTCGCCACAGAGTGTCATTAGATGAAAATTAATTACGGTCGCGTTTTGCACTGCAAATAAATGTGGCAGAATTAACAATGAGATGAATTGACTGAATTTCGGTTCTCGGATTGTTGGGCCGTCGCCGTCCTGTGGTCCTGGCCTGTCTTCTAGCTGGCCTAGCCTAGCAAGTAAAACACTTGAAAAGTAGAGTAAAGTCTTCCCTTCTTTCTACTACTCACTCGCTCTCTATCACAGACTACAGACACACTCCTCGGCTCATATAGTCCCTCCTATGCCCTCACTATTAATCCTATAAAATAATCCAATACATAAAATACACATGTAATACCCAACGATCTTACCAATATTCTTACCTTGTACATATGGAATAATATGGATGATGCGATATTCAATTCAATACCACCACTATTATAGAATACAAGCCCAATATAATTATTACAATACTCTTCGTTCGTATTTTCCTATATTATTAGGCTTGTTTTACTTTACTAAGCATTATTAAGCATTATGCATTATATACATATTCTCTATACTAATACAAATAACTTTGTATGTTATGTTATAATCAGCTAAAAAGTATTATAATTGTATTGCAGATTGTATATAATAGTAGTATTAGTCTATCAGGCATAAGCTGTACGCAAAGCAAAATAACACGGTATACATTTATTTCGAAGACTTCCTACTCTACCCACACTACCCACATTGTGTAAGTATTCATTCCAAACCCTGTCTATGACAGACGGCACACTGCTATAAGCTTTTATATTTGAATACCGTCAACAGCCGACTGGTTGGCCGCCTCTTAGGATAGCATTATAAGGTTTCGCCGTGACCACCCCCACCCCTGCAATAAAGTACCAAGAAAAGTTTTGGAGGTAGTATTTTGCTTGAGTTAAAAAAGTATTTTTCAATAGTCCTGGGAGCTTATTCTGAGTTTTGGTTGTAGATTAGGGGGATGATCCAAAAATTTACTCCGCCCCTGCAACCAAAATTAATCTGCTATTCTGAGGTAGTGGTGTAAGGTTGTTGTAATTTTGGTTGTAAATTACAAATTACAACCAAAAGTAAGCGGAAAAGTACAACGTTGTAATTAAATCATACCGGTAGGTAAGGTAATCTATTATAACTCTTCAAAGTGACATTAAATTGTGTACGATAGACAAAAAATCAAGTTTAAAAATACATTTTGTCGATTTTGTGATCTAATGCTTTGTTGCTGTTTTGTGCTGATTGTACAGTGAAGGGCAGATATCCCGCACCATAGGGAAATGGCATTAGATACGATGTTTTAATATGCCTTTCAAGCAGTTTGAGAAGCATTTTCAAATAATATTACATTCATTTTCCCATGGTGCGTGACCTATGCCCCAAGCCCCATGTTATTTCCTTAGGGTACGTGACTTAGGCCCCAAACCCTATGTTATTTCCCCATGGTGCGTGACTTAGGCCCCAAACCCTATGTTATTTCCCAATGGTGCGTGACTTAGGCCCTAATCTGTATACTATCAACTTTTAAAATTAAATAGGGTGAACACATTTTAATTATGAATCTTATTATTTCTCTCCGAAATCTGTAAGTAGGTATTAGCCTAACGTCGTCTTAATTGCGTAAATGTGTGACCCTTGACAAAAACACTCGGTTTCTTCTTAATTGTCGTCTAGCGACTTCGTCAGAGTTACACTAACCAAGAACTCTGCCATGTCTGTTATATTTACTAAAAATTAGGAAGTGCAATGCACATATCTAACACTTTATTACCATACATATACCGCATACAACCAAAGTTATTCCGTCCCCCGAGCAGTTGTAAATTTACAACCGAAATTGGAAATCTACAACCAAATTTATTAATCTCAGAATACGATTAAGAAAAATGTTGTAACTTTGCAACTCATTTTAATACCGAAAATAATTCTTTACCTCAGAATACCACCAGCTGATATTAAAACCGATTAGCGTTACAACCAAAACTCAGAATAAGCTCCCTGGATTCAATGCCAATGCCTACTTGTTGAGACCTAAGCAGAGATCGCCAGGAACTTAGAATATTTGTATAGGATGCCTTTGCTATACATATAAATTCACTTTATATGAGCCCAACCAACTGAGAAAGGCCTGACGAAACACGAGAATGTTCATGAAAACTGATAAAACTGCTAATAATAACAAAGTTACTCCTTTTGAAATAATAAATTAATATCGGGCTCGATTTTGAAAATTTCAAAGTACTCCAAAAAGAGTTCCACATTTCTGACTGCACCTTTAATGACCGTTAGAGCATTGGGTCATCCCCTATTGGGGTAGGGGGCAACCGCTAATAATGACAAATACTGGAATTGAAAACTACAAGACATAAAAAGCCGTTCTGCGCTAATCGACCACGCTGATTACGAATAAGAACCCCAAAATGATGTATACCTACCCCTTTAAGGGGTAAGGGGTTACTCCCGTATTGGGAAAATATCAATAGTCAGATTTAGAAGCCATGTGGAAGTCTGCTGGGGTAGTCGACCATGCTGATTACGAATATGAACCTCATAGTGGGGTACAGTCACCCCCTATAGGGGTAAGGGGTTACTCCCGTATAGGGAAAATATCAATAATCAGATTAAGAAGCTATGTGAAAGTCTATTGGGGTAATCGACCATGCTGATTACGAATATGAACCCCATTGTGGTGTACATTCAACCCCTATAGGGGTAAGGGGTTACTCCCGTATAGGGAAAATATCAATAGTCAGATTTAGGAGCCATGTAAAAGTTTGTTGGAGTAATCGACCATGCTGATTACGAATATGAACCCTATTGTGATGTACAGTCACCCCCTATAGGGGTAAGGGGTTACTCCCGTATAGGGAAAATATCAATAATCAGATTTAGAAGCTACGTGAAAGTCTATCGGGGTAATCGACCATGCTGATTACGAATATGAACCCCATTGTGGTGTACATTCAACCCCTATAGGGGTTAGGGGTTACTCCCGTATAGGGAAAATATCAATAATCAGATTTAGAAGCTATCTGAAAGTCTGTTAGGGTAATCGACCATGCTGATTACGAATATGAACCCCATTGTGGTGTACAGTCACCCCCTATTGGGGTAAGGAATTACTCCCGTATAAGGAAAATATCAATAGTCAGATTTAGGAGCCCTGTGAAAGTTTGTTAAGCTAAACAACCAGGCTGATAAGGAATATGAACAGCGATATTAAGTTTAGTTGCCCACCATGGTAATGCAGTTTTGTCTGTGTATAAGGAAAAAAACATATTCAATTAGTTCTGTAGGAAAACAATAATAAACCAAGGTGTATAAGCCATTCATACGAGCAATAGGAACGTTTGCCAATGTAAACGTAAGGGAACATTACTGCATTATCTAAATCTTATTATTGCTTTTTTCCTTATACGGGAGTAACACCCTTACCCCTATAGGGGGTGACTGTACACCACAATGGGGTACATATTCGTAATTAGCATGGTCGATTACCCCAACAAGCTTTCACATAGCTCCTAAATCTGACTATTGACATTTTCCCTATACGGGAGTAACCCCTTACCCCTATAGGGGGTGACTGTACACCACAATGGGGTTCATATTCGTAATCAGCATGGTCGATTACCCCAACAGATTTTCAGATAGTTTCTGAATCTGATTATTGATATTTTCCTTATACGGGAGTAACCCCTTACCCCTATAGGGGGTGACTGTACACCACAATGGGGTTCATATTCGTAATCAGCATGGTCGATTACCCCAACAGACTTTCAGATAGCTTCAAAATCTGATTATTGATATTTTCCCTATACGGGAGTAACCCCTTACCCCTATAGGGGGTGACTGTACACCACAATGGGGTTCATATTCGTAATCAGCATGGTCGATTACCCCAACAGATTTTCAGATAGTTTCTGAATCTGATTATTGATATTTTCCTTATACGGGAGTAACCCCTTACCCCTATAGGGGGTGACTGTACACCACAATGGGGTTCATATTCGTAATCAGCATGGTCGATTACCCCAACAGACTTTCAGATAGCTTCTAAATCTGATTATTGATATTTTCCCAATACGGGAGTAACCCCTTACCCCTATAGGGGGTGACTGTACACCACAATGGGGTTCATATTCGTAATCAGCATGGTCGATTACCCCAACAGATTTTCAGATAGCTTCTGAATCTGATTATTGATATTTTCCTTATACGGGAGTAACCCCTTACCCCTATAGGGGGTGACTGTACCACACAATGGGGTTCATATTCGTAATCAGCATTGTCGATTACCCCAACAGACTTTCGCATAGTTTCTATATCTGATTATTGATATTTTCCCTATACGGGAGTAACCCCTTACCCCTGGATGGGGTTACTGTACACCATGGAGGGTTTAGTATTCAAAATCACCGTGTTGATTTACCCCAACAAACCAATTCATAGCTTTTAGTTTTCCGAATTTTTATTAACCCTATAACAACCCCTTTCCCCATATTAGGGGTAGTTGGGCTCCATAATGGGGTTTATTTTTAAATTACCCATCGTTGGTTACCCCAGCAGTTATCTAATTTTCATGCATTTTCGTACAAGATTTTTTGGTTAAGGCTTTCAAATTTGAAATTTTGAAAGCACTAGGTCAAGGTCTTGTAGGCCGGATTAGTTTTAATGCTGTACAGCAGTACAATTTTTCATATGAAGTGAATTTATATGTATAGCAAAGGCATCCTATACAAATATTCTAAGTTCCTGGCGATCTCTGGACCTAAGTAGCATCCGTCAGTGTTAAAGAAGATATTTTCCAGCTTTTGTGAACTTTGAGACAGCTTTTAACTTTCAAGTCGATTTTGATGGCTACCTGCTGTTTGAAAGTCTCGGAAAGTTGCAATTGAAATCATTTCCGAGGAATTATGAGGAACTTGTAGGATTTTAACTTGCCTTTATGTTAGCACAAGCCGATCAGTCCCAATGAGCGTTCACTTAAATCTGGCCCGATTTTTTATCAATGCAGTTTAACTTTGTTAAAAGTAGTATTTTTAAAAGTCTGCTGTTAGCCAATAAGTATTCGGCTACACAGAAAAACTGAACGCACGGAAGGCATATAAACATACTTCCTTTCAATACTTTATAAGATAAGAGTAAAGAGTAATTGATATGGACTAACTACTAACTACTAGTTCATATGCTGCATATACGCCCGCTTTACAAAACAGAGAGTTGTGGCTGTAACCTCTGCAGATGTTACATGAACAGAAATGCAATGCAGAATGGCAAGCTTCGTTTTATATGAATTCACGAATGAATGAAGAAAAGCAGTATAACTCAAGTGAAACACTCTATTAAGTGCAATATGCAATACAAGCCTACCAAAAGGATAAAAATAATTATTCCAATTGGTCTACCCGTCTACCACCTATTCTATTATACCACCTAATATGTAAATGCAATGATTTGTGTAGTAAAAACTTGCATACTTGCATTAGGTCTCAAATTATATGTTTAAAAATCAAAGTACATCTTTTAAGACTATCCTTAATCAATCCGTTTACTGTAGTAAAAGAATGATAACTTAGATTGGGAAGTGTTAGAACATAGTATAGTATAGCCATAGTCCACAGCTAATCAAATCATACCTTAAGAAAGCTTTTTGGGGTACTTTGAGATACAAATTGTAAATTGTGCTTTTAACAACGCATTTTACATCTGAGAATAAGCTTTTTAAAATACGTAATTGAGGAAAGGTGGCGAAGATGTGAGGAATATGAAATGACGAAATGAGATAACTTGGGGCTTGGTGCACTTGGGCACTTGGCTTATTTGGTTACCCACTAGACTTTGCCATTGTTCTCATTATGCAATACATAAAAGAGTAATATGTAATAAACTATACGAATGTCATAGTCCATAATACTGCTGGACCTTTAAAATACAAAAGCACGCTCGTCCAAAAATAACTAAATCCAAAAATCTTCCCAAAACTATTGACAAAATACGCAAGTTGTATACATTCAAAGTTAACCACAGGAAACTTCATAATTTAGGAGTAATTTATATAATAAATCCACATTCGACTGCAATAAAACATTTATTGCGCCATCAAGGGAAATAAAAGCATACACCAAAATAACAATAGAACTGTATAAGTATTACTTATATAATATAACGGTCGAAATGAGGTAGATAACATTTCAAATTTCACTTTTGGTTAAACTAGCACACACGTACAGCGGTGGTAACATATTAAACTGACAAATAAGTTCTTAGTGCATTCATATAATGTGAAGAACTTCTGACACCTTTTATCCATTCTATATTCTTCTACAAGTTCACAATAAATGGTGAAATCGTAAAAGGTCATTCAGTTTTTTCTTGAGCAGCGTAACTTCCAGTATTGTACTTTAAAAACAAATCCTCCTTTTCATTTTTCTTAATTTCTTAGAGGAGCATTTGCCTAAATTCAATTCCATGAATATAATGTTAATATAATATAACATAATAAAATGTGTACATTCTCAAGTGTCGTACTGTAAAGCAACTAAGATTTTGACCAGCAAAAAGAGATATCGAAAGATCTACAGTTTTTCACCAAATCAGTAGCACAATCAAACTAATCGTTAAAGGGAACAATATTATCATAGTAAGTTAATATTTATCACAGAAAATTGCTTCAGGCACAGAATGACACAGACCCTAATGATTTAAATATCTGCCCTAAACCTCTGAACCTACTAATAATAATAATAAATTAATTCATTGTTCTTCATTTTCTTCATTTTCTTTAGCAAATGTTAGAAAGACTTGCTCCAATGTAGTTTGGCTAAATGAATACTCTTCGATACCATGTTCGTCCTTCACTAAAATAACAGAGTACATACGTTAGTTTGTTTAAAATGCTATTATGAATTTTCCTAATAGCATTTTAAACTAACTGGATCAAAATCAGTTAGTGGGGTAGCAATGGAGTTTGTCTTACATTGTTCCAAGAGAGCAAATGTTTTGGATATGGATTGTATACTTGAGTTGGGAATTGAAAATACAGCTCTGTTTCCAAAGACTTCATTAAGTTTGCATCCCGGAAAATTATGAAGAATGAACTCATAATTGTTCACGCGTGTCTCGTGTAATGTATCATCCATTTCATCAAATTCTGATTTCATTATAACCTCCAAAGTGTACCCCGTTCCAAACTTTGATTTCAGGTGCTGAGGTGACCCTATACACAGAATTGCTCCCTTGACCATAATGGCTATGCGGGTGCAGAGAGCATCCGCTTCTTCCATTGCATGGGTAGTAAGCATCGCTCCCCTTGTATCTGTACAACATTTCCTATTGAGTTGCAGTTGTTACATAATTTAGCATTACTTACTTATGCCACATTGACATACGGCTCACCTTTGAAAGTTCCCAGTATTGTATTCCAAAGAAAACTAAAGAAGACAATTAAAATTATATTTATGATATAGTATAGCTTGCCCAAAATTACTTTTTAGATAATAGAATTTGTATAAAACTTCTAAGTAAAAGTGTCTTTGCACAAAATATAAATATTAAAATAAAAATACACCATTTATGGCAAGTAACGTCGTAAGTTTCATAAGTACTAAACCTTTTAAACCTATACTGTAGTATAGAAACTTCGTAATCGAGATTCGTAGATTACACAAATTTCTTACCGTTTTGACTGTGGATCCATTCCTGTACTTGGCTCATCTAGAAGGACAATTCTGGGAGAGCCTAACATGCTCATAGCGTAACTCAATTTCCTTTTGGTTCCTCCAGATAACTCACGAGCCTTCTTATTTGAGTGCTCCTCAATACTCAAGCCATCAAGAAAGTTCTTTACCAATCTAAGTATGTAAAACGTATTGTGAAATCATACGTTGACAATCGTAAACAAACAATAACCAACTGCAGTTGGTTATTATATTAGTGCCTCTTTTCTTGCACCCGTTAAACAGTTATTTAACTTACAATTGTGTTTTGTCCGGTGGCACACCTCGTAGAGCTGCGTAAAGTGTAATATGTTCCTTTAATTTTATATTCTCCCATAATACGTCATGCTGAGGACAATATCCCAATTTGTGAAATGCTTCAGACTTGTTAGATGAAATGTCGTAGCCGCACAGTTGAGCCTGAAAAGGTTTATCCCTCATTTACTGAAAACTCCTGGTAGTAATAATTACCAGGAAATCACGGAGTATTAATATTACCCTTCCACTATCAGCATTCGTTTCTCCAGTAATGATTTTCATGGCTGTAGTTTTTCCAGCTCCATTATGCCCAAGCAAGCCGAAGACTTCACCTTCTTCAATAGTAAAGCTAATATGATCCACAACTTTCTTTTGCTTTTTCAATTTCTTTCTCCCTTTTCCTTCTACTGAGGTGTAATGCTTCGTTAAGTTCTACAAACCCCAAGGACAGAGTAATTTTAAATTTTAATAGTTTCCCACTAATCATTTCTGTTGGCAATCAATCAGTCTATGAAGATTTGTTTTCACATTCTTTCCCTATATGTCTATTTCCCATTTTATATGATATTTACAAATTATTGAAAATGCATACCTGCACAGCCACAACGCAAGTTCCGTTGTAAACTTGATTTGAAAATACACCGTCCACCTTTTGTCTTTCCTGTGATACATCCGTGTCTTCTTCAGCACCTGAACTTACTACGGAGAACTGTCTTTGGGGATTCGAAGATGGAATGTTGACCCTATTTGGCTGATGTTTCTAAATACACACACAGCAAATTAGCAAATATTTTCTTTGTAAGTTTTTAAATAATGAGCACTAAAAAAGAGAAAGTATACCTTAAAGAATGAGAAAACTTGTGATTTTCCGCCATCTTTGACCATATCGGCAATATACAAAAGGCAGATAAATATCGGTATTTGGCATGCCATACAAACCCATATGGCCACAAATTCAGGTCCCGAATAGCTGGCGAAGCTCAACTCACTACAGCTATCCGAGAAGGAACAGAGTATATACTGCTTGTTAATGTAGTAGAATATTCCTAAGGGAATGTAAAAAACATCCAAAGCACAAAATATAATGTGTACAATTAAAGCTGCGTTGCTATCAGGGAGAGTGAGATCCAAAATCAATACCTACGAATTCCATAGTATAAATATCTTAATAAAAAATGAAATTACATAGAAGCACATTGTTATATAAAAATAGTTTTAAGAATAGAGACTTACCGCAAGTATAATTAAAGTTCCGGATAATGAAGCGATTTGAGAAAAAACTGCTTGTGCAGATTCCATACGATCAAAAAAGTAAGAAAATACAGCACTGCAGAGCAGACAAGGAAATATATACAATATCAGTTGCAAAATTAATATGGTTATGGCATACGGATTGGTGAAGGATGGCAAGGCAAAAATAAAAACCAACACAATTTGGGAAATGGTAACAAACAAAGACAACGCTCCGTAAACAGTAAACATAGATCCGTAATACAGTTCCAAAGACAATCCATTCACCCGTAAATGATTTTTTGCTCTTATCTAAAATAAATAAATGAAAATTTACTATTTAACAATTTAACAAATAGGAAATCAAAAGCACAATAAAGAATAAATTACCTCACGATCGTAAACAATTTCAATGACCATGCCCACAGCAATAAAAATGAAAGCTGGTCCAATCAAAAACACTGCATAAAATGTGCTCTGATCAAAGTTGACCAGATTTTTTGAAATAAATGGATAATTGGTAACTTCTAAACGAGCATTCCTTTGTGATTTCCTGAAATACAGTTATATTTAATCAAAGGGTAAATGTAAAATAACAAAATAAGATAAAATAAATATGATAATATATAGTCTTACGAGAAGTAATATTCATTGATGACGTTCAAAAGAATAGGTGGTCCATGTAAAAATGTTCCATTAACGCGAATGTCGCCCAAATTACCGTCCAACAATGTAATGGCCCCCATAGTTCCAATGTGAGGATTTACATCAAGCAAATCTTCGAATTTTCCAGAATAATTGTAAACAGAAAACCCACGCTGTTTCAGGAAGTCTGAAAATCCAGAGTATTCTGAGCTCAACCCGGAAAGAGCTATGTTCAGATCACTTTGAGAGTAGATCCCTACAAACATTAGATCATTGCCATTAAAAGTATCTGTCTAGGTAATCTAAATAACATGACTACTAAAACTGCGGCATACCTGCAGGATTAGAAAAATTCAATTTTGTATCACCGGATGGAATTCTTTGAGTTTTAACTAAAATAAAACCGATGGCCACAAATAAAATGGGCATAAACACCATGAAAAAGAATGACTGAGGACTTCTAAGCATCCGTAAGATTCTAAGTTTCATCATAGCAGCCATAATAGTCATAGGGTTTTGCTGTAGCACTCCAAAATCCGTTATTAAATTAGTTTCTACGGAAGGAACATCAGAATGCTCCCTATTGTCTGAAACGTGTCCAACGTTTTCTGCGTTACTTGAGATCCGCAGAAAAACCTGGAAAATTCAATCCCTGGTTACAACAGAGCTACCCAAAAAAGTAGGCTGTTATTGTTAATTATTGTAGTTTAAAGAGTACCTCTTCCAAAGTTGTCATTGACACACCATAACTTTTGATTTCACTACTGGGAGATTCAACTAGTGCTTCGATGTCAGCAAACAATGCAGGGAATCTAGAGATATCGGAATGTGGAAGAGAATACTTGATTTCATTGGAAATCACCTTTTTGGAAGCAAGCGCCATAGGTATCCATTTGTTAACCACTTCGTCACTCCCATTACTCTCAGAACTTCTGTCGTCCAATTCAACACTGATTTATACAAAAATGAGTTATTATCCGAAATTACATTATCTTTTAATACTTTAGAATATAGATAGGCCATATAGATAGATGCCATTTCGGGCCGTTCACAACTTACGTAAGATAGTATCCGACACCAAATCTATTTTTAAGAAATAACGAAGATCCACAGCATTTTAGTACGCCGTCGTGAATTATTGCCTTCCTATCCGCTAAGATGTCAGCCTCATCCAAGAAATGGGTTGTAAGAAGAATTACCTAGTGAAACAATTTGAAAAATTATAATCCTTGCCCAATCAAAGGCTTAGCTGAAATTGTTTTTCTTTCACTTAAGAAATCCTAGTCAAAACCAACATAAAGGAATTTTCCAAGACAAAAACAATGTAAAGGAATATCCCTAGGCAAAACCGAAAAACAAAAGTAAAGGAATTATGAATGAAAGTATACCTTTCCTTCCTTTTTTCGCTGGAGTAAAGACCATAGGTGTCTTCTTGAGACTGGATCAACTCCCGCCGAAGGTTCATCAAGCAAAATTATCTGTAAAATTTATTTCACAATTTAAGGCTGAGTTACAAAACAAAATGTATTTACATTTTTAAGTTAAACGTGTACTTTAGAATCCCCAATAAGGGCAATGCCTATGGATAGTTTCCTTTTTTGACCGCCACTTAATTTCTCTGCAGCAGTATCCCTCCTATCGTTAAGTCTTAATTCATCTAATAATACATTGATCTCACTGGCCAGCTCGTCCTTTTGTAAACCCTGTTTGATCAAATGTGTATCATAAATAAATGCAATGAATTAAACAAATATGACAACATTATTGTTCAATTTTACTCTAAGTTTTCCATAGAACTCCAAATGTTCCTGTACTGTGAGAGAACTGAAATGAAGATCGGTTTGCATGCATACTCCGGTCATTTTTCTTATTTGTGACATTCCATACGGATTGCTAAAGTTGAATTTAAAATATTTCAGTGAAACCAAAGAGACATGCATGCATGCAAACTTAGAGGACTATAACTGCCACTTACTTAACATCGTAGCCATAGACAATAGTTGTACCACTTGTCGGAGATACCATTCCGGTTATCATATTAAAAAGTGTGGATTTCCCAGCTCCATTTCGTCCTAAGACGGCAGTAATCTGTCCTTCGTATATCTTCAATGAAATTCCCTTAACAGCCTCTATTGTATGCGATCCAATCCATGAAGTAAAACTCTTCTTTACATTAATTGTAGTAATTGCTTCCTTTCCCTGAAGGGAATGTGGAATTGGCTCAAAGTTTTCGCTGTTTTCCGTACTACTGCCAAAACTGCCATCGGGAGCAGCTTGCATCTATAAATATTTATTCACAAAATAAGCGCATTTGTACCACAATAGTAATATGATAAATCACTCTATTGTACTACTACTATACATAAATATACATAAAGGAAGCTTATTTTAACCCAGCAATTAATGCAGAAGAATGCTTTTTCGGTTTTCGTATTTGTAATTAATTAGTTATAATTTTACTGCCAATAGGTTTCAGTTTAATTGTCTTGATCTTGATTAGGGAAGCTGTAATATTCCCCATTTACAAAGCTATTCCACCATAAAAATAAAAATAATTCTGAACAAATATTTATATCGGAGATTACTTACATAAGTGTTGCTAATGTTTACTTTCGAACCAAACCAAAAGCTGGGCAAAAAACAAAATAGGGGATGCTTTTTAACTCCAAATTCATCTTAAACAAAAAAACAAAAAATGTTATAAATCCTATAAATGGAAGTTGGAAAGCATGTTCCCATTCAGAATTGAGGTTACTTGGAAGCACATTATCCAAATACAGAGCAAAAAGTCCGTAAAGAACTGTATCCCCTAGCAAGAATAAGATGGAGTAAAGGACTCCTTCGCCTCGGCCTCCCCATTTCAAATCACTCCAGTGAATGCCACCGGCAAATTCGTACTGCGTGGCCTACGACATAAAATGCATATAATATTAATAATTACCTATATAAAAAATCGCTTTGAAATTTTTTAAGGCTAACTACGATAAAATAAAATTACAGTATCCAGTGCAGTTGTAAATGCTAGAGAACTGATGAGGCGTAAAGGGACCAACCATGGCCCTGACCCAGACACATAAGTCTGTAGCACAAATAGCATTCCTGTAAACTGAAGTATCAATGTGCCAACAATTCCAGCGGTCTGCATAAAAAGTGAAGTCAAGCGTCATTTTTAGACAGTTTTCACATTATTCGTTCGGAAGCAGTTTAAGATGAGTTTACGAAAGTTGCCAGGAATGGACAAAATGTCTCAAAACGAATTTCTAAGTGGCTAAAATTTCTAAAAGCAATTTTTTAAGTGGCCAAAATTCTTCAAGATTCAAGACATTCAAGAGGATTTTCGAATTAGAAAATACTCTTAAAACACTTTTCTGAGTGGTAAGTTTTTCAAAACACATTTTTCTAAGTAGCAAAAATTTTTCAAAATGAATTTCTAAGTGACCAAATTTTTCAATGCAAATTTCTAAGTTGCCAAAATTTTTCAAGGCAAATTTTTAATTGGCCAATTTTAAAAAGGGATTTAAAAAAATAATACTAATTTCTAAGTGGTCAAAACAACGAATTTCTAAGCGGCCAAATTGGTCTAAATATCTGAAAACGAATTTATAAACGGCTATCTTGGTAAACATGCCTCAAAACCAATTTATCAGTGCCCAAAGTTGTCAGAAATAGTTAAAAATTGTATTTCATCACTTTGCAATCCAAGTAGGTCACGTCTTTTCAAGGGACCATCTTTCGTATACTTCATACTTCAACCAAATTGGGCAACAACATAATAAAGTATTGCTTATACTGAACACAAAAAATTAAATAACCTTTGGTTTGTGAAAGAAAGGTGTAAGTGCAAACGAGAATGTGACAACTGAGAGGCCGAACGTCCAAAAAAGTATAAACAGTATTAGTGGGTCGATATGACTTAAAACGCTCATAAAATGCATTACGAGGGTAAAAACCACAGCAAAAAATGTAGCAATGGCACCGTAAATGCCAAACCAAGAAAACCTGCAATACATTCAAATCAGTTATACAGTGAATGAGTGAAGTAATGCTGGTGTTGAAGTGAAAAGAAATAGAAAGATACCAATATGCTGCATCAGAGATTCCGATCATTTTTAGTCCATCTTTAATTCTGTTTTCTTTCTCAGTCACAATTAGCACCAACAAATTATTTATAAGTTGACTTAGAGGAATAACCGAGTATATCGGGATCAGAACTCTAAGAAAAGCCGACATTCCTGCACAGAAAAGGTTCCTCTTTGAGATTTTTAAATAACGTTTTTACGTTTTTAACACATTTTTAAAATGAAATTGTATTTCAAAAATACTAATTCATAATTTTGTAACCTGAATTATACTCGCGTTTGGGATAGTTTTCTATGGTCACCTTAGTGGGGCTTATATCACCTTCTCTTTCCGTAGTTGGATGAATCTAAAATGATTACCAAACACTGTGTATAGGTAGGAAACAACTAGGGAAATACTACTAAAAGTCTGCTATGTTATTCAAGAATGTGTCTGTTTATTATAACTATAACTAGCCTTACATTGATATATGCTTGATCAACCAGAGATTGTAATGCCAAAAAATTGGAATAAAAGTATCCATTGACAGGACATGTAGATACGTCTTCAAGTCCTGACTCAGGCTTACTTCTACCCCGGCATGTGCTAATTTCTTCTTTCATTTTGCTAATCGATGGCAGATAGTAACCTGGGTTTATTTTTATTGTGTAACTTAAAGGACTTTCCTCATCCGGTAAAACAACAGCGAAATTAACATATTCGGTGGTTCGGTATTTATCAATAAGTGTCGATTCATTTGCATAATACATAAATTTTAAGGGTTGTGCTGATCCGTTATTGACTTCTAGATATAATTCATTCATCACACCGGTAAATCTCTTTGTGTAAATACTGTCCGGAACTATGTGAATTGTTGGCCTTAGTAAATTCAAGCTCTCTATCACATTTTCTTTTGTTTCAAAAGATTCTGTTTCCGGAGGGTACTCGTGACGTTTGTCAACACCCACCAAAAAGCATAACAAAATTAAATAGATGATAGGCACCAGCAATTCCTATAAAACGGTAAACAACAAATTAATTAATGCTAAGGAGGTACTTTCACTTCTGAAAATTCTACAGTATATTTATTTGGACTAATCACTAATTGACTATGCTTCTTTTTTACTTTTCCATAAGAATTAGTATTGCATTTTTTACCGTTTCACACATTTGGATTTGATTTAGGGGGTGAATTTAAGCCCTCACCCCAAAAATTTCTTCCCTCTAAGTCGACACCAAGTTGTGTGAACAGAAAATATGCAATAAAAATTTTACTGGAAAAATCAAAAAACTTGATATGGTAATGTATTTGTACGACTTACCCCTGCTAATTTTTTCTTTTGCATACGTATTTTGCATAGCCAATTCTTCTTGAGAAGCAGACCGGTTTGAAGAAGAATACTGGCTGACTTATTACGACCGGACCTTCCTGATGACGGTTGGGTATCCGTCAGAACTTCCATTTTTAATTACTTAACTTCACAAACGGTTCAGCGTATTTACAATCGCGTCGTCTTGTTGTTTCCTAATCCAACAGCAGTATATATTAGCTTAGCACTACTAATATTCAATCTCGTGTTAATTGATAAGAACACGAATTAAAAACAATAAAATAATTACTAAAACAATTCCCATATATAAACTAAAATAAAAACTTTAAAATGAACATTCCTATTTATAAATTTTGGATATCATTGAAAAACAATACCTGACATTATGAAGAAGTATAATTTTGCACAAAAACGAAGTCCAAAATGGGTCCAATATTACACTGCTGCTAGACTAGGCAGAGAACGGGAGTACAATAAATATACCTGGAATTGCATAAAATGAAAGAAGTAATGTATGAGTTACTATAGGTAAGCAGTAAGCACACTTAGAAGTTTGGAATTCCAATATTTGGCATGATGGTTTGTTTATGATGATTAACTTACTATTACTAACAGAAAAGCTTACAAGAGGAGTATACCTGGAATTCAACTACACACGTAGAATTGCAATGCTGTCAAATAACATAAAATTCTCTTTCAACTCCTCATACATCACATCTTTCATAACTAGGCAGGACAATGATGGACAATTGTTTATCGTACATACATACATACATTGCATGATTTGCATATCAAGCGGACCGACCTTGTACGTAATCGTACGTATATTGAATTGACGTATGTCATATACAGTGACCCTCAAAACGAGTGGCAAAACAAGTGGCGAACGGTGCTATGGAAGCACTTTCTTATTGGTCTTGTTTCGTCATTTTGGGGCCTTCCCATAGGCTAATTAGCTTTTTTTCATTAATTATTTTTTTAAGTGCCAATCTGCCTTGTTCCGTTCGCCACTTGTTTTGCCACTCGTGGTGAGGGCAACTGTATGTATAAATTACGCGATTCACATGCAGCGAAAAATATGGAAAAATGTAGAGATTATACATTCCATTTTCATTTGAATGCCATTAGCCCAAACAACGCATACTAAATTCAAGGTGGATTTCATCGAATTATTCGGTCTTATTGTATCTCAGTTTATCGCAAACTTCTGCTGAATGCATTTCAGCATTTGTCAACAACAAAAATTTCAATTAATTCTGTATTCTTACTTGCGAAGTTGCAAAGCAAAATAATTTGACTCATTTTATAAACAGTACTGGAAGTTCATTGTATAATGCGTATTTTAATAATATACCTTCGTTAGGACATTTCATGTTTCGTTAATTTCGTTTATTTCAAGGATATATCCAATCCAGTGCATGTTTTGCGTTCCAGTTTTTATTGCAATCTGGACTGGAGAGCACTTTGGTTGCATAATGGAACATAAAATGGATAGGGTGGTTGCTGTTAGCCGACGCCGACGTTCCTATTAGCCGACGCCGACGTACCTGTTAGCCGACGCCGACGCTCCTGTTAGCCGACGCCGACGTCCCTAATAGCCGACGCCGACGCTCCTTTTAGCCGACGCCGACGTTCCTATTAGCCGACGCCGACGCTCCTGTTAGCCGACGCCGACGTCAGACTAAAATTAGCTATTTGGCTAATATTCCACCTTAATTTATGAAACCGAAATGATGGGTCAACTATTAAAACGGGATTTTATATAGAATATTCAACAATATCTATAATAACACAATACCCACGTGATTATTTAAGGTAAACAAATGTTATCGTAGGGTACCCAAGTGTTAGCTTAGGGTACCCACGTGTACATTTACGGTACCCATGCCTGTGTTTACAATACCCATCTCCGCATTTAGGGTACCCATGTATGTATTTAGGGCACCCATGTACGTATTAACGGTATCCATGTGTGTATTTTAGCTATCCATGTGTGTACCTAGACTACCCACGTATGATTAGAGTACCGACGTATATTTAAAGTACCCACATATATTTAGAGTACCCACGTAGGGTATCCGTGTGTTCATTTAGGGTACCCAAGTGCTGATTTGGGGTACCCACGAGTTCATTTAGGGTACCTACGAGTTCATTTAGGCTACCCACGAGTTCATTTAGGGTACCCATGTGTTTATTTAGAGTACCCATGTGTTTATTTAGAGTACCCTACCCATGTGTTTATTTAGAGTACCCATGTGTTTATTTAGAGTACCCATGTGTTTATTTGGGGTACCTTACCCATGTGTTTATTTAGAGTACCCATGTGTTTATTTGGGGTACTCACGTGTTCATTTGGGGCACCCACATGTATTTAGGGTACCCACGTATATTGAGGGCCCCCGTATTTATAGGGCACCAACGTGTGCAATAGGGGTACCCTAACCACGTATATTTATGGCGTACTTGAGGTGTATTTCACATCCTCATTTAGTGCGACACGGTCTATTCTATTAAATCACGGCCTACCAGGGCGTACTTGTTAATTTAGAGCACAAGGTCTTAAACAATGGCACTCACATATTAATTAAACGTCGAGGTTACACACGTGTTACTTTAGGGTACTCGAACCTTCAGTCGGGTAACCACGTGATCAATTAGGGTAGCATGTTCTACATTAGAGTTGCCAAGCGTTAATTCAATTGACGACTAGGGCACTAAATTATGCATATGGTGTTTAAACAGTAATAATAACTGTCTTAAAGAAAACCACAATTTCGGATATTAAAAGCTGAATTTATTGATTTCCATGGTTAACGGTGACATAACGGTAACTGATTCTTTCCAAGTAGCGTTTTAAATGTCAAGGTAAACCAGGGCAATTTAGTTTTTAATACCTGAAACTGTGGTTCTTTAAGTTAGTTGCCATTTAAATTACCATATGGATAAGTTACTGTTTCAACTTTCGAAATTGACCCATATAAAATTAACGCACGGGTACCCTAAATACACATATGGGTATCCTAAACACAGATATGGGTATCCTAAATACAGATATGGGTATCCTAAATACAGATATGGGTATCCTAAATACAGATATGGGTATCCTAAATACAGATATGGGTATCCTAAATACAGATATGGGTATCCTAAATACAGATATGGGTATCCTAAATACAGATATGGGTATCCTAAATACAGATATGGGTATCCTAAATACAGATATGGGTATCCTAAATACAGATATGGGTATCCTAAATACAGATATGGGTATCCTAAATACAGATATGGGTATCCTAAATACAGATATGGGTATCCTAAATACACATATGGGTATCCTAAATACACATATGGGTATCCTAAATACACATATGGGTATCCTAAATACACATATGGGTATCCTAAATACAGATATGGGTATCCTAAATACAGATATGGGTATCCTAAATACAGATATGGGTATCCTAAATACAGATATGGGTATCCTAAATACAGATATGGGTATCCTAAATACAGATATGGGTATCCTAAATACAGATATGGGTATCCTAAATACACATATGGGTATCCTAAATACACATATGGGTATCCTAAATACACATATGGGTATCCTAAATACACATATGGGTATCCTAAATACACATATGGGTATCCTAAATACACATATGGGTATCCTAAATACACATATGGGTATCCTAAATACACATATGGGTATCCTAAATACACATATGGGTATCCTAAATACACATATGGGTATCCTAAATACACATATGGGTATCCTAAATACACATATGGGTATCCTAAATACACATATGGGTATCCTAAATACACATATGGGTATCCTAAATACACATATGGGTATCCTAAATACACATATGGGTATCCTAAATACACATATGGGTATCCTAAATACACATATGGGTATCCTAAATACACATATGGGTATCCTAAATACACATATGGGTATCCTAAATACACATATGGGTATCCTAAATACACATATGGGTATCCTAAATACACATATGGGTATCCTAAATACACATATGGGTATCCTAAATACACATATGGGTATCCTAAATACACATATGGGTATCCTAAATACACATATGGGTATCCTAAATACACATATGGGTATCCTAAATACACATATGGGTATCCTAAATACACATATGGGTATCCTAAATACACATATGGGTATCCTAAATACACATATGGGTATCCTAAATACACATATGGGTATCCTAAATACACATATGGGTATCCTAAATACACATATGGGTATCCTAAATACACATATGGGTATCCTAAATACACATATGAGTATCCCAAATACACATATGGGTACCCTAAATACACATATGAGTATCCCAAATACACATATGGGTACCCTAAATACACTACACACATGGGTAACCTACATACACATTTGGGGACCATAAATGCACGCATGGGTACCCTAAATACACCCATGTGTACCCTTATTGTACGTGGGTAGGGTACTCTAAATATACGTGGGTAGAGTATCCTAAATATACAAGGGTACGGTACCCTAAATATACGAAAGTAGTTTATGCTAAATAGAATGTCTGGAGTACCCTAAATATGTGAAAGTTTGTTACCCTAAATGTACACGTTGGTACCCTAAATGTACACGTTGGTACCCTAAATGTACATGTTGGTAAACTAAATTTACACGTTGGTACCCTAAATGCCCACGTTAGTACCCTAAATGGACACTTTGGCACCCTAGATGCATACCTTGGTACCCTAAATGCACACTTACGTATCACAAATGCACAATTGTGTATCAGAAATGCACACGCGGGTGCCTTAAATGTACACGTTGGTACCGTAAGTGCACACGTTAGTACCCTAAATGGACACTTTGGTACCCTAGATGCATACCTTGGTACCCTAGATGCATACCTTGGTACCCTAGATGCATACCTTGGTACCCTAAATGCACACTTACGTATCACAAATGCACAATTGGGTATCAGAAATGCAGACGCGGGTGCTTTAAATGCACACGTGGGTACCCAAAAAAACACGTGGATACTATTTTTACCAATTCAAAAGGTACATGATACTATAGGAACCAGCCTCCCATTAGGGGTCATTAAAATAACCGCAGAACCGACATTCGATAAAAACTAATCAGATTAATATCTTTTAAAATGCTTACCATGGCCTTCATCCTATTCCTATATTTCATCCTATATTTAGAAAATGCAATACAAAATTTCGGGGTTTGCAGATCTTTGATTATTATTTAAAAAACCATAATGAGTTTACTTTAATTGTCACGAAGATTAAAGTGTTATGATTATTTTCCTGGAATAGCATAATTGTTTTTTTGATTGCGGTATTCTGAAACACGAGGCACACAGTACAGCCAACTTTAATTTCTACAAATACAGACGTACATTTAGTGTAGAGTCCCACAAAGGAAAACAATGCGCGTGCAGAAAAATCGTCTCCGAGGACGATTATTTTTGAGAGATTATAATCCGCAAAAATAATCACGAGGCAAACGCAGTCGGGGCAGTTAAAAAATCAGAAAATAGCGATTATAGTTTTATTATCGCGAATTTTTGAACACCTTGGAAGTGGAGCACTTATAATTATTGCAAATCTCTCATTGAACTGGAATTGGTAAAAATAACCCGGAAATGAAGATGAAAGCCATGGTAAGTATATCAAAAGATATTAATTTGATTAGTTTTTATCAGATGTCCGTTCTGTCGTTATTTTAATGATCCCTAATAGGGGGCTGGTTCCTATGGTGCCATGTGACTTTTAAATTGGTGAGAATAGTACTCTAAATGGTCATGTGGCTACCCGAAATGTACACGTTGACACCCTAAATGCACACGTGGCTACCCTAAATATCTGTTGGTCTAAGCTAACGCTTGGGTACCCTAAAGCTAACACTTGGGTACCCTAAAGCTAACACTTGGGTACCCTAAAGCTAACACTTGGGTAACCTAAAGCTAACACTTGGGTAAGCTAAAGCTAACACTTGGGTACCCAGCGATAACATTTGTATACCTTAAATAATCACGTGGGTATTGTTTTATTATAGATATTGTTGAATATTCTATATAAAATCCCGTTTTAATAGTGGACCCATCATTTCGGTCTCATAAATTAAGGTGGAATTGGAATACTGCCAAATAGCTAATTTTAGTTGGACGTCGGCGTCGGCTAACAGGAGCGTCGGCGTCGGCTAATAGGAACGTCGGCGTCGGCTCATAGGAGCGTCGGCGTCGGCTATTAGGGACGTCGGCGTCGGCTAACAGGAGCGTCGGCGTCGGCTAATAGGAACGTCGGCGTCGGCTAACAGCAACCACCCAAATAGATATAGTTTCGGCGTAATACAGTACCAGTACCTTATGCATATGTAAAACAAAATCGATTTTACTGAATGCAAAGCTTCAGTTCTTCCTTAACATATCCTCAGGTGATCAGTCATATTGTATTATTAAAGGAGCGAAGTCTCCTTTTATGGAAACGCGATGTCTGTCTGGCTGTCTTTTATTAAAACCTTTTGCTATTTTAATGTATTTCAGTCAACGAACGGCAGATCTCAAAGAAAACAAGAAAAGTTCACAAAAAACCTTTTCGTAGTTTTTTTAGAGCGTTATATTCCTTAAAAGGCAAATGTTTTAGGAACGGAATTTTGTCGAATTAGTTGAAATATGATGACTTTATTCGAAAACCAAGGGGCCTTCCTAAATGGGGACAAGGGAGGGGCAACCTGACAATAGAGGGTCCAAAATGGGGCGCCTCTGGTGAACCTTTTCGGAGGAAGATTTGTACGGGGATCATGATGCCTGCAAAAATGTGACAGATCCTAAGATCCAGGATAGCGGGAAGGCGGTGGAAGACGAAGGAAAAAACCGCACGGATTTGCTGGGGCTGGGGTTGGAGGAAGGAGAAGGGAGAAAAAAGGAAAAGACTAGAAAATTATAGCGGTCGCCGAAGGTGGCACTGGCAGATAATAGTACGGATTTGGCGGGGTTGGGGGAAGGCAATAGGAGGAAAAGGAAAAATAGTTGTAAATTTTAGAGGCCGCCGGCTGGTAGTTACTGATTTTGCAGGGTTGGGGTAAGGCGAATAGACAAAAAATTGTTCCATATCATATTTCAGTTTGTAGCAAATATTTTTAATTTTTAAATCTTGATCTGTTATGAAACTAAAATTTGCCAAATGTACCCTGGTTTTTCAGGTTAATTTTGATATTTTTCAGAATACATAGCTCAAGAGCTCAGCTGCTTTCTAGCATAAAATACGAAAAAAAACAATTTCGGCAGGTTTTTTACCAATATCACTGTCACATTTTGCATGCATAGGAAATCAAAACCAGAGGTAAAAATTAATATACCTAAGTAAGTACCTTTCTGAGATTGCAGATTTTTCCCTCTCCCGATGACCACATAGATAGGGAACCCATCCGAGATTTGAAGAATTCACTCTATTATTCGATTGCAAAATTATAAGCAATCAAACCACGTAAATACTTGCTGTGTCATAATTGAAAACCCATCATACAACAATATAATATACTTCCTAGAACAGTTATCCCCTCCCCCAGTCTATATTTTTAGTATAAAATCGGAATGGTCATCCAAAATCCACTTAAGTCAAGAATTCCTTCTTTATTTAAATTAATGTTACCGCTAAAACAAGGGTATGAATCATATCATCCATTTACATTTTTGCAGGTGCACACTATACACGTACACACAATAAGATTCTTCTGTTAAAAATCAGGATCTCGTTTATTACTATAACTTTGATGGTGTTAGTATTCTTTAAAGACTTGTAAACTTTTTCAAAGGAATTTTGATACAATCTGAAAGCAAGCGATGACTTTTAAAAAGAAACGATGCTAGATGATCTCATTAATTAGCAATATGAATTGAAACAATTTATTTTCGGTTTTTGGATTTTGATGTTCCTAAATAATTAATTACTGAAATACACTTGGTACTGGTACATAATACAATTATTAATACACAAATATACATGCATAAACGGTAAACGAATTAACTAATGTATTTCATACAAATTATTTTATGCCTACAGTACAATGTATAAAATAAGTTATAAACAAGTCAGCAGTTATTGCCTACTTAATTACCTAATGTAATGTATATTATTACTTGTAAACTGGGGTTTTCATTATTTATTGCCTATGCCGCTGCTAATTGAGCTGCGATTCCTATTTGTATGTTACATTTACAGGGTTACAATTGACGGCATTTTTTGATATTGGTTATAAACCTTTCAGGGAGTTTATATTGAGAATCTGCAAGTTCTTGATTTCGCAAAAATTCAGAAAATTGACTGCTATTAAGATTACTCACTTCTTCTCGTATCTTTATAAGGATTGAATATCTTTCAATAGAGCCACTTAAATTGTATTTCTTTGCATAACTGAAAATAAGTTCATCAGAAACGAGAGGATGACGACTACATTCTACCTCCGTCGATTCATCCGAATACAATGCTCCGCGGGAAAAATCCTGTATGTTAGGACAAGAATCATCAATGGAAGTAGACATTTGTACTTCAACAGTTCCTATAGTTTTATTTTGCTTAGGCTGGGAACTACTTTTTACTTCTGTCGCTTCATCTGGAATCAATGCAGTTTTAGGACATGAATCATCAATGGGCGATGGCACTTGTTGTTCAACATTTCCTACAGTTTTATTTTGCTTAGGCTGGGAACTACTTTTTACTTCTGTCGCTTCATCTGGAATCAATGCAGTTTTAGGACATGAATCATCAATGGAAGGAGACGCTTGTTGTTCAACAAGCCCTACAATTTTATTTTGCTTAGGCTGGGAACTACTTTTTACTTCTGTCGCTTCATCTGGAATCAATGCAGTTTTAGGACATGAATCATCAATGGAAGGAGACGCTTGTTGTTCAACAAGCCCTACAATTTTATTTTGCTTAGGCTGGGAACTACTTTTTACTTCTGTCGATTCATCTGGAATAAATACACTCCCATTGGGAACGTCAAATATCTTAGGACACGACTCATCAAGGGAAGGAGGCACTTGTTCTTCAACATTTCGTATAGCTCTATTTCGTTTAAGATGGGAACTACTTTTTAATTCTGCCGATTTACCTGGAATCAATGCAAGGGCATCATTGGAAGGAGACACTACGTCTTCAACAGTTCCTACAGTTTCATTTTGTTTAGGCTGAGAACTGCTTTTTACTTTCGTCGATTCATCTGGAATCAGTGCAATCTTAGAGCACGAATCATGGGAAGTAGACACTCGTTGTTCAGCAGTTCCTACAATTTTATTTTGCTTAGGCTGGGAACTACTTTTTACTTCCGTCGATTCATAAGGAATCAATACAATTTTAGGACATGAATCATCAATGGGCGATGGCACTTGTTGTTCAACATTTCCTACAGTTGTATTTTGCTTAGGATGGGAACTACTATTTACTTCTGCCGCTTCACCTGGAATCAATGAAATTTTAGGACATGAATCATCAATGGAAGGAGACGCTTGTTGTTCAACAATTCCTACAATTTTATTTTGCTTAGGCTGGGAACTACTTTTTACTTCTGTCGATTCATCTGGAAACAATGCTCTCCCATTGGGAACGTCAAATATCTTAGAACACGGATCATCAATGGAAGGAGACACTTGTTCTTCAACATTTCGTAAAGTGCTATTTTGTTTAAGCTGAGAACTACCTTTTACTTCTGTTGAATCATCTGGAATCAATGCAATCTTGGGACACGAATCTTTAAGGGAAGTAGACTTGTGTTCTTCAGCAGACTCTACAGCTAGGTTTTGTTTAGGCTGAGAACTTATTTTGATTTCTGTCAATTCATCTGAAATCAATACCAATGTACCCCCATGTACATTTGGACGCGAATTATCAATGGAAGGAGACACTTCTTGTTCAACAGTTCCTACAGTTTTATTTTGCTTAGACTGGGAACTACTTTTTACTTCTACTTCTGTGGATTCATCTGGAATCAATGGAATCTTAGGACACGAATCATCATGGGAAGTAGACACTTGTTCTTCAACAGTTCCTACAGTTTTAGTTTGCTTAGACCTAGAATTACCGTTTACTTCTGTCGATTCATCTGAAATCAATGCACCCCTTTGGGGTACATCAAATGTCTTAGGACACGACTCATCAAGGGAAGTTGACACTTGTACTTCAACAGTTCTTACAGATTTACTTTGTTTGGGAGGATAAGTATCTTTTCGCTTTGGTGTTTTAGTTGAGCCAAATTTTCCATAAGTTGCTAAAGCTTGATTACGAAGTATTTTTCTGTTGTCTCTACGGAAGTGAATTTCAGTTTTTGGTAATTCCCTCCAAGCGGGTTTTTTCTTTTCGGGTTTTAAGTTGTCTACGTTGCAAAGAGTAAACTCCATGGAAGAAGGTTCCATAAAAATGGTATGTTGTTTTACTTGTGCTGCGTGTTCAATGTCGTGCATCGTAAGGGACATGTCCTGCCCTTCATTTTCTGAATAAATTGTATTTTGAGATGAAGGGCTACACGGATTATCTTTGCTTTCATCATTTTCGGCACTACAGCAAAATGTCATCCTCTTATCGCAAAATGTTGTTGGGTAAACAGTCATCTCTAGACTGCCATTCTGCAAATGTACGGTTTCCTCTCTTGCAGGAATTTCTCTGCAAGTAAACAAGTGTTGGTAGCTGTAAACTTCCATTAAAGTTTTAGCTAAAATAGCCTTTTGAATATCGAAATAAGGTTTTAAATTTAATTTAGGGAATATTGTTCGTGTATTTCTCAATGTAAAAGTAAATTAAAAAGTAATTTTGTCACGTACTGAATTTGCTGTTCAGACATATTATCCTGGGTTTCAATTTCATTCTCTGCACATATGGAATTTCGAGGCTTGAGAATCTACATTAAAAGGTATGGGGGATGATATAAAATAAATATTATACTTATTACAGCTTGGAACCAAATGCTATCGTATGTTGTTTTACTTGTGCTGTGTGTTCAGTGTCGTGCATCGTAAGGGACATGTCCTGTCCTTCATTTTCTGGATAAATTGTAGTGTGAGATGGATTAAGTTCGTTTTCATCATTTTCGGCACCACTGCAAAATGTCATCTCCATATCGCAATCTGTTGTTGGGTAAATGGTCACATCTAGACTTTCATTCTGCATATGTATGGTTTCCACTCTTGAAGTAATTTCTCTGCAAAGTGTTTAATTGGTAACTGTAAACTTCCGTTAAATTTTTAGCTAAAATAGCCTTGTGCATTCCGAAAAAGGGCTCTAAATCTAATTTCGGAAATATTGTTCGTGTATTTCTCAATGCAATTAAAAAACTGACACGTACTGAATTTGCTGCTTAGACGAAAAACTAACTCGTTTTGATTTGTTTGATGTAAAAGCCGCAACTGTAGGCACCGTTGGGTCAGTATTATTATCATGGGTTTCAGTTTCATGCCCTGCACATATGGAATTTCGAGACTTGAGAATCTAAATTAAAAGATATTGGGGTTCACACAATATATTATGGCATGGATCAGTAAAAGATGGTTCTATAAAAATTGCATGCTGTTTTACTTGTGTTGTGTGTTCAGTTTCGTGCATCGTAAGAGACATGTCCTGCCCTTCATAATTTTCTGAATAAATTGTGTTATTGTGAGATGCCTGGGTAAACGGATTATCTTCGTTTTCATCATTTTCGACACCACAGCAAAATGTCATCTCCATTTCGCAATCTGTTGTTGGGTAAAGGGTCATATCTAAACAGCCATTGTGCAGAGGTGCGGTTTCCACTCTTGCAGGAATTTCTCTGGAATAAACAAGTGTGCAACGGTTGGTAGCTATAAACTTCCATTAAATTAGCTAAAGTGGCATTTTGCATACCGAAATAGGATTCTAATATCTAATTTCGAAAATATTATTCACCTATTTCTCAATGTAAATTAAAAAGTAATTTTTGTTACATACTGAATTTGCTGTTTAGACGAAAAACTAACTCGCTTTGATTTTCTGAATGCAAAAGCCTCAGCTGTAGGCAAAGTTGGAGCAGTATCAGTATTATTATCTTGGGTTTCAATTTCATCCCCTGGACATATGGAATTTCGAGGTTTTAGAATCTAAAATAAATATTATAAATATTGTATTTAAGCTTTAAGCCTGATGTAAAGAAAACAAGTAAAAAGTACCTGCTATTTTCAATAATACGTATTTTTACTTATATTTTATTCAGCATAAAATCTACAAATCAGTTTTTCCAACTTACTGAACGGCGTCCTGAATTCGATGCCATTGTTGCTTATTGTTTATCAAAAGTCAAAAAATTACTTAGTTAAATGGAAACATTTTCAAAATAATAACATTAAAGGTACCACTTTACTTATTCACTATTCACTTTTATTTTATGAGCCACGTTCTCAGCGTTGGGCCTGAGTCCCAAGACAAGAAATAATCTTTATTGGTGAGAAATAGAATTATTGTGGTTGCACTATGGTTGATTATGAAAAGTTGAAGTCACTATTACTTTTGTCGGTTGTTTACAATAATAAAGCGCCTCAAACACAATTCGCGCCTTGCTTTCGTGCTACACTTTCCCGCTCTTGATATAAAAATTTGCGACATAGTAATTCTTGGAAGTGGAAAGTTGAATAAGGCTGTTTCTCTAATCTAAACTCTAATTTCATTGCAAAAAGTAATTTCGAATTTACTAATAATTTCAATACTCCAAACAAAATCAGATTGGATTTTGACTCCGAAGTAGACTCTAAAGGTTCACTAATTCGTCAGATTAATAAAGCTTTATAGTTTGTATATAGGGGGAGGATCAATCAAGATCAAGCACCAAGGGGGAAATGGCGATGGATATAACTGTTCACAAATTTGGCCATTTCGTCGAAATAAGTAATTATTCTAATACTGCTCAAGATGTCGAAAATGTTACAGAAGAATTAAGGGTAAATTGAGTACTACTTTCCTATTACTGTTTTTTTACAGATACAATAAAATGCTTATTTTAATTCAAATGTTTTATTGATATCTATATTTGTAGAAGATTGGCATTGTCAATTTTTATTTGACTCACAATGGAAAACTTCTCAGTGATGTTACAACCTGTAAAAGTGATGTACCCATTATTGCCTACCCCAGATTGGTGGGAGGAAAAGGAGGTAATGCAAATTTTCCTTAATTTCTGTTTATAAGAATGTGGTTTCGTTGTTTATTTTTAGATCAATTTTTAGACAAACTTTGTCAAAAATGTTCTGATATTTCAAACACATTTAGTAACGTATATTTTATTAACGTTGATTCAAACAACGTCTTAGGTTTTGGGTCCATGTTGCGTGCTATTGGAGCTCAAATAGAAAAAACAACGAATAGGTAACATTTTGAATTACTTATAAATGCACATATCAAACATTCAAAATTGCTCCTGCTTAGAATACAAATTCAAATTATGTCCTAATTTTCTTTATCCTACTTTTTATTTATTTTAGGGACGCATGCAGGGATTTATCGGGACGAAGACTAAGAGATATCAATGAAGAACAAAGATTGAAAAGATGGTTCGCTAAACAGTCTGAGCGTGAACAAGAAAAAGTGGAGGCAAAAAAACGAAAATTGGAGAAATTGAAGCAAATCACAGAAGGACCTCCTTTACCAAAAGTAGATGACCCAGAATACAATAAACAGAGAGCTGAAATGGCGGATAAGGTTTACGCAGCCGTAGATTATGGTATGTGAAGGAAAAATATATTATGCATGCTTAATTATGTATCAAAATGCGTTTACTATTTACATAAATGTTCTTTAACGTTCTTTAACGTAAATGACGTTTCAGGTTTTGAGGCTTCGAGTTCGAACTCTTCTAAACCAGTGATTACTGAAGTCACAGCTACATCAACCTCTTCAGATTCAAACGATTCCAACTCTAATGAAGTAAATAATTCGTTACCTTTGTGTTCTAAAGTTATTACTGAGGATTTGGAACCTAAACCCAAAAAAATCAAGAAATTGATGTAAGTTGTATTACGAAATGCAGTGCAACGCAGTTTGTTTCTTTACTATTCATTTAAATAGTATTTAATGATTTTTTTGTCGAATTTTTTGGTAGGATGGACGAGGATTTGGACTCTGACTGCAGCAGTGATTCTGCCGATGATGAACAAGTACCAACCAAAGCCTTAAGATTGGCTTAGTGACTGTGTTGTGTAAATAGGGCTACTATTATAATTTTCTTTTCGTTTACAATATAAACCTACAGTCGATACTCCTGCGTAGTAAACAATTTTTATTGATCAATATCGTCAGTTATAGACTTTTCTCTTTCCAAAATATTTTTGGCAAGGTTATTCGCAAAGTAATTGCAGCAGTATCGTCGTACAGTGCAGGCCCTTCAAGATCACGCTTTTACTATATTAATTCAAATTAGCATTAAAACGTCTTATTTATGTATTTATTACATTGTAAACAAATTTTTAATAAATTGAGTATTTTAATAAAAGGGTTATTGATCATTTGCAGTATTTAGTAATTTCACAGTTCTGTTTTCTTTGGTTCTTCTTGGAATCCATATTTAGCTAGACAACACAGATATAGACTAGATTCTTTCCTTTTTGAGATACAATGGTATAATTTTTGAGATTTAGTACAATACTTACATCTCTCTTCTGCTAAATCATCAATAAATTTCAGAAAATCTCCCTTTCTGTGCCTTGGAAGGATATATTTTGTAATTTGATGAACCACGTCATCTCTCTCCGAAGGAAACTTCACTAGTGCATCTTTATAGAACTGAATTGTTTCCTGTGAAAATAGTTTAAATTGAGTTACAACATCTGCCATAGTTTTATAAAGGAATTACTGAAGGTTTATCCTTAGGTATTGACGAATATCTATCCTGTATACTTTTAAGACATCTTTCCAGGGCGTAGGAATAAATTCCAAAACAGTTTTTGCCTTTTCGATGTTAACACTGCCTCTGGTAACCGATGGAAATAAATTGAATTCGCCTTGATAGCTGTACTCAGGTTTAACTTGAATTTCTGCGGAAAGATCGTCTAGGAATTCCTTGAGAGTAAAGTCTTTGTCAAGACCCAAGTTATAAATTTTATTCCAAACCTTAGGACCTTTTTGCAAAGCCAAAATTACAGCTTGTGCTACATCCTTAACATACACGTACGATGTCTGGAGACTTTGAACATCTTCAGGAATATGAATGGGTTCCTAAAGGTTTGACGTTCACAAAATATATCAAATTTTCAATAATTTTCCATGTGTTATGGATATTTAAAAGAGATAATTTATTTAGATTAAACTTATATTTTCTTTATTATATTTGCAATAGCTAATAGCTACTACTTGCCTTTATGAAATTGTAGTATTCAATCCACATTTGATATGTCCACCACCGATCTGTCGTGTCCCTTGGGCCAATGACATCAGGAAGGCGAAATATCACAAATGGAATTTTATTTTCCGGTTGTGTCAAAACCTATATAGATTCACAATTCTTGAATTCACATAATGCATGGTAAAACAATAAAGCAAAGAATTGCAAAACTGAAAAGACAAATTGTTTCTTGGAAAAATGATCTTAAGTGTCCCAGTAATGCCAATTAATATGTAAACCTTTAAAAACCGTAGGATTAAGATATTCATACCTCTTCACCAGCTAATTTGGCATCGCCATAAGAATCGTTATCATTCAGTTCATTTCGTTCATCTTCACTATCTGGTCTAACAGCATCCTCTTCACGTGCAGGTCTTCCCCCTTCAATGTTCTTGCAAACTTCATAAACTGAATCTGAACTAATGTAAAAATAAACACCGGTCTTGCCCTTCACTAATTCTAAACTATCTTGCAATACATCAGGTTTGTAGCTACTGAAGTCGAGCACAATGTCAATAAAGTTTGTTTCTGCTACATATTTAGTCAAGTCAGTACAGAAGTCAATATCTGAGTCTTCTCGATCACAAATTATTTGCTTCTTTATAAAAGGCTTGATTCGTGTCGCAGAGTCAAAATACCAATTTCCACGGGACACCAAAGTTACTTCATACTTTACTTTTTCCGACTGGAATAATTGGTGTAAAACCTCTGATCCAATAAATCCATTTCCTCCGAATGCTAAAACTTGCTTTGTCACAGTTTCTTTCTCACTTTGTCCATGTGCCGGTACAGCTGACATTCCTAAAGTCAAAACTGTACAAACTAATCTTATATAAACAGGTTTTTGAAAAAAGTTCCGAAACATTTTATTTCTTATTTTAGATTTATCTTTCGTTCAATGGAGTTATTCCGATAAAAATTATTTATATTCAATCTGCCTATGAATAGGAAAACCGGAAAAGTAAAACGACTAAAACGAGGAGGGAAATTCTTTAGGAAAATATCAGTGCGTTCTACACTTTGCATAAAACTGTTCTGTAGACCTAATTTTAATGTTATTCATGTAAAAGTACTTCTTAACAAAAGTTATAACAATTATTTTTTAAATAACAAATAATCAGTCTTGGTTTATAGGGAATTAACTACATAAAATATGAATTATGGATAAGTCTGGAGAGTCTGGCGCTGGACAGTGGAAAGAGAAGAGGGCTAGTTTGTATGTAAATGACTTCCTAACAAATCATAAGAGAATATTATATTAAAGAAAAGAAGAAAACTCACCTAGAGTAAAGACTATGTGAATTAGTAGGAGCAGCAAAGAAGAAAGAGTTGAATAACTTTTCTTGACGCTATAAAAAATTTTTTTCAAGGTTACACTGAAATTGCATGTGATCTGTCACGGGCAACAACACAACCACTACTACTCTACCAGCACACAATGAATATCAATCCCAGCCCCAGCAATATTTTCAGAAGAAATGAAATGACAAAGGCAAACTCTTCCATGCTAAAAACCGAAACCTTTACTAAAGAATTGAATTTATCATGTACTATTTGCACCACCAATTAAAAAATTTTATGGACAAATTCACATACGCTTACGTGTCGTGTTGCACAGGGGAGTCCAAATAAAGTGAAGAAATGACGGGGAACAGTCGTTTGAAGACTTCAATGAAAATAAATAAGGATATCATTGAAAAACATTGGGATCTCGAAAGCAATTTTGCCACCCACCAGTACAAAGGTGGCAAAATCGGTAAAACGGCCAAAATGGATTAATTAAAATTTTACATAAAACACTAGTTTATGACTCAAGTTTATGACTATTAAGGTTTATATAATATTTTCTATGTAGAAATATATCGCCTTTGTATGTAAAGTATGACTGTACATATGCTAATCATTTATTTGTTTAGAGATGTTTCATGCACTTAAAATGAAAATAGATTATTTGTTTGGAATTATATGATATACTTTTTCTTTATGTTTCTCCAATGATTACATATAATGGTAAAAAATGTATAATAATTATTAGCCTAACAGTTGTCACAAAGGGTACATAACAATCAAAACTTCAAAACATAATGGGTTAAAACACTTCACCAACCTTCTGTGGTTCTTCACATTTTGGCTAACAATTCGGTCAATTCGATGATGGTCGAAGGGAAGAACAAAAGTGTAATCTTAACAATTACAAAGTAAAACGCATTGTAAAATAGCCAACCCTATATAAACTACTATTATTTAGTAAAATTTACATTAGTTAAGTTGATATATTAATTATTGATAATAGTTAATCTTATGTATACTTAGTACGTATTTCCATTCCACTAAAATAGTACGATTTAGTACGATATTTAGTTGCATACACAACTGCAATATTAATATGGCATCAAGAAGCAATTAACTATTGTTGATAAAATATACAGGCACACTTCTGACTTTTATGAACATCTTATCTGACAATTACATTAGTAAACGTAATAATATGTTCAAAGAATTCAACGTGACAAAAGTGTATAGCGCAAGGACATTCGTGACTTACTATGAAACAAAAATAAAATTTTAATATATTCATTAAAAAGTAAAACAAACTTTAAAAAAGTAAAATTAGTTACTAAAGAATCTGAGTAATTGGCTTGAAGGCCTTCGTGCTTTTAGGAGAAACAAAATGGAACATGACTAGAATGTATAGAAAGTTTTATGTAACTGCCATAAAATTATAAAAACGCTCCTATAGGTTTCCTAATGTAAATAGGGAAGTACTCCAATGAAATTAAGTAATAGAGAAACAAATCCTAACTCTGTAATTCAATATTTACCTAAACCATCACTGCAAAATTTCATTTGGAATTTCGAAACTTTGACTTAATTGTATGTCATACATGCTGCTATCCACTGATCCAGCTGAACTACCGGGAGAAGGAGCGTGGAAAACATCTTGAGAAGACTGTCCGTAATCGGAAGCCGGTTCACTATAGCTGCTTTCTCCTTGGCCAGAATTTCCACCGAAACTGGAAGATTGCTGATTATAAGTGTCATAATTTGATTCCGGTGCTGGTGAATAAGGAGGAACAGCGTAGTCTGATGTAGGTGATGAATGAGACGGGGATCCGTAGTTTGAGCCAGGTGTAGATTCCGAGGGTGCTCCATAGCTTGAAGATCCCGACTGAGAAGGAGATCCGTAACTTGAAGAAGGTTCAGATTGAGCGGGTGATCCATAGCTTGACGATGGTCCAGATTGAGCTGGGGATCCATAACTTGAAGATGGTTCAGATTGAGCGGGTGATCCATAGCTTGACGATGGTCCAGATTGAGCTGGGGATCCATAACTTGAAGATGGTTCAGATTGAGCGGGTGATCCATAGCTTGACGATGGTCCAGATTGAGCTGGGGATCCATAACTTGAAGCTGGCTCAGATTGAGAGGGTGATCCATAACTTGAAGATGGCTCAGATTGAGGTGACCCATAACTTGAAGGTGGAACAGACTGAGATGGGGATCCGTAACTTGATGGCGGTGCGGATTGAGATGGCGATCCGTAATTTGATGACGGGGCAGATTGAGATGGCGATCCGTAATTTGATGACGGTGCAGATTGAGATGGGGATCCGTAGTTCGGAGACGGAGCCCCATAGCTGGACGAAGATCCTGATGGAGATCCATAATTAGATGAAGGTTCAGAATGACCTGGTGATCCATAACTTGATGATGGTTTAGATGGAGTTGGGGATCCATATGCTGAAGAAGGTCCAGATTGCGATGGCGTGCCATAACTGGAAGAAGGGCCGGATTGTGAAGGAGCTGCATAATTTGAAGATGCAGGGGAATGCGACGGAGTCCCATAATCAGAAGCAGGTTCTTTTTGTGGTGGGGATCCGTAGTCGGATGCCGGGGCACCATGTGAAGGTTCTCCATAATCTTGGGAAAGTGAATTGCCAGATGGTGCACCATAACTTGACGAAACTCCTGATTCAAGTGGCGAACCGTAACTTGAAGGCGGTGCAGATTGAGATGGGGAACCATAACTTGATGATGGTTCAGATACTGATGGAGATCCGTAACTTGATGAAGGTTCGGATACTGATGGAGATCCGTAACTTGATGATGGCTCGGACACTGATGGAGATCCATAACTTGATGACTGTTCAGAATGAGATGGCGATCCATAATTTGAAGGCGGTGCCGTTTGAGGAGGTGATCCATAATTCGAAGATGGTACGGATTGAGCTGGTGATCCATAACTTGAAGATGGTTCAGAATGAGATGGTGATCCATAGCTTGAAGATGGTGCGGATTGAGCTGGTGATCCATAACTTGAAGATGGTTCAGAATGAGATGGTGATCCATAACTTGAAGATGGTTCAGAATGAGATGGTGATCCATAGCTTGAAGATGGTGCGGATTGAACTGGCGATCCATAACTTGAAGATGGTGCGGATTGAGCTGGCGATCCATAACTTGAAGATGGTGCGGATTGAGCTGGTGATCCATAACTTGAAGATGGTGCGGATTGAGCTGGTGACCCATAACTTGACGAGGGTGCAGAGTGTGAAGGCGATCCGTAGTTTGAAGATGGAGCACTAATGGTTGGTGAGCCATATTGTGAAGCTGGGCTTCCTCGGCTGCTGGTGCCGAAATCGCCTAATAAATATGATTATTTTATTAAATGTCATTCAATCAGAGTGCACCAAGCTAAAAAATTTTTAACTTATTGTCATACTTTTGGGAATTCAAATAATAAGTGCATGCAAAATTAATTTAATGGTAATGTTGTAAATGAAGACTTTGTTATTTGATTTTTAAATATGTAGAAATAGCATTTAACTAAATACGTAATTTATGGCTAAATAATTTTCATGTATTTGTACAATACAATTCAAGAAATTACTCTTTTTAGTCTTTCATATATCTTCTTTTGCCTATGGATATTTTCACAAAGCTTATATTCTGCAACAAGAGATTCTAGAACGGTTACTGATACTGGTTATATTGTTATATAAACCAAAACCATTGTGATATGTCAATTCTATATATAGAGAAATATCGACTCTTTAAATTCTATTCTCAAGACGGAAAATATTGTAAAATTAAGTTTCGCTATATTGCCACCACATTAGATAATGTGTTCACATTGTCAAACTACTTTGAAGGTACTATTTTGAAAGCTGAAAGCAGTTTGCATTTTGTAGGAAAACGTTCATCAATATTAAATAATAAATATTAATATTAAGTTAATTTTAAATTAAAATTAAATATCATTTACAATAGTCTTATTTATTTTGGAATGAATATATTATTTCAATGCAATGTTTTCAATGAGTGCTTTATAAGTCTTTTTCTTCGATTTTTTAAAATTTTGGGTTTTAATTTTCTATTTGTCGTTTTGCTATCTATATTTATATCAGAGTATAAAGTAGGTATGCCATAAATGATTTTTTGATGCTGCATGCCGTAAAAGCCATAAATGCCGTAATTGCCGTAAATTACATAGAATGTAAGAAATTGTAATTTGGTTGATCGTCGTAGATAAACGGCATTTACGGCATGCCGCAATTAAATTTACATACCACGTTTAGGCACACACGACGACACTGTCTGTATTGTCTATTGTCTGTATGACGGAATACATTTTGAAATTGAAATACTGGAAATACGTATAATACGTATTCATTACATCGATAATTATGAACCATGCCAAAACGGCAAACATTTTTTGGTGTTACATTTCTCATCGATTTTTAAATAAAACCCTGTACCTTTATACACTATGAAACGTGTAATGAGTGCATATGACCAATAGGAGGGCAACGGAAAATGTTAAACCAGTAAAATTGGAAATTATATTAATTATTGTTAGTATTTTTGGTTAATCAGGTTTTCAGCCAAATTTTGAATAGCATTCGAGATATATATGTTCTCTTCAAAAATTGACTGAAAAGAACTTCAATCCAGAAAGGTTTGTTTTTACTGTAAGGGTAATGTTACAGTGTTAGTAATTGTGTTAATCTGAATTAAATTGAATTCAAAGGCAATTTTACTGAAAAATTAGTTTATTACATTTTTGTAATTAGCAAATCGTTATTTGTTAACATCAAATTTTAATCAGCTTAAATATTTTATTAATAATAAAAATGATAATCACCGTGTAATGAGTTAAAGTTTGTAGCTTCGTTAATTATAAGTAGGTATTATTATTTAAAGCATTAATAAAATCTTATATTTATATTTGTGTTGATTACTGTATTAGTTTAGGTACATATGGGATATGCGATCAAGTCTTTAAGTGCTGAGTGACCGTGTTCATAATATTTATATCTTGGTGAGTATAAAAATAAAAAAAACACTTCTGTTCTGAGGGAGTACCACGAGTACTAATTCAAAATCTTCCTAATAATATGTAGGACCACAGAGTACACAACGTACAACAGTGCATAGCATACAAGATAATTACTTAGCAATACAATTCGTATTTGCTGTCCTTAAAATTTGTCATTATAAAAATAAAAATATAATTATTTAATAATGTCATTTTTTCTCCATATACAAAAATATTCATTTAGGAACGACAAGAAAGAACACAACAAAAGAATGTTTTGGGCAAGTGGGATTTTAAAAATTTCTTCACGGTATGCATGATGCGAAGCATCGATAAGAGAAGATACTTTATCTACCGTAGCCTCCTCCACCACCACCTAAATTTAAATAGTTGATTTAGAAAGTTAAAAGTCTATTTAATGTTTTTTGGCAAGAAGCCACTGTTAAATATTCCGAGCGTGCTTTCGGCAATACACAACGATTCATTTTACCATGCAATTTTCCCATATGCGAAGTGCATATAGGGTACAAACAACTCTGTAACAATAATTAAGAGGAGCGCAGCCCTCTTTATAATAATGAATGATCTGTCTGTCTGTCTGTCTGTCTGTCTGTCTGTCTGTCTGTCTGTGCGTTCGCGGTAGCCAAGAGGTGGGCATGGGCACAGAGTGACCCGCAATCAAACACTCACCGCTAATGAAACACTCACCGCTCACCACGCGACTCTTTTTTACATCTGTTAACGGGTTTATTATATTTACGTACCTCCTTTACCTCCGCCGCCTCCTCCTTTACCCCCATCACTGTAGCCACCGCCACCACCTATCACATAATATTTGCTGTATCAATTATGGATTATTTTACTTTTTTATTATTACATTTTAAGCCCCCCGTAGAAGTGACAAAAATTTTTTAATGGCTTAAGCTACTCTGGATAATCACTGATTCTTTAATGGTATATATACTATACACTATAAAACTTTTTCGCACCTCCTCCGCCTGAGTATCCACCTCCTCCTCCCCCGCCAGAATATCCGCCACCACCCCCTCCGGAATGCCCACCTCCTCCACCAGAATATCCACCTCCTCCGCCTCCTGAATAACCACCCCCTGTACCGCCTCCCCCTCCTCCAGAATATCCACCACCACCTCCTCCTCCACCTCCTCCGGAATATCCACCACCACCTCCTCCTCCACCTCCTCCGGAATATCCTCCCCCAGTTCCTCCTCCCCCTCCTCCGGAATATCCTCCCCCAGTTCCTCCTCCACCTCCTCCGGAATATCCTCCCCCAGTTCCTCCTCCCCCTCCAGAGTAGCCGCCCCCAGTGCCTCCTCCACCTCCGGAATATCCTCCCCCAGTTCCGCCTCCCCCTCCGGAGTATCCACCGCCTGTTCCTCCTCCTCCTCCAGAGTATCCACCCCCTGTTCCTCCACCACCTCCGGAATATCCTCCCCCTGTTCCTCCTCCCCCTCCAGAATATCCGCCCCCTGTTCCACCTCCCCCTCCTGAATATCCGCCGCCGCCACCACCCCCTCCAGAATATCCGCCCCCTGTTCCACCTCCCCCTCCTGAATATCCACCGCCGCCACCACCCCCTCCAGAATATCCGCCCCCTGTTCCTCCTCCCCCTCCTGAATATCCGCCGCCACCACCTCCGCCTCCGGAGTATCCACCTCCTAAGATTTGCGTATTTAAGAATTTAATACCGAGATCATTTATTTCTTATAGATTCTTATCGTTTCCTGTGCCTTTAGAGCTTATCATTATCATCGCAGTTAATATGTGAATCTGGTATAAAGGTGTGCACAACTATACTATACTCACTAATGTAATAGTAGTAACTGTGAAAAAGAGAGCAGTGAGAAAAGTGAGAAGTTGGAAGATATTCCATAAAATTTTCATGACAAGTCTTTTGTGTATATTTTATCATTGCTTTTCTGATTATATTTCACGAAATTTTTCGTTGAAATCAATATCGATCAGTAGTCCAAAGTAGAACTTAGCAGAAATATTAGGTATTAAATTCTATATAAAACTGTACATGTCTAAAACTATTGATTGCACAATATCGATAAAGGAAATTAATTAAGTCAATTTTTTACCTTATCTTTGATCTATAGATATCAGTGGTATAGATTTTGTTAAAACTTATTAAGTCATAGTGATCGAGTTGCTCGTTCAAAAATTCTCTATAAAGCTGATTTAGCTAATACGTCCTGAAGCTACAAATCCTGTAACTGGCTATAGTACACTGTTCAATTGGTGGTTTAATGCAAACGTGACGTATTGCCCTGTTTTGTTCAATATATTATTATTTTTTAATTTCCAATAAAATATTACCACCAGATGCAGGAACGGCGTAGGATGAACCTCCAGTAATTCCACCACCACCGTAGCCTCCACCGCCTCCATCACCTTTGCCTCCCCCTAAAATGCAAAAACAGTAGTATTAGAGTACAATGAGGTGGTCGTAATTTGCTTGTTGGATTATGGCTCAAAATTAGACTTTGGAGTATAATATTTCAAGTATATTATACAGAAAAAATATATTCGTTCACTAACCGCCACCAATTGGTGCTCCGTAGCCTCCTCCGTCTCCCTTTCCTCCACCACCTGAATTAACGAACATAACATAATTAAAAACAGAATGTACAAGAAAACCATCTCAATATATTAAGGGTAGCAATGTACCGCCGCCGCCACCACCGTAGCCTCCTCCACTGGGAGAACCATAACTACTGCTCGGGACACCGTAGCTGCCTCCCCCTCCTTCAAAATTGTATTTACCAACGATCAGGTATGGTAATTAATTTTGCTTAACTAATGTTTTACAAAAATTAGTAAAATACCTCCACCACCGATAGGTGCGCCGTATCCTCCTCCTCCTCCACCTCCTTTTCCTCCTCCACCACCGATTGGTGCACCATAGCCTCCTCCTCCTCCGCCTCCTTTTCCACCTTCAGCACCAAAATTCAATCGTTTTTATTATATGAGTTTTAAAAATTACTAAACATACTAAACTTATTTTATTTGCATGTAGTGTTATTTACCTCCACCACCTCCATGTCCTCCTCCGCCTCCTTTATTAAACAGATATGTTTCACACAAACTTTAACTTTAGACTTAGATTCTACTTGAATTTTAGTACATGCCATTTCTATAAATATTAGCTTGTAAGCTAATCCTACTAGCTACTACGTTAAGCCTAAGCTAATCCTTTTCGTTAAAATGTTTACCTTATTATTTTATATTTTAAAAATTAAATAGAGTAAAACAATGGTTACCTCCTCCACCATAACCTCCGCTGGGGGCTCCATAACCGCCTCCACTTCCACCACCTCCACCTAAAATGTCGTTATTTAGTTTGCGGGGATCTTAACAACAGTACAATCGCATTGTATTTATATGATTAATACTTACTACCTCCACTGTAACCTCCTCCACTGGGTGGTGCTCCATATCCACTACTGGGGACTCCATAGCCTCCGCCTCCACCTCCTCCGCCTAAATCTCCCTTTCCTCCTCCTCCTACCATAGCAAGACGAGATTTTAAAATCTCTACATAATAATCTTTACAAAATTACATAATTATTTTGGACAGGATAGCTTACCACCGCCCCCATATCCACCCCCTCCGCCACTAGGTGCTCCATAACCTCCTCCGCCACCTCCACTAGGCGCTCCATATCCACCTCCGCCACCCCCTCCTTTTCCTCCGCCACCTTAACCAAAGTCATTTTCCTGTAAATTTTAGCTATTCTACTTATTGTTTTCATAATTTAAAAAATAAAAGATTTGTACCTCCACCGGTTCCGCCAAATCCTCCACCATAAAGATTAATACCTGCAAACAAATTGTGAGTCAAGTTGAGAATATTGTCCACCCATTAGTTAACAATTATTTAAAAATGTGGAATGCTTTAAACATATATTAAAGTAGTAACTTACTTATTCCTCCGCCGTATCCACCACCACCTCCGTGGCCATGGTCATGACCTCCGTGGCCGCCACCGCCGCCTTTACCACCACCTCCGCCGCCTCCGTATCCGCCACCACCCCCGCCTTTTCCAAAATCGATTCCTCCACCGCTGCCTCCGTATCCTCCGCCACCCCCGCCTTTTCCAAGATCAATTCCACCGCCTCCGTATCCTCCACCGCCACCACCTTTTCCAAAATCTCCCCCACCTCCATGCCCTCCTCCCCCAAATCCTCCTAAAACATGAAGAATAAAATTTTTGTTACAGTGTCTCATAATTTGGTAATTCTTTAATAGAGCTTCAAAGAGATTCAAAAATAATAGCTTGGGTTGGTTTTTGTTGATTACCAACCAGGCAACCATGCACAATACCAACGCATGGACTGAAATTGTGGGACAACTTTTAATGGTCCACTTTTGGTTAATAAAACCCTTGAAAGTAGATACAATTTTCCAACTGTATTTATATATAGTTTATGTTAAAACAAATATCGAATTTCATTGATTTTACTGAATTTTCAGAAAAGACACTGATTTTGTTACAATATTCTGAGAAAATTTCAGTAAAAGAATCTCCGTAGTAAGGATACGTAATAAATATAAGATACTGACTGTTTGACGATATATCTGAATGTATAATATTTGAATACCAATACAAGAAGTGTAAGCCTTGAATAGTTGTAGGATAGGGTACTATAGACGGGATCAGTTTGGATAATAATATTACAGAGTACAAATATTATGTACTCACTCTCACTCAAGAATTCATTGAAAGATGTAAATCCTCAAACACTTACCTCCTTTTCCACCGCCACCACCTCCGTATCCACCTCCTATATCTGGAACTGCATAACTTTCGCCGCCTCCCTTTCCTCCTCCAAAGCCGCCTCCCCCTCCTCCAAAGCCGCCTCCCCCTCCTCCAAATCCACCTCCTCCACCGTATCCCCCTCCTTGATATAAAAATTTGTTGAAATGAAGTTGTTATGGATGAAATGGTAAGAGATTAATTTTGTAAATTCTTAGTTGCGCTACTCTTTTACTAATTAAGTTGTTGTGTGCAATTCAAACTCTGTTAAAATCAGTATGCTTGCACTTATAAACAGTTTTCCGCTAATATTATTATATATCTCACTAAGTCACTATTAGTAGATATAAGATGATAGATATTCCTTGCATGTTTATCCAAATGGTAAATGCAAAATACTACAAAGATGTCGGAAAATTAACATTTATCTATCCTGCATCAGTTCGGCTATTTATCAGTATTTATCAGCATTATTTATCAGTATCCGTTTAGTTATCATCCCTCCGAGCTTCTGGAACCACTGATTACTAAAGACCCATCGGTTAAGTAGTGTTCGGTTATCATATAAAATGAATGCGTTAACGCAACTCCCTGAAGTCGATGGAACCTTTGTGTATTCGATTTTAATGCGAAATCTGCTAAATTTACATACATATGAATTACTTAAATGTGTACCTCAAAGTTACATTGCTTTAATGGCTCAAAAATGATTGAATGAAGAAAGCATAAGAAAATTAAAAGGACAGCAATCAGTCTGCATTCTGCAAACTCTAATTTTATGAATACCAACACTAATTTTATTTCTTTAAAAAATTGCAGAAAAATTTTCAAGTACCACTTTATTAAGGAAAAATATAGAAAAACTTGGTAAAACTGGAAAATTCTTAAATTGAAGGTTGTGAATATTCTACTAGCATTTGCTCTCTAATTCAGTTTAGTATACGGTCTACCTTGCCGAATTTCCATTTTTTCCTTTCATACTGACAATTCATTTCATTTTTCAATAACAGTTGTACAATTGTGATTTTATAATGATTTTGCAAATTGAGCTCCATTTAACTAAGTTGGTGAAGGCGAAAACCTACTGTTTGGCTGATTATGTTTGTCGTACCAATAAGAAAACGCATACAACATGAAGAATCTGAATGCTATGCGAAAACCAAAGAGATCTAATAACGGTAATTATTCACATTGTCAATATTGTGGACAATGAACTTACTTTATGCTCTTCTAAAATGCGTTCTAAGGCGTTTGGTAATCGAGACTCAATAATTAATTAACTTTACAATTAACCCCACAATATTATTCTTAATTTTTACCATTTGCACACCATGATTGCTTGACTGCAATCTGGTCCGCTGTGTGTTAATTTGATACTGATAGACATATATTGTGATATATAAAACGTATGTTGCACATACCTCCTCCTCCTCCAATGGGAGTAAGGATGATTGTTCCAGATGAGCCCAATCCACCTCCGTAGCCTCCGCCACCACCACCTCCTCCATATCCCCCTCCTCCTCCTCCATAACCCCCTCCGCCTCCACCTTTCCCACCCCCACCTCCTTTCCCTTTCTTTAACAACGCTTTTAATTTTTTGAATATTGCCTCTGTATCGTTTATTTGGTAAGATGAGATGATTGTGAGACACAGACAGACAGCTACCTGCAAATAAAATCGCAATCCGAAATTTGAGCTCACTCTCCTCCAATAAAAAAACAATTTCACTTTTTTGGGAGTAAACTTTGAGAGATCCCAAAATCATATTTCAATCTCACCGTTTTTCGGTTCGTCATTGCAACGGATAGACAAAAGAACAGATTCGTTTATCGAAAAGACAATTAACGTCGATTAGAGAATTGCTGATCACTGAACTCCACTCACATCACATATTCAATGGAATAGCATATGGCACCAGCACAGAGAAACTGAATAAACTGAGATGTGGACTAAAATTAATACCAAGATAAAGTTAGCAGAAGAAGATGCGGAAGACGACTGTGGGCTAAAAAGCATAGTAACTTGGTTTATATAGCACGTTGAGTAATAATGCCAAACTCAGTCGGCAATTCATTGTCTACTTTTCCTTTCGTCTCAACTCAAATAAAACGAGACTCATCCTTCTTTCTCCTCATCGTTAATACTTTAGTACGTCTTAATCCAGCTCACATCAGATTACGTCTCCTCAACACACTGCACTCAAATTCATATCATTATCAAGTTTCTATTTTAGGTTATTGTGCACCTAAGTCTTCCTCTCCGCAAATCTCAGGCAGTGAATGTATTCCATTATGCCAGTGCGTTCTATTATGAGGTTTTTGACCAGTGCACTCCCTACTTTTATTACAGGAATATATTAAATCTCACACGCTTAACTCTAGTGGCTGTCATTCATTCATAACTAAATACCTATGCACTAGTCATTCACTCCTCTGTCACATATAGTCAATTCAGTCCATTCTTTTTCACTTGCCCGTGGACATATACGTTTTCCAACAACCTAGTTTTACATTCTTTTCGTCGTCGTTTAGCTATTTCTTACAAAACTTGGCTTACTTGACTACCGAAATGTTCCTAATCTCAGTGGCCGTAATTGAATTGATTCTCTAAAATAAGTTTTAGACCTAATTTAGTTTAGCATATGTAATGTAATTGTGAGATATAATTAAATAAATTAAATAGTGTTTATGAATAGAACATTTATTTGCTACAGGGTGGACTTGCAAATTTTGTAATTACCTACATTACATTCTCCCCTAAACAGATATTGTAGTTATAATGCAGAGAATGCAGACTGCCGTTGATGGACAAACCTTCAATTCTCCAGATTATTCAAGGTCACAAAAAGGTTTGCTTCGTTTGCTATTTACATTTATAGCCTTAATTGCTATAAAAAAGACGAGAATTATTCTGCACTAAAGTTCATAACACTGTATATTTCCTCTGAAAAAATGCATCATGGAATTTATAATGCAACAGATTTTTATTTGTTGTCATCATTTTCGGTTTCTATATTGCTTTAATGTATGTACGATGAATTCATAAATAATGCTGCGTTAAATATGTTTGTAGAGAATCTTTTCTATACATTTGGCTGTACATAAACACTTGGATGTATTTGAATAAAATTCGTACAATTTGGTAGCGCTTATTGTTTATTAATCGCATTGCACATAGTTGTAAGAATAATGTGCGGAAAAGAAAAGCCAAATTCACTGTGAACAAAAAATCAAATAACAGCATTATGTAAATAAACACCAACAGTGTGTGATAGAATCTTCGTGAACAGGTAACAATTATACGCATGCATGCAAAACAAACGCAAATGTAAGTTATAACTCAATTTTGACGCTTTACTACCTGAACACATACGAATAATGTGCATGGTGCAAGTACTATAACGAATTTTCTAAAACAATTGTGACTTTAGTGACTGAATGTAATCCCTGCATTTCTATTAATTACGTATTTGCTCATCTTTTAAAACATTCAAAATTTCAAAAGGAAAAAATTCGAAATTCATTTCCAATCAGCAGTCCACAAGAGAGTTGTAGTTGTTTGCCTGTATTGTATACTTTGTGGCAAGTAATTGAGTTCAGAACTCGACTTTGTTCACAGAAAGACGCGAAGCGTCAGTCAAATTGCAAGTAGGGTACTAGTATTTATCATTGTCTGTCTAACAGAAGCATGACAAACCGCGATTCATTATATCATCGCCAACGCTCAATCACCATCACAGTCACAGCAACCCAACAAAACTTATGTACAAATAAATCCCTTATAGTGCTTCGATTCTTTTGACGTTTTGTTTTCATCTGAATATCATGGAGGTTAATAAATATACGACAATTTTAACCAAAGATTAGCAAAACTTTACATTCATTAAAATATTCAGTAATTGAAATTGAAGAATCAAATTCTGGAAATAAAAGTGTGTAAATATTTATTTACTTATACCTTAATAAACATGAGTTTCTCAAGAAAAGAGACAGACACATGATCAATATGAATTCCTCAAGATTAGTGCAGTAGTACTGCCTTCTGCACCTTGCTGCAGTTTTTCTATGAATCATAGAAATGCATTATTATGGTAAGGCTAACATGACTTGATATACTATCAGCAATGGTGTTACTGTTTATCTGATGTCAAGTAATAAAATATTGCAAATACCTTTCTAGAGTACAGCCTACACACTTTTAACATTTAAAGAAGATATCTTTCCCATTAATCTTTGAGATTTTAGTTGGGTCGTAGTCGTAATTAATACAGCCGTTCATCAACCAAATATTTGTACATATGTTGGACTCACACACTTACATTTTACATCGTCTTTATTCTGTGTAAATACCCCACTACACTTTTCTTTCATTGTACTTATAATGCAGTACTTCTCTGAAATGAAATGTGAAATGTATTCTTTAGTTGGGTACATTACATGACTTCTGCCGTCTAGTCTGTTCGAATAATATTCTCTTACTCATACATTATGCAAATAATTTCTACTCCAACAAAGAATGTAGAGACGTAGTCAAGAGTCTTAGTTGTTTAGTAGTCAGTTAAACGGGGGGACGGTTTCAGCACCTGTACATGCACAATAATTTAAAATGTTTCCACTGTTATCTCAGTAACCCGTTGTCATAAAAACTTACTATTAACGGTTTTCAACATCCCTTAACAAGATCTAAATGGTTTATTTTTGATTTTGACGAATTTCGAAAAATTGACGAAATTCGGGTACAAATTGAGAAAAATGGGGAATGTTTATTTTGGCAATGCGTAGTCATGGAAACATGATATTTAGTGTTTTCAACTCTCCTTGCCAATACCGAGATGCCTTTTTTTCAATTCGACGAATTTCGAAAAATTGACGAAATTGGGGTACAAATTGAGGAAAATGGGGAATGTTTATTTTTAAAACGCGTAGTCATGGAAACATGATATTTGATGTTTTCAACTCCCCTTGACAATACCGAGGTGCCTTTTTTTCAATTTGACGAATTTCAAAAAATTGACGAAATTTGGGTACAAATTGTGGAAAATGGGGAATGTTTATTTTAGAAACGCGTAGTCATAGAAACATGATATTTGATGTTTTCAACTCTCCTTGGCAATACCAAGGTGCCTTTTTTTCAATTTGACGAATTTCGAAAAATTGACGAAATTTGGGTACAAATTGTGGAAAATGGGGAATGTTTATTTTAGAAACGCGTAGTCATAGAAACATGATATTTGATGTTTTCAACTCTCCTTGGCAATATCAAAGTGCCTTTTTTTCAATTTCACAAAATTCGAAAAATTGACGAAATTTGGGTACAAATTGAGAAAAATGGGGAATGTTTATTTTGGCAATGCGTAGTCATAGAAACATGATATTTGATGTTTTCAACTCTCCTTGGTAATACCGAGATGCCTTTTTTTCAATTTGACGAATTTCGAAAAATTGACGAAATTTGGGTACAAATTGTGGAAAATGGGGAATGTTTATTTTGGCAATGCGTAGTCATGAAAACATGAAATTTAGTGTTTTCAGCACTACTAAGTCATACCGAGGTGCCTTTTTTTCAATTTCACAAAATTCGAAAAATTGGCGAAATTTAGATACAAATCCTGAAAAGCCGGAGATTGTACGGAGATTGTAAAATGGGGATTTAGTAGTGCATTGTAGCAAGTGCTGAAATTTTAATTAACCCCCCTCAATTTTGATGCAGTTTCCCTTAGTTACTGCGACTAAGGCCCTACACTCTTTTCAATATCATTTGAAAAGAGTGTAAAGCCTACACTAGTAGAGACGCTGACTAAAGTAAGCTTTTTATTATGAACAGCTTTGACCAATCATTTTATTATGATTAGAATATTATCCATTGCAAGGTGGTCTCTAAGGTAACATGGCTGGGTAAGGAGGTGGTGAAGGTTCAAAAATCTTCATAATAGGCTACGGGACGGTTTTGCAGAGTTTTAATCAGCTACGGGACGGGACTATTGAAGGAATTTCTTGGTTGCCTTGTTACTGTCCCGTAGCCTATTTTACAGACCCAGTGTAAAAAGGTCCCAATCTTCACCACCTCTATACCCATCCCGTAACCTTAGAGACCACCTTGATCCATTGGAAACTGCTGCACTTAAGATAGTTTGATGTGATACAGCGAGGGTACAGATTGAACATAGGCAAAGTTGCCTAGCATCTGTTAAAAGAATGGACGAAATCAAATTCAGAATCTATCGCTTTGGGATATCTCACACTTTCACTTATTATTTTTCTTTGCTTCAGTTCAGTCGAGCTGACTGATTTTTTTGAATCGAGCTTACGGGCATGGAACAGCGAAGTGTCTTCATTTATTAATTTATTATGCATAGCCCTACGTACCTGTTTTATGCTGTTCTTTACTCCTACCGTTAAGACTTAGTTACAGACTACTAATACAAATATCAAATCGTTAGGATTATAGGAGCTATTATGTTTTGTGGCTTTAAGAAGAATTGCATCACAATCTAATCCCACGAGCTACACGGAAATTGGGTACTTTAGTGCTTAAGTACCTATGGACGATAGTAAAAAGTTGGCTCTGTGTAACTAATCTACCGCATCATAGACGAATGACCGAATAAGTGTAGAATTAGCATCGGCTGCACAATTCCATTTCTATAGGTGAGCAGAACACGGTTTTAAATAGAATTTCCGTGTCATGTCGTGTTATTGCTTTGCGCAAGAGATAATTAATTAATAGGTAAATCTGATGTGGAATTAGTCTCATCGTAGACTGAATGCAATTCCTCTCTGCTTCGTCACTTGTCAACTACAAATAATAATAAAGTGGAGCATTCGCTTCAAAGAATCACCATTAAGATGGTTAAGAATGTGTCTTTTGTTAGAGGATGCAGTGAATGGATGCAGAAATGACTTGGTGGCCGGGTGGCTCTCCTTATGCCAACAAAGGACACTCTTCCTCTAAAATATTGCTCTTTTCCTTGTCCCATTGTATCCCATATTGCACTGCATTATTTATTATCATTTTGACGTACCGTATAAAAGAATGGTTTACACTTACCTGTTCTTAATACGTTTCTAGTATTGCGTAACTTAACTCATGCAACATTAATCTATATACATTATAATGTGTCTTCTGTTCGTAGTACTATCAAAGGCAAAGAAAAATGCTCAGGCGACGGTGACATAACTTTGCTTTCTGCTCCTGCTGAGTGAACCTCTTCTATAATAACTTTACAAGTAGCTTACGGCCTGCAGTTTTCTTGCAACTAAACACATAAAAGTTTTACAAGATGAAAAGTGTATAATAATGATTCAATGAAAATTATGATTTGATAAACAGCTTATGACTTTCAATGCAAACATAATACAAAGCAAGTATTTCCCCAAAGTACTTTACATACAGATTTTACACTGTCTATTATACGCATTTCATGGGAAGTCTGTTTATTTATAGCATTTCCTAGACGTGAGCCAGAACTAAACTAAACATCAAATTATGGTATATTACATGCATACCATAAGTACGACTTTTAAAGTTGTATAACCTCTGAAAGATGTTTTGCTTTCTGTGTACAGATTTTCTTACATTGTTATGCTACATTTCCTATGTCCTAAATAGTAAATGAGTGTGTGCACTTATAGGTACTTAACTTATAACTACAAATAAACAATTTGACCACCACAGCAAACGGATCTTCTTGTCACTCTCTAATTGGTGATTAGGAATTAGAAGTGTGCATTCATTCTGCAAAATCTACTCAAGTGTTGCACCAAAACATGTTCAACGAAAACATGAGGTACATAACATAACTACTAATTCTGTTTTTGTTTAGTACCACCTACCTAGGCAATTTATATAAGTAAAGACATGCATACACATATTTATTCTGTGTTCTCTCTGCCAAATTTTCATTCAAATTATTATAAAATACCATGTCATGATATACATTGTACTTAGAAGTACTTTGGGAAAGTTGTTGAAATGGCAATACAGTATTAGTTGTAATTTTATTTCTGTTAACTAATCCCAGTATTTACAGCAAGGAATTATTTGCACACAAAGTACGTATTAACTTATGTTCGCTTAGTTTACTATTGCTTTACACTTATTTTTAGACTTAATTGGCACTTATGTGCAATCGGTACGTTAAGTAGGTTCACATATAAGTTTTGCAATTTTTATAGATTCATATTTTGGGAGTAGTTTTGTGTGCGTATAATATAAACACTTAAGATAAAACCTTCTGAGAATTTACTATTTACTTGCTTTAATTATCTAACCGAAAAATTAGTATTTGAACAAACTTTCGTTCTCCGTGTAATTCAATCCTGCCTGATTCAAAATGCAAATGTAGGATATGTAATTGTCTATAATGAAATGAATTGCATTTCTGTTTTGTTAAGCATTAAGTGTATTTTGCTGTTACCTACGGAAGTAGAACGATTTGAATGAATCTCCTCAGATGAAGTGCCTAAATGTTTGATGCCTATTTTTAGAACGTTCTTCATAGTTTATAGATTATTGGTTTCTCAGTTTCAATTGTTGATGATAACATATTCCTTCATATGGTCAATCTCTCCTGAGCAAATAAAGAAAGTACAATTATATCAATATGTAATACAATCCTATTATCCATTCATTCAACATTCAAAAAGCAAAGAGAAGTGCTTCCATAAAGTATTACTCATGTATGTATAGTCCGTGTAGTACTATAAGAGTAACAATAAGTAGAACTCAAAACACTAGCATAAAAGAGCTTTAGAACTAGATCTCACGATTCTGTCTACCGAACATTTTATTTCATTCTCTGCATACGGATATGCAGCACTGTTTATTTATTGCTTGCAGCAGGTAGCGTCCAATTGTACATTGTTTATGCAAAGCATACTACAGGTAACAAAAAGGTAACGCTAAAAATTGATATGCTTGTGAATCATCATGAAAATTCTTACTTGTCTAGGTATTTGAGTTTGAATATCCTATTTCCATTACAAAAGATGAATGGAATGGCTTAAGTTGAGCTTTTGACGGAATAAAGCATAATAAGTCTTAAAATGTTAATTGCAAAAAACCAAACGATTGCAATGAAATTGTAATGTAAGTTTTGCACATATAGTAAATAAGCTCTTCTTTTAAGTGTGTAATCCTTATTTATGTGAATGATCAATATGCTAGCAATGATTTAGCTGAGTTGATAATTTATGCATATAGTTTACTTTTCATTTGGTGAGTAGGAAAAATAAATCTTGAATTAGAAAATAAAAATTGAAATGATTAGGAGATGCCTGATGTACGAGACATGTAAGGAAGATATTTGTGGGCCAGGCCAATCATCAGTCGATCACAGTGTGTGTTTTGATTGACATGATTGAACAAAGACTGTGTATGTCTAACGAGACAATTTGTTTCGATTCTATTGTCTGATATTTTGAAACTCACAATCTCTTGTTAAGAAAGAAAACTTGATTTTATTCATAATATCCCATTCAGTCACTCAAGTGAATCCAAGAGAGTGCGATCCAAAAGCAAACAATTTGCACCGTAAGTGTACATGTATTATTTATTATTACTCTTCTGTTGTGGTTACATGTGCTGTGTGTATGCAAATACATCAGACACACTCACAAATAAAAACACAATCAAATCCACACTCTATTATAACATAATTTATGTATTTTACTTTTCAGTTCACCATCTCCTCCACTGCTACATAAATATTCGCATACATTTTATTTATTATCTTATGAATATGCATTACTGAGATAGCATACCTTGACTATATGTAACGTTACGGAGGTACTCATATTTTAATTTCGTCTCCTAACTTGAATGTTGAAAGTAAAGCTTTCCTTTGTCCAATTCACATAATAAGAGTTCTGTTGAAGTCTTGAATAAGGGAATACGGAAGCCGTGCCTGTAAATATGCAAATGCATGCACAGATTTATTTGTAAACACAACCATGTTATGCTGGTGCTATTAATTTATTTTCTCTATAAGTCTCAAGTCTGCTTTATTATTTATTAAGACCCTTCTACTGTCTAGTGTCTTGTCTATTTCAAATATTAATTGAATGCACTGTTTTGTTTATCATAATTTTCCTTTCGTGACAATTTGTATCAGAAGTGTGTATAAAAATGAAATATCATCCTTACACCAAGCTTCTGAAATAAATCACTTGCTAGAAAAAGTCTTTAATTTTAGAGCTGAATCCCTTCATTCTACCCACATTTCCTTTGTTTTAATTTCATATTTAGTAAATCATTGTATTCGGAAAATCTTCTGGCTTCGCTAATGCATTTCTATCATTTTACATTATACATGTTCACATTTAATAATTTGAAAGGGAAAGTCGTATTCCGTATTTTGTTATTATACTAAATAATAACACAAATACTCTATATAGCTATCGGTGCACACATTAGGCCCATTTTAAACCAGTCTTTCAATTTCCTTTGAAACTTTATTTACGTTGAAGCTTAGAAAACCTTTGTACTGTAAACAGTAATTATAATAATTAAATTGTAATTAGCAATTAAATTTTTTCTGTTCCGTTCAGTCAAGTCGCATGATGCATACGAGAGAATTATTGTAACACTTACTTCATCTCCATACACAAGCATTACTATTCTTAGAGATTTAACCATTATACTTACTTGTGTACTGTATATTTGAGTACCAAACACTTCCTTATAGCCAATCATAAAAATTGGAATGTTAAGCGAATAGTTGTTGTTTAGTGTTTTTGTAGACATGTAACAGTAGTATTATAGTTGTGGTATTTATATAAGTGGTATTATGTGAAGAGAGATAGAAGAGTAGTATGTAATCTGTTTACCTCATCAGAAGAAACAGAGATTTGAGTCTAGTGAGGAATAATAATGGGATAATGAAATGTGCAACGGTTCGGTCGGTTCAGTTCAAGTTTTAAGCTTTGGTTTACCTTTCGTCACAATTAGGACTCGACGAAGGGAATTCGAGTTATTTAGTTGTCTCGCTCTCGTCTTGTCATGTCATCCTCTCTATTATCCTTGTATCACATTAATTCGTCATGCTCCGCCAATTTTGAACTTTCTTTAAAGTTTAAGTTATAATAATACTAGTATTCGCGTAAAGGAGCATTATGGCAATTGGTAAACGGCAATAAAGACTCGGAGGAGCATCGTACGACGAAAACATTGAAAATCTCTGCAATTCTTTACTGCTTTGTTCTTTTCAAAGAGTCGCTTCTCCCTTGTGTCTCCTTTGTGCACCATGCTAGCACAAATACAGAACAACACTAATCGGACAATGTTGCTACACAAAGATTCTAATCTGTTGCTCGCAAACACAATAACTCACAATGCATCTTGTCATCTTCCAAAGCCGTAGTCTTTCCTCTCCAAGTACCACAATCACTATTACTCCTAATGCACACATAACCCTTTTAAACCATATCTATACCTTTGTTTAACATTATAGCTCCTTATACTTCCTATATTCCTTCCTCAGCTTGTAAACACTATTTTAACGGTAGTCAACGTAGGAAATGTCTTATTTGAAGAAATCAGTCCCAATAAAGTTCACCTTTAAAGTTTCTTGTCATCCAAATCCAAATTTCCCTTTCCCTACACACTAGAAACTACTCTTTGTAATACAATTTCAAAAGTGTATCTGTTTCTAAATTCATACCCTGTAGAAAACGTTAGTGAAAATGAAATTGCACCACATAACACACCTAGTCTAGGCGTACCTATCCAGTACTCATTGTAACACAAGGGTTTATCTGATGAGCAAATTAAAACTAATCTATAATATTTGTTCAAGAAGGAATTGTAAATTACAAATTAAAATTAAAACTCCAATTGATACGTACGCAAAAGGTAAGCAAATATTTATAGAGTGCCTACGGAGTTTATTTAACAACAGAGCAATTGAAAAGTAGACATGGTTATGAAAAGTCTTAATGACTTAACATGTGTACATTAGAAATGTTGATTTTGGACGGAGGAGGACGGAAGCTGATGAATAGCTGATATATTAAGATTAATTGTTTGGCTGGGTCTGGGAAGCCCCAAACTAGGTTAATACAGACAATATAATGTATTTACAGCTGCCGTATCACTGCACTGTCCTGCACTACGGGAAATAAAGTGACGGCACTGACTGCGACATAATATGCAAATGGGTTCTATCTCTACATGGAATCTCTAAATGATTAGACAAAGATTTCTCTACTCTACCTTGTCATATTATTATTTGGGATGTCATCCATTTATTTCCTTGAGTAAATGCACATAATTTGACACTCTTCTGCACGGACTCTCATCTCCATCTCCTCGTTTCTATTTTCCTTGTCTACCGCATTTTATCATTTACTATCCTATCTAAACACTTTTTATCTCCTCTCTGATCCTAATGAATTCTCTGCTTACGATTAGTTCACTCACTCTGATTTTTCTCAATTGGCTTAATTTCCACTCGGTAATGGGAATTATTATTTTCCATTATGCTATTCCGATGCGTAAGCTTTCAAACCTCCATCCTAAGGTAAAATACATAATAATCACCATTACCAAAGTATATCTCACTTTTATAGTCAACAAAGACTTATGGTCATCATCACAAAAAATAAAAGTACCTAACGCATCCTACAAATTGCAAATATTTTCTACATACTACCCATGTACATTACATACAATATCAAAGCTACTTATTTTCAGATAGAAAGGCATAACTCAAATTTCTATTTCGCATCAAGATACGCAATAGATTTCTTTTAAAGAATTTTGTGGCTAACGCAAGAGTAATAGTTAAATAATAATGATGAATACATAAGACTACAAAAATTTAAATTTTGAGTGGTTAGGCATAATTTTTTATAATTTTCACTAATTTACACTACTCACATGCAATGACCTCAAGAGAAACGCATTAGTCATAAGTATTCAGAATATTATTGAACTGTGTAATTGATGTGTAGTATTAAAATGCAATGAATACAATAATAATATCAATATTGAATATGTGGGCTATTTTTGTGAACCCCTGTATTTCCTTTCAGCTATCTTCTAACAAAGTCATTTTTAATGAAAGGTTTAATTAGCAATAGGCGACTACATAATTACAAGTGAAAGCAAAATGATGATGAAATAGATTGACACAAAAAGGATTCAAGTGAACATCTACAAAGGGAGAATTATATTAATCTGTCGCACTCGCGTTTAATAACATCTGCAGGAATTGAATTCATAGGAATTGCATTTATATTACTCTCTTGTTCTGTTCTAAGCTCTCTCATTCGCAAAAACTGCAGACAAAAAACGGTATTTTTTCTAATCCTGCAGCATCAGAATAGAAATTCAATAAAACACATCATAGATCGTGACAGCTAATAATAACCGCAATAATCGCAACACAACACAACGCGGGGTTTCCGTTGCATGAAAGGCAAAAGTGTTGCATTTGTACTTTTATACAGTAAAATAAGTTCTGTACAAATATACAAGTGTAAATGTAAAGGGACTCTATGGAATAACCACATCAATATACCATTACTTTGTTTACATCGTTTCTTACAATACAAATGTATATAATATGGTGATGCTTATAAATATAGGAATTCTAAACAGAGATAATATGAATAATGTATGTAAATACCACTACACTTGTATTCCAATAGTAGTACTAGGGTAGCAAACGATATTTTTATTACAGGAAGCAAGAGTGAGATTTTTTGTGCGAATACAAGAACAAAATTACCAAAGTGGCATAATAAACGCATCTTCGGCAATTTTTTTCTGCTCGTAACGACTCACAGTGTTCTACGTAATGAGATTGCAAGGAAGCCCGAGTTTAACCTAAAAATAAAATGAATTTTTTTGTGTATTCTTTCACAGAGTACTTTTCATATGTTCAGATACATGTGCTAATGATCGGACTTCCAATAAAGGAGATTTGAAAGTAATTCGTGTTTAAAAAGCCTGCTAATGCTACATAACTTGCAAAGGTAAAAAGTATTCTGCCAAAAATATGAAACTGGTGGTACATACAAGTAAGAGTTATATAAAGCTGACAGAGCAAATACTCAACTTTAGTTATTGCGAACATTAAGTATGAAAAGGATACTTTTACTTTTGCAAAAAATACTCTAAAGGCTTTCTACCGCACTCACACTCACAATTACAATTAGCTACTTTGTAATTTGTATGTAGGTGTGAAATATGTGCATACTTCATACTTAATGACGAATCAGTCACACTCACAATCACAATGCACATTTACAACGCTGTTGGCCTCATACTGTACAGTTGACATGACATATGACAATGACAGCTAGTAAGATGTCGTATTATGTTTCCTGTAGGATTAATTCACTTGCTTCATCTCCAACCAGTTAGTATACCTATTTAACAACAGTTCCTACTTTAATAGACACTCTTAAATAATTTAGCAATGCAACTCTGCGGGTTTGTGGTTGAAACTAATGTTATTCCTTTTCTTGCTGGTCTCCACAACACAGACACAACTTTTGCTTCTATAAAATATTCCATTATCATGTCCAACAGAGCTTTTTAATCTTCCAAACAAACATATTTATTTCCATACATATTATAATAATCATTTCTATAATTCATAACTATTTCTTTTGTATATTCATTATTTACCAGTAGCATTTCTAACAGAGATAAAGTACAAAAGTAATGGAATGTTAAACAATTTTTCATTTTCTAGATATTTTAATGATAGGAAATATTCTGTATTTGCATATCGTTTTTCAATGTGATTATTACCTATTTGCTCATTTCTTAACAAGGGAAGGAACCTTATTATTGAGCAGATCATTTAAATACACGATTGAGACCTGCTACTCAACTTTTCTTTCTGTAACAGCAATAACAAGCGAAACGATCAGACCACACCACAAACAAAATGCAACCTGAAATTGCTTATGGTTCTTCACGTATACAATGCAGTGGTAAATGAATGTAGGTACATGGCTTTATGATTAATTACACTAACTAACAGAAGTTATGATCTATGAAGTAAACTTAATTATCTGCTTATTGTACGCATGTACATACATTTACATAAGTAAATGAACATTTTTGTTAGTCCTTGCTAATTATAATTGCTTCCACTTCCAAAAATTATGGAAAATCGCAAGCTAATTCATTTAAGGAATCTTTGCTGCGTTGAAAGGCAATTAATAAATGAATATCTATATATTTTCAATTACAAAAGTATTGGGTAGATGTAATAAGGGTAACAATCATACATTTCAACCACACAAGCTAAGTTCAAAAAAGTTCAGATACACTAATGAACGTTAAAAGCGAATTTTTAATACAATTATGTTCTTACACATTCCTGTGCGTACGATTTAAAATGAGAAATGGAATATGCCTAATGTTAAATAGCTGAATTAACTATTTACTATTCTGTGCTTGCAATTAGGCGAAGGGCTGTCAAGGAGCAAAAAGTAATTTATGTGTGTATGACTTGAGATGAAATCAAATTGCGGTTTTGTGGCTTTCTTTCAGTGTCAACGTGAGGGTGTCAAGTGTCACCCATACTGCGCCCAGCCAGCCACACAGACTACTACAATGCGTGTAGAATTGTAATTGTAGCACACTCAAATGCAAAACTTTCTGATATTTTACATAAGTGTTTTCAAGAACTCTTAAATGAAGGAATTCTTTCCCAAAATATTTTATTGTTCATAAGTTTAACTGCGAAAAACCCAAAATCTCAAATCCCCAATATTAAATATTTCTCTCTGTAGTACAAAGGATTGAATAGGAGCTAGATAGTCCCAATTGATTTAATAACATTGAAAAAATCTAGTATTGAGAATTTAAAACCTTTGATAAACAGTGAATAACAGTAGTTTATCTTGCATAACTCAAGATTCTCAAATCGGTTCTCGGTGTTGTTTTACTATCGGATGGATTTATGTGCATGAAAAGTAACCGTGGGTGGAAAACAATAATAATTTTTTTGAGATTCTTCTGTGTTGCTAAATATTGCTAAAAATTTTGAGAATTTAAAGCGTTTAAATTCAGTTGAAATCAGTTGATCTTCAGAAGAAGCATCATTCTCTTTAGATGCTGCTGCTAATTGTTTATTGCTCACCTAAGTTAAGTCACTTTGCCATAGTCATAAGACATAGAGATCTTCCAACATCATGTGAAACCAGAATAAAATACTCTAGAAAATGCTATAAAGAATAAATTCAGCCTTGTTTATAATCATTTGATCCTGAGTTTTATTACAAGTTTAAGTTTAATTAAGAGATGTTTTCTTTTGGATGTTAAACAGGGAATGTTTACCTTTCCCATGTAGGTACATGTTTGCTTTACAATTATTGAGAATAGAAACTCAAGTTCCTCAAAGTTTAATATTTAAATAGAGGTATTGACAGGGATCCGTGGTTATCATTAGTGTACGAACAGATTTGATATTTTATTGCTAATTTATGTAAGCAGGTCTTGGTTTCTTATCTGAAGCACCCAAACTGCAAACACTCGAGAACCAACACACGCAGACGAAAGCTTACTAATCCTATTCCTTACTCTTCGTGCTTTAAAAAATAATTTGGTACGAGTTACGACCGCAATAATAATTTGGCCGTACATGACATTACATTCGCACACACCTTGCTTAAGTGTACTTACCGCTGCCCATCTCACTAATCCACTTGAATAGACTATAAATTGCTTGCTGTGATAATCCCATTATAATATATGTAACCGAGGCCAGGAATGACTTGGATGTTGGAAGGAAAGCAGAGATTTCCTCCCTCCTCGTTGATTTATCGCTGTGAAACGCATTTGTAAGGGGCAATTGGCAGAATAGACACATACATAAATACACGATTATATTTTTCACACAAATGAAAGTGAAATGTACGTCTCATTGAATATTATCTGTTAACAAATGCATACATATTCTCAAATTAAAAATATATTAGCTACGCTTTGTTATTGTTATGTTCCTGGACTGACAATGGAATTGAATCCACATTACTATTATCGTTAACATTCACTCACATGCTTTAATCCAAACCATCGATTCATCTCACCTCCACTATCTAGATCGCAATCTACTTCTATTTTCATAGGATGACGCTCTGAATGCTAATTAAACGGTTAAGTGCAGTGCACAATGCAATCCATTCAATCCTCTCCCTCCTGTCAACCCAACAGTCATTCTATTCCATTTAAATGGAAACTATACCTTATAATGGAAACCAATGCTATCTTAGCGACTCTGAACTCTACTTCACACAAAGTATCAGTGGGCTTCCTTTTTATAACTGTTGTAATGCAGTTTCTATGTAGCTACAACACTAACTACGTTTCTGGTGTCAATTAATTAACATTTGTATTCACTCCTGGTGCAGTACAAAGTGCAACTGTCTCTACAGCTCCTTCAAAGCCACACTACTCCACTAATGCCAATTCCCAATGCCAATGTCTTTCTAAAACTAGTTTTTATGCTTACTTGTACCTACATAACACAAAACTTCCTATAACAATCTACTTTACTTATTTCCAGAGATATTTAGCAATGATAATATCACTTTGTTTACTTTTCCTCGCAAATATTCTTTTAACTGCTCTTGTTTTCTGCCTAATGGACATTATATGCAAATTAAGTGTACATAAATTAATACACATGCATTCCTTCAGGGAATCTACGATAATAATTTAATAAGTTTCTCTCAGCAATCATTCATTTAAGTACTAACTTGTTATAGTCATATACCTAAAGCAATTGTATCCTTTTGATAATCTTAATCTCGCAGTTGTGTCTATTTCGCTTTTTAGTACCTCCGTACTCATGTTTAATCATTACCCACTTATTTATCAGTGCAATATAAACAGTTCCAATTTAAGGCAATCATGAAAAACAAAGTAACATAAATACCACCTCCAGTAATAAAAAATTTGTACCTGAAAATAAGGACGCGTGCCGATTTCGTTTTATTGCATGTCAAAAGTGTCTTAATAAAGCATTCTGTGTTTCTGAAGGAATTTTTATTACTCTACAAGTATTTGCATTTTTATATATTTATTTCATGTAGGTGGGCAAGAAAGTATGTACAAATGCCTTGATTTTAAAATGCAGAGCAAAATACTGAAAATACAAATAGAAGTTGAAATGTTAATAAAAGCCCCAACAATGGAAAACAATGACCACAATTGAAGACTATCGCTGGAAAACAAGTCAACTCCATAGTGAAATAAAATGCTTGGTAACTACGGGGCACTCTAGTTAGTAACTGTGTCCATTGAATAGGTTGACCTCAAGGAGTCTAAACTGCTGGCATGGCGTTTCTTTGGGTTTACAAGGGGGGTCAAATTCAGATTTCCATGCAGTCGATTTTGATATAAGACAGCAGTTCGGAAATAATAATTTGTCATTAGTAGAGACCAGGTTGGTCTCCAAGGTAACATGGCTGTGTAAGGAGGTTCAAAAATCTTCATAATAGGTTACTGGACGATTTTGCAGACATTGACATACGCTACGGGGCTGGAATTCTCAAAAAATCGTAAAATTGCGATTGTTGATTTCTGCAAAATCACTGGTTAGTTTTTATCGTTACTAAGTTACTATAAAAATTAGCCAATTATTTTGAAGAATTTAACGATCGTAATTTTACAATTTTTTGAGAATTCCAGCCCGGGATGTTAGTTTATCTATATCTATGGACATAGGCTACGGGAAAAGGACTATTCAAGGAGTTTCTTGGCTGCCTCGTTACGATCCCGTAGCCTACTTTGCAGACCCAGTGTAAAAAGGTTCCAATCCTTACCACCTGTATACTCATCATAAGGAATGTCCCTGATTTCCAATGATAGCAGGTACTATTAAATCGGACAAGAGCCCTATTATTTTACCTTCTCTTCATCAAGCCAACTCAACTTTTAATTCAATAGTACGTGCTATCATTGGAAATCAGGGTTAGAATTCTCAAAAGATTGCAAAATTACGATCGTTGATTTCTGAAAAATCATTGGCTAATTTTCATAGTAACTTAGTAACGATATAAAGATAACCAATGATTTCGCAGAAATCAACAATAGTGATTTTACAGTCTTTTGAAAATTGCAGTCCAAGGACATTCGTTCCAATTTAGCTCCGGTAGACTCTTTTACTAAACGGAGTCGAGAGAAATAGGAGTAACTATTTTAAACTCTATTGTCTCTTCTAATGACAAACAATTTCCGAACTGCTGTCTTATATGAAAATCGACTGCGTGGAAATCTGAATTTGACCCCCCTTGTAAACTCAAAGAAACGTCATGCCAGCAATTTAAACTCCTTGGGGTCAACCTATTCAATGGACAGAGTTACTAACTAGAGTGACCCGTAGTTACCGAGCATTTTATTTCGCTATGGAGTTGACTTGTCTTCCCGCGATTGTCTTCAATTAATCATGTAAAGGTGTTTGTGGTGTAAAAATGGAGTCATGCTTAAATGCATGTATGTCACAGTAGGGCAGTAGATGCCCACTGACTGTACTACATGGCAGACAATGGGTGTTTACTAATCAACACAATAATGCTTAGCATGCCAGTGTCTTGCCTTGATTGGAATGGCCTACACATTCACAATCCACAGCAATCAAAATGAAATGCAACTACCTACACCTACACGTACAAATTACAAGTATATCTGTATACTTTGTCACCTTAATCTTCTAAAGCGTGAATGCAATAATTTCTTATCCTTATCGCTATAAGGACATGTTAGGTGCATGTTTGTGAATGGACAGTTTAAGTGCGTCTTTCTCTTCCCGTTCGATGACTAATTATTCCTCAACCAAGATTTAAAGTCTTTTGTTTACATCAGGTACAATAACCCCAATAAAACCTTATAAACGAACAGTCTAAACACCAAGCACTCTTCAGCGCCAACAAAGTCAAAGAAAAGTTACATACACCCCTACACATCACACAAAACATCTTATTAACATAACCACGAATTTCCTCTGCACACACACTAACTAGGTACAGTAGGTACAGATTCTTTACTTAACTTAAGGCTTGTAGTTTGAACTCTAATAAATTCTTAAGAATACAGAATACATAACATAGATAGTTAGAGGGCAGAGGGACGTCTTATTGTAAATTTAACATCCTTTAACGTCCTTCTATAGAGTTATTTCCAATAAAGCGTTTATAATTTCTTCTTTATTGATGCGAAAGTAGCTTAGAATGAAAAAGCGTGAGAAACTTGTGACTGTAAATTCTTTTTCGAATGCTTTGCGTATTTATTATTAAAATCTCGACACTAGTACGCGTAAGCATGGTAAAGGCGGATACAGTATATGGACGTAAAGAACTGACCTGCAAAACTCAGATATTTTATGACTAAATATGCCCTAATTTAAAAAGTAATAAAGGTACACTAAATAAAAACTATCAGTGAAATTATCTTAAAAGAACAATTCTCTTTTTAACTATTTGGACATTTGGGATTTCCTGATAAATAAAATTTAATCTGCACCAAAGACTAGATAGGTAATGTATTTTTCAAAAATTTGTTAAATACGTAGGGGAATTCTCTCTACAGGTATATATATACTGACAATGAGTTCATGTAAAGTAATAAGACAGATTTGTTATTAAACTGCGACAGCAATGTGAATTTTACAGCGTTTTTTATATTCATTAAGTTTGTTAATTAGCAAGATAATTGAGTTTCTGAAGGGAAAGGTACCTTCACTCAAAGATGATTATATGTAAATTATTAAGGTGCCCCTCTGCAGGTACATTACACTTTTCTTTATAATGGTAATAACTATACACTTTATGTTTTGAGGGAAGTGAACACACACAATGCGAAATATTGAGTAGAGGTATTTATTGTTTAGCATGTATGAGCATAGGTGAAAAAGTTCACCCCAAAAGTTCGTTCGTTCGCTCATTTGAACGCTGAAGCGTTCGTTCGTTCGTTCAAAAACTTGAACGGCACCCGTTGAGCAGTTCGTTCAGTTCGCGAACTGAAGTTGAGCGAAGTTCGTTCGTTCGTTCAGTTCAGTTCGACGTTCAGCTCAAAAGCGCACCTCAAACCCTCAGAGCTCAGATCACACCGCTCAGCTGACTGAATTCAGCTCACAATTATCGGTACACAGAGTGCATATGGCCATCTAGTTTGATGTTCATTGCACAGATGGAGCACCAAGTTGCATTTTGACGGTCAAACTAACTGATTTCTGTTAAATGCATTGTGGTACTTCAAAATTTAGCTGTACAATGATCTGAACTGATGAACTGGTGATCCTATACAGTTCGTTCAGTTCGTTCTGCATTCTCCGCTCAGTTCGTTCGTTCAGTTCAACTGTCATGGCGGAAAGCTCCAATAGTTCGCTCGTTCAGTTCAAATGAACTGAACGAACGAACTGTTTTTCAGTTCTGAACGTGAACTTTTTCACCTATGTGTATGAGGGTGAGGGTGTCCTGCAAAGAAACGAGAGATACGCCATGGGGGTACTTGGACATTTATTTAATAGATAATTTTTGAAATTGTTGTTAATGAAGGTAATTGGTAATGTTTATGTATGTGGTAACTGAGAGCGAGCCGTTTTCTACACACGTGCAGGTGGAATTTGCATATTTGGTAACAGTATTTCATGTAGAACATGTGGAGATGGTTATCGTTTGTTTGTGAACTGATTCACAGAAATAAAATAGTTTTCTAATAGTAATGGTGAGCACGCATATCCGTTTTAAATGACGATTAGACAGGAATGAATGAGTTTAGTGGCTTGGCTTGGCTGGAATGGATGGACTTTCCCCTTTGTTTTCCGTTTCTCTAATATCTTGGATATTTATTTCATTGTCTTCCGCTCTAAGTCAGAGTCACAATATTCTACCTGTATTGATTACTGTAATGTAATAGGAATTCGCCCTGCATTGTTCAATCAACCATATTTTGCTGTTGTTGCGAAGGAGTAGAAGTTCATTGGAGGTGTGCACACAGAGCAAGGGAGTCAAGAACAAATACACTACTTACAGTTACATCTTACGTGTATTTGTAATACAGAGCATTGGCATTGGGCCCCACGTCTGTCTGGCTTTTCGCGAACAAATTCTATTACTTATACCAGCATTGTTGTAACAGAAAACCTGAATGACTAGAATATAAAAGACAAACTTTACTTTTATTTTCACTGCAGTTTCCTCATCACTCTGCGTCCACAATCTCATTTCCTATTCCAAACCGATCATCCTATCTATATCAATTTTATCCACTATAACCACACTAAAACCTTCTCCAATAGTTCAATGCAATTCACTAACCTCCACTCTTAATCAGTCTTATTTCACATTTTCAGCAAACAAGTTCCTTTTCTCAACCTAACGAGTTTCATACAACTGTTTTTAGTGCACAAATACAAATTATTCCAAATAAAATCATATCACTCTGTACAATGAAACGGAAACTCTCTTTTCTCCGTTTTTGTCCTCTCCTTCCTGTTTTTATACTCATTTGTCACACCAGTGCCAGTGTTTTCAAACAATCAGCAAGATTTTCTGATGCTTTACAAAAAGGATCACAATGGAATCCCGGTAAGCTCTCTATTTTCATTGTCTTTTTCTCTGATACGGGAAGTTTAGTTTTTCATACTTGCAGCCTAAGAAAATACTTCAAATGTAATTTTCTTAATTATGTATTCAAATTAATTAAAAATATTGTGGACAATTTAAAAAGTTTTTTAAACAATTTAATTTTTATTGAATTTATGGCATTTTACTTGAATTTTTTAGATCTTACTTAATGTTTTAATATTTCCAATAAATTTTCATTAAAGTTTGAACGCTTTCTTAAATTTTGAAATTTTTTTAAATTGACATTTATCAATGTAGTTCCCCATTAAATCTGCAAAAAACTATTTTATGGGTACTTTTTGTATTTAGAAAACTTCGCAGTATTGTGCACTGCAGATAAGGCGGCATTTTAGTTAATAGATGGTAGGGGTTATAGAAGCATTTAGTTATCTTAATTAGAGAATGGGTATTGTAAATGCTTTCATGATAAGTTCAAATTGTATGTGAATTGCATTAAAAAGCAGAATAGTAAAAGATCTCTCATCAATCATGAGAGAAGTAGAAACGAGAAAAACCACCCTGAAAGTGCATAATTAGGTAAGAGAAGAAATATCGCCATCACTCTTCTTTACAATCAACTTACTAATCTAACCCACATGCAGTAGTCTCGTTTATCCATCACGAATGGCAAAGATTAAATCTGCAATTATTTCTCTTTATCATCATGTTCATTATTCAATATACATAAAAGCTTACCTTAAGACGACAATTACCCTACAAGGATTCCTCATTTGGTACAAATATTCCCCAGCCCACACCAAATGAAAATGAAATTAAAATTGCATAGCTAAATTAGGCATTGATGTTGGTTAATTGATATTAAGTGTTGTTACTACTGTTTTGTTTATCAATAGCCGAGTGGCAACTGCTGAGCAAAAAATTGGTCATAAAATACCGCAAACGATACTTAAATTATATAGAAATGAAATTATTTTTGCATAGTCCTTACGTATTCAAGTATTGTAGACACACGTACATTCTTTGAATTGAAAATCGACTACGTGCACCCAAAGCAAACAACTAATTGTAATTTCAGTCATACTATTCAATATATGATGATACATTGTTTCGTTTCTTAAGTTGTACATATTGTGCATAGAAAATAAAATCACAATATCATTTTATGTGAAAAGTTGCTCTCATAACGCTTAATAAACGAAATAATAGCAAATTAAGTGGAAATTCCTATTCGTAAGGATGTGATCGTGATATCTTGAAGCAAATACATAGAAATTTGTTGAGTACACACTATTGTTCCATAAGTACCTGGTCTCGTATGTAGTGTAGTAATCTTTATCCAATATCCCCGTGTTAGTACCTGTGTTTGTATGGCAGCGGATGGATATGTTTACCTAGGCATGTAAGAAAGACACGTAGAGTTCATTCATCATCACAGAAAAGAATGATCCATCACTTTCACTTGTTAGTTGTGTCCATCATGTCACACGTCTTTTAAACTCAAGCCATTTACAATGATGGCAATTAAGATCCTTCGCTCTGCCTCATCAAATCGTGCAATAGCTACGTGCTAAGTGCCAATAATTATCTTAGGTGGGGCGACTTCTGCTCTTTGTGATATATCAAGTCCTCATCTAATCTTTCCATCCATAATAATTTATTAGAAGATTTGCAATCTGAGTAATGCTGTAGTATTAATCATATTTTAATTGTTGGACTCACTTTTCTAATTTTTAATTTAGTAATTATTAAAATTTAAGAATATTCGCACGTGTGAATTGGTAATTCTTATTTTCTATCTTTTTATTTGTAATACTATTTTAGGATTTCTGAGGAGATCGTTCCCGGAATATTCTGTTGCAGAAGATAACGAGGCGGTTGCAGGAACATTTGAGCCTTCCATAGTGCAAGCACCAATTTCTTCTCATTTGCCTTCCGGATTTTCTCCTGTGACATTTACATCGAGAGTGCACTTACCTCAAATGAGAGCAGACGCTCCAATTCCAAATAAGGATAATGTTTACAGTTACAGCACAGCATTCCCTTTTCAGAACAGGAATCCACACCAACCTATTCAACCTGTTCTTCTCCAGCCAATTATCCAATACATTATTCAAATCCCTTCTCATAAACCACTTCACAATAGAGAAAGGGATTTAATAGGAGATGGGGATCAAAATAGTCAACAGGAATTATCTGAAGTGGTGGATGTGGAACCTGACAGCAGCACTAGCAATTTAAGTGAGAATTTAATAGAAATGATGGAGGAAGCCAGCGGGGCCGAAGACGCCGGCAGTGGAAGTGAAACTCACATGAAAAAAATCCCTGCAGCAGACCCCTCCCTCCCGGAGGAAATACAAAAAGAGACATTTAACAACTTAATGACAATTATTGACCACATGAATAATGTTTCTGATGCGGATGTTATTGTAAATTCTCCAGCTCTCTCAAAAGACTCTATAAATACTTCTGTTGAAAACATGCTAACCTACAGAAATCCCAAATCGTCTTCTGAAATCCTATCTTCTGGTAAATCAAACGCAAATAGTGGAGGATACTCCAACACTGCATTTGAACAGACCATAAAAAGTGGTGCCAGGGATAGCCAAGGATCCTATTCTTCCCCAAATCGGAATATAATTCGAAAGGGATTTATGAAATCGAATTTACGCAGTTTACAACCGGGTCCTGAAGAAACTGAAGAGGCAATGAGTTTATTTTCGCATTTGTCAGATCAAATTCTTAGAGATATGAATAAAGGAGAATCTGGAAATGGATACCAAGATTCCGAAAGAATTACAGGGGATGAAAGCAATGGCAAAAATTCTTTTTCATCTAGCAGCTCACAAAACCCTGATAATGATCCTTACTTCGGAGAATCTTCCGCTTATTACACTTCCTATTCAAATCAAAGGCCTCCATTAGATTCCGAAATTTACCAGACTTTACAAACCATTTTACGAAATAAATAATTCGCTTTCTTCGCAGTGGTACCCTTTAAATATGTCTTTAAATATGTATTAAAATATATTTTTGTTTTTAGATATACTGTATAAAGTACACACAGTGAGGTTCTTAAATGTTGAGCCTGACTTATTCTTAGAAAATCTGGTTTTATTTCAGTCTTCAAAAATTACAGAGGGACCGATAATATAATACGTAGAACTCATTGTATTTTCCAAATGAGTTATTGTAGGCATGCCCTGTAAGATGAGACCCAATTGTAGCATTATTCGTATTGCTAGCCCAAAAGTGTTTTGGAATATTGGATAACGTTTAGTGGAAGCGTAAGTAAGGATGTATGTGGGTATAATGTCATATATTTAATTATACCAATTAACGATCTCATTTCTCAGGAATTCTATCCTTTACGTTTTGGTGGACTGTGTTTTCTATTCGGAAATCATCTTGGAGTAATTCCTTTTCAAAAGTAACTTGCAATACTACATACATTATTCTCCTTTTACTATTTAAAAAATCCTCAATCTACTACTTCATTAGTAGTAATTTAATTCTTAAATAGATTATCTCCTTTTACATGTACTTATTGAGCTGATGTTTGTTTTATAATGTGCCTTTATGTGTATGTAAACAGTAAACAATAAATACGTAGTTAATATGTAAATGAGATTGAATTATGAACCAGTTTATAAAGTATTGCATGCTACCGTAATGTATATAGTTTATAGTGATTAGTGACTGTACTGTATTGAGCTAAACATAATAATATTTTGTAATACGATCATTATGTACTAAAACTTTGTTACATAGAAATAAAACAAGAATGTTACTTTCGATAAGGAAGTGTAAATTGGCCTGCAGAAAACCAGAGGAGCCAGAGGTGAGGTTGTTAATCATGCATAGTTGAGGATAAGTCATTTACTTACATGAGATTTGCGTTGGTACTACATTTATGTAAATGATTGCTTTTTTGATTTGTCATTATTTGCCGTACAATTTCTTTATATAAAGGCCTAAAATACTCCCTATCAACTTTAATATAGTAAAGTAAAATTCAAATTTTGCATCTCGAGGTAAAATTCTTTCGTCAGTTTACTTAACATCGGTTCGGTTGCTTTTACATACAAAATTAGCTTGAACTACAGAATTGAAGTAAGCCATAACAGCTTTGCTGTGAATATATTTTTCTGATTACACTAAATACTCTATCGATGTATGCAAACAGATACTTTGCATAGGTAGTCTTCTTATTATCATGGAAGTATTTCCTTTGCTAACCAGGTTTTCTGCGCTTCTTATTTCATTCACTGTTTAAACTGCTACAGTTGCAGTACAATCTGCTGAGGACGCAACATTTCAGATTTTAAAATGTATTTGAACAATTTTAGACCGTTTTTTATTGTATTAATAGTTCAGTTTCATATACTCAGTGCATACTCCCACGCTGCTGTCAATTTCGAAGATGTGACAGCTCCGCCAGAAGATTTAAACACTGGGGAACAAAAACTGAAAGTCAAATTGAAAGTCATAGGAGGATCACCGAAGTTTAATGGTCCTTTTCCACCCAACTTGGATTACGGTCAGGGTGGAGGTCACTATCTTGGGTCAGAAACTGCTCCGGCTGTGGCAGATGTCGATGGGGATCCCTTGCACTACATCGTGCCCATTAATTTGCGATCCGATTGTCACTCAGGATCCAGGAATGAACTACCGGCTCCGTTTAATCCGTTTAATTTCGATTTCAATCCTCTCCTGAATTTAGGAATGCCTGCAATGTCTGCAACCAGCAGCCGAGGAGATCAATGTGTTCATCTTACCAATTGCAGTAGTATTCTGGGATCACTACAAAGCAATGCAGATGAGGGTGACTATTGTGCCTTAGAAGAGGTTGACGGATCAATTGGTGTTTGCTGTGACCCTAGTAAACATTTCTATTATAATTTCGTAGAATTTACTGCATTTTATCGGAATTTTTATTTTTGTAATAATAATTATTGTAAATAATTCACTATTTCATTGTTTTAGGTTTCTCTGTGGCTGGAACACAATATTCTAACGGTCAGGTGCCGAATCCTAATTTGAATCTTCTACTGAGACTCAGAGACACTGACAATCCGCTGATTCTGCCCCAGGCGTACTCTGCCCTGGATGAAAGCACAAAAGAAGCTAATTTGTTTATACAGAATTTGGCTATCCTTAACAAAAACTACATTCACAGAGGAATTCATGTACGAAATGGAACTCAGTTTGTTCACCCGCCCTTACAGGATGCCCAGAGAATCGGATTAGGAGGATTGGCCTTAGTGCAAGTTACAAGGGGATTAGCCACAAGGTAAAAATAAATACTACCTTGATTCGTTCTCTGTAATATCCAAATATTAGTAATTTGTTTATTTACTCTTACTGTTATTTTACTGTCTTAATTTGCTTATTCTACAGACTCGGCATCACGGGGCAGATGAACAAAGCTAGTGTGTTAAATACAAATGCAGGGAGTCTCTTTTGTTCCGACTCTGGTCCACCCGGCTGTCCTTTGTTTTCGAAACGCTTCAGGCAAATTGACGGTTCTTGCAATAACCCAAAGTTCACAAAGGTAGGACAAACATTTACTCCGTTAACAAGACTCACATACGCAAGTTACTCCGACGGAGCATTTAGTCCCCGCATCGGTGTAAATCCTGAAAACCCAGTTTTGCCTTCCGCTCGTTTGGTTAGTGCAACTATAGCCACTGGAGATAGACGACCATCGAACTTTCTTTCCTATGTTTTTGCCCAGCATGGGCAATTTATTGCGTAAGAATTAAAAATATTTAAGTTATTTATTGCAGGGATAAAATTATTGATTTGTAAATATTGTTAATTCTTTCTTTATGATACTTCTGAAGGCACGACATGTCACACGTACCATTTCCGGACTTGGATGGCACTTTGGCTATCAAATGTTGCACCGATGATGGAAAATATTTGAGAAATCCGGAGAAAGATCTTCACCCCCTTTGTCTCCCGATTGAAATTCCAAATCGAGATCCCTTCTACAAAGTATACCAAACGCAGTGCATGCCTTTTGTTCGGAGTATGGTATCTTCCACAAAATGCACCGTCGGTCCTGCCGATCAATTGAATCAAGTCACCCATTGGATGGATCTTTCTGGAGTTTACGGACCCACCGAAACTGTTGCCTCGAAATTGAGAGATTCCTATGGAGGAAGATTAAAATCCCTGATGTACAATGGAAAAAGTTTCTTACAACTTCAACCTAATTGCATTAATCCGTTTGATAAACCAGACTGCGCTTTTCGAACGGGTAATGAAAATTCCCATACATATATTATAATTTAATGAAAGTAAAATATTTCTAAATATTTTTGCTTGTATGAGCTAATAATGTCAAATTATGTTTATCCGAATTTTAGGAGACATTCGTGGCAATCATCAACTGTACCTTACCGTACTTCACAACGTTTGGAATCGAGAACATAACCGAATCGCCAGGATACTTTGGAGTTTCCACACTGACTGGAGTGATGAGGTTATTTTCCAGGAGGCACGAAGAATAACCATCGCAGAATATCAACATATAAACTATAATGAAATGATCCCACTTCTTGTCGGTTAGAAAATTGGTTTTTTTAAATTGCAATTTAAGTTTTCAAACTTTTACAATAGTTATTTTTTGTTTTCAGGTCCAAAGGCAGCTGAGAAATTCAATTTGGTTCCTTTGAAATATGGCTACACAGATTACGATTTGCATGTGGATGGGTCAGTAGCTAATGAACACACTACGGGAGCATTTCGAATGGGTCATTCTATGATGGAAGATTTTGTTAAAATAATTTCTAAGTACAGATCTGTAGCAAACCTCACTCTTCATGAAACTATTGAAAATTCCCCCTACTTATTCCAGGATGGAGTGTATGATGGAGCTATACGTGGACTCACAAGAATGTCAGCTGAAAATTTTGACCAGTGGGTCACAAAAGAAGTGCGTAGCAGACTATTGCATCTATTTTAATATTAAATGTAAAAAAGAGAAATATTATGCTCATTTTCTAATTTCAGCTCACTCAGCATCTATTTCAAGAAACCAATAAGCCATACGGGTTAGATTTAGCAGCAATCAATGTGCAGAGGGGAAGAGATCATGTAATTATTCTCTCTCTACATTTTACAGTGGTAATGAAACTCATTTTTTCTAATCAGGAATTACTTTTTAGGGTTTACCAAGCTACGCTGCAACTGTTAACTTTTTAAGTGAGTACTGCAATCTTCCGTCATTAACCAGTTTTCAAGACATGTCGAAAATGATTCCTGAGCCGATAGTGGGAGATTACCAGCGGATTTACTCCAGCTATGCGGATGTTGACTTATGGATCGGAGGGTTATGCGAAAATCCCGTTCCCGGTGGAGTTGTTGGTCCCACTTTTGCATGCATCATTGGAAATCAATTTGCCCGGACAAAATTCGGAGATAGATTTTATTTCGAACATGGAGAATTGCCAAACTCTTTCACTGAAGGTTTTTTAACCACAAATATTTTAACTTGAGCAAAGCTCACGGAAGTCATTACTAATTTACAAAATATTATTTTCAGATCAACTTCAATCTATTAGAAATGCCAATCTTGCACGCTTGCTTTGTGACAACGGAGATGATATTGACAGCATGCAACCCTTGGCATTCCGAAGAATTTCGTCTGTAAATCCTCTAGTCAATTGTTCAAATGTTGCTGCCATTCCTGTAGTAGACCTGAGTCCTTGGCAGAACTATGTAGCTCACGTATAAATGTTGCACTATTTTAACTATTTTAAATAAAACTAACTAGGAGAGATAATTTTTTGATCTCTCGTAATTTAATTGCCTCCGCGAAGCATTTACTTGCTATTTCTTCTAATACAAATACTATCAAATGCTAAGAATCAATGTTAGGTAATTAACCATTTTATTTTTCGATTTATGTCCAATTTACTCTCTATAATGTACATCTAGTCTTGCTATCTGGTGCACCCAGACCCAGAGTGCCTTCGTAATGCAATCATCACGATATTTGTACCTAGAGTACCTTTATATTTTATGATGTTTAGCAATAAAATATGTTAATGTCATTCATTTTGATTTTTGATTAGTATCGTACTATTATTATTGTGAAATAATTAATAGGGCCAGTCTTTACAAGCATTCTGCTTTCATTATATGATCTGCCGAAGATTTAAAAATTATCATTGTTTTTATGTAGCACGTTTTTGAATAATTATATGAAGTTCTGAGATTTGAATCGTACGCAATACATTTGCACGTACAAGGAAGAAATACTACTCACTCACAAGAGGTGATATTCATTTTTCGACTTGCGTTTTGTGGTTGCATGTAGGTAGTGGTGTAGGTATTTATAAAGTTAAATCACGCACCCCTCATGTAAAAGTTACATGAAAACATACTTTTTGCTGTAGTTGGCAAAAGCGAAACAGGAACAAAAGTCAATAGTCGTACTTCGTACTTCGTACTACACATAATTGCTAAAATCATTTTCATTAAAATATCTATATTTTAAAAGCCGCAGAAGTAGAAACATAACAATATCCTATCGAGTATCCCGTTCTTCCCCTGTTCAAACTCAGATAAATTAAATAAAACCTTTTATTATTGCATAATCTTTTCACTGCGGATGCATTGTTACTCAATAATTATTTGAGTCAGTTGTTTTATATACTACAACAATTATTTGAGTTATTTATTATCAGTGCCTCTTTACATTGTCCGCTTTTAAAAGAATTCATTTGGAAATGTGAAATACGCTTACTGAATGAAAGAATGTTTTAGTCGATACATCATGCACTGTACCTATTTCCATTAACTGAAATTTCATGAATATTAAATATGCCATTCCCAATTTCCTTCTATGCAACGCCATAATGTAGGTATTGTAAGTGGTACGATGATGTACTCAAGTATCACGAATTGATATAAATATCCAAGAAAAGTGTGCAATAGGAAATTGCACATAGCTATTACACAATAGTAATATCATTATGATTCATGTCTCATTATCAAAAACTCAAGAATTACAGTAATGGTCAGTAGTATAATAGTATCCAATAGAGAGAGCACCGCTTCTTTGCATTTATAATACATTAGATATTATTATCCTAATTAATCGCATTTCGAAATAGTTGAGCATTTTACGATTTTAATATCATCGTAATTAGTAGCATAAATATTGGTTGTAGATAACGAGTAAGTAGATATTAAGTGATAATGTGTATCGTGTGTAGTATGCAGCTGAAGAGTGTTGGTTGTGTATGAATCATTTAAACATTTTTAATGAAAACGGTAATGGCCCAATATTGATATCTGTGTTATTTGTTCAGAATAAAAAGAGAAGACAAGCGCAGGTGAATTAGAGGTACAGAATACAAGAAAACTTGATTTGAAGATAAAGGCCTTCATCAGACAACTTCTGCGTAGCCCTTCTGCGTATATCTATAGTGTTCAATTAGGTTGCTGGGCTGTATGTCATATCTAACGTAACGTAATTTAAAAATCTCTCATTATCAAAGACTTATAATAAAGAGAAACTCTGATGGCTGGCGTAAAAGGAGTTTGTGGAGTGATTTTGAAAGGCTTTATGTTTGTGGCTGGGCTGTAGACAACAGAAGAGAGTTCTATTCAGTCTGGTCTCCTCCTAATAGAAAAAATTAGAGGGAGACAAGCATTATATCATATCGTGTAACGTAAGTGTTCATAATATTGTAAGTGAATTGAGGTATTGAGGATAGTGGAGGTTCTGATTTCATATTTATTCGCCTGAGCAGAAGTGACAGTGTAACGTAGTAAATGTCGGCCAAGTAACAAGACGATGTTTAAAGAACATGTGTAATCTCCCCCAGGTTCTCACTGCATCAGTAAATGGCGAACACAGACAATTGGACATATGTTAGCATATTACGTGACTCTAATATGCTTATTTTTATAATGAGCACTATTGGCAAGAAATTAAATGGAAGAACATTAATTTCATGCTCTAACTATAATAGTAGACACTATATACACTATACAATCGTAAAACAACTTCTTGCTCCCTTCTTCTATACTATCATTAATGTATTAATAATATTCCGCTGTATACCAACGAGCTGAAGTCATAAACTAGGTAGGTGCCTTTATTATCTGCAAAAATGAGAAATTCGCACAAGAAATATAAAATGCATACATATCGTCTCGTCGTCCGTCGTTTAATATGAATAAGACGACTTGTTATCTATAAGTATAAATAGCTGTACATGTTATACGTTACAAAGCTCACTTACAGGTATGTAGGTTTAGAAGCAAATATTTTTATTTGTAGAGGAACTTTATAAGCATTATTACTATTATATGTGTCGTTTGAGCCAAAGGGAAACTTTCTACTCTCATGCAATCCATTTCAATGCTGTAAGGTTATTAGGTGTACTTAGGTACGTGTAATATGAATACCTTTACTCAGTAACTCAATTCATACAGGGTGCGACAGTTAAAGTAACCAAACTTAAAAACAAATGATTCAATTGCTGTATTTCATCTTTTCATTTTCCATTAACTCCTGGAAAGATTTATGGAACTTTTGGGAAAATTAGGATTTCTATCCAGGTAGTATTCATTTACTATTACCTTACCTTTACCTCATTTAACTATCAGTAGAGCAAAAAAAAATTGCCAGTAAAAAATAAATGAAAGTTTAAACAGTGCAACTATCATCAGTGGACCAAAATTACAATTTTGAAAAGTTCAAGCATGATAGTAAAAACAAATGTATATTTAGACAAATGCAATTATGCAAAAATTATTGCAATTTTATCTAACAGTAATTTTGAAAAGTTAGAGTCATTTATCAGTAAAACAAAAGAAACTGTCAGTAAAATAAAGAAAGTATGTGTAAATTTAAACAGGCCAACAATGCCTAAAATATAACTGACCAACTTCGTAAGTTTCGACTTTACCAGATATGGATTCTATTTGATTTACAGAAGAGTTGAAATGTTTGAATGTGTATCGTACTGTATTAGTATGCCTAGAGGCATGAAATAATATTGGTATGGGGATCCCGTAGTTAAGAAAGAGGTAGCAAGAACATAGTATAAGATTATGCATTATGCATGTTGTAGTTGTGGTGTACCCATGAGCTCGCAGCACAACAATCAGCATAAGATTTGTAAATCCTCGACGCAATCCCGCATGAGAATTGAGAATGAGTGTCTTGTGCAGTGTGTACTGTGGATAAAGAATACGAAATTATTTCATTAGTACCTTTAGCAGTAGAAACAAACAGAGGAGAGCAGAAAGTGCAAGTGTTATTAGTTGACTTGACCAAATTGCCGCTACGACCTCTTTGCCTTAGCAATTCCCTTAATTGTTGTGACTCTAGTCAAACCTACTGCAAAATACATCAGAAATATTTTTAGAATTCCTAAGAACTTTTGACTCTAATTGTCAGATTGCTAAGACGTCAGTATTAGAGACCACTCTTCTATTATAATAATGTTATTTCCGGTCTCCCTATTGTTTGAAGACTTCAGTTAGATAATTTGTTAAGAATAAGCGAAAATTGTTACTGTGTGCCATCTCTTCATTAGTACAGGGCTACTGATTGCGCTATTGTCTTCCTCCGTGGTGTTTCCATTGCACTTGCAGTTAATTACTGCATTTTCTTTGCATTGTTATGTATATGGGGATTAAAACATTAAAAGTAGTGTAATGTAAGACAAACCCTGCTTTAATTGTTCTTTACACAGAGACAGTGGCTGTGAATTGATCCCTATCGATCGTGCACTTGGAATTAAATCATTGTTCTTTTGCATTGTTCCGTTACCACTTATTATCTACTGATGAGATATTATGTGCATTAAATTGCTACGTAATAATAAATAATATACAATTAACACTTTTCTATTAGACTTTTATAAATGTCATCTTACGCAAATATCCTTAACTTAAAAAGTAGTACTTGTGTTTTATAAGTGCAAAGTTCAGCGGACATCCTTCAATTCTTGCTTAATTTCATCATAATTATATTATTTCTAATCTACGTATCTTAAGATGTGAATTTCAACGTTTGGCCTCTGTCCTATGTGAAAGAGTCAAGTTCATATTTTTACTCAGTGCAATATTGTAAATGTAAACCCACATGTCTGCAATACAAGTGTGAAACAAAATACAGCAGTGGGTAAAATATACCTACATTGCCCATGGTGCGTAAGTGTATTGTGTAAGTAAAGATAAAGAAGCTACACCTTGCTTTTATGTAAGGGATTTTTTAGGGTGTGAGAAAATTCTGCCTTTTACCTTTGGACCATTGCTACAGAAAATTTAACATTTTCTTCTGTGGTAACAGTGCAGCGTCTTTGCTAATTTCAAAATAATTGTTATAAGTGATTACATCAGAGTAGTTGTAGAGAGATATCTCCATCAATTTCAAGTTTGATGACATTTCGGGAGAGGTCATGCCTCCACTCAGAGCATTCGGTCGTCGATGGCAAGTCGGCACCGATGATTTCGTCTTTCCAGCTCTTCTTGATCTCACTGTTAAAATCTGCTGGTTAGTTTTCATTCAATCTTTTATTTATAGTGTTGCACAACGGCAGATTCAGAATTCTCTAAAATTCAGTGTAAATATATAAATGAGATTTTTTTATTTGTCAAAAACAATTTGGTGTTTGCATTTTACCATAAATCAATTCTTATCTGTTTAATGGTTTAATCCGTACATCAGCACATGTTTGTAAACTTTTTAGTAACACTTTGCTCGAAAATATTAATGTAGGTCATTTAATAAATTCAAACGTTAGCAAAAAGTACGTGTTACAGAACCTTTAAGATAGATCTGTAGAAAAGTAAATAATATTTCTTGTAAGCATCCTTGAATAAAGAAAAGCACCAGAGTTTAGCTAAATAAGCCATTCAACTCAAACGTCTGTGTGGTACCTCTTAAGTACGTTACGACTAACGATAAAGTACAGAGATAGGCACTCTAACTCTTATTGTACTTTAATTATCATATTAAGCAAATCACTTAACAATATTTATGAGATAATTATTAGCAGCCAATTCATTTGTACTAAAATATCTATCTCCACTCTTTATTACTTTCGTGTGTACTGTGTGTACTCTCAATGACAACACTAAAACGATGCGTACAGGTACAATACAAAGTAAGTACTACAAAAGAATATTTGGCAGGTAATTAGTATACCTACATAATAAAATTACTTGTCGATAGTACACTAAAGGACTAACTAATGCAAATAATGAAATAATGCCGTTAGTGTACTGTATACCTAGGTGTAAGAAATGTACAGAGATTTAATTATTCATTTGTAGTTGTAACCTAGCTTTTGCATGTAAATGCAAATAGAAGCCATAAACAGATATAATTATTGTGCAATTTGTAAACTTGATGCTGGTTGATCAAGAGTAAGAAAGAGTAGAAGCGTAGTAATATGGATGCGATTTAACTACCGTGCGGTACTAAAAATACTGAAATTATGATGCAATACCAACATTCATTTAAACTTTATGGCTAAAAAAGGAACTAACAAGGAGAGAACTGATAGAAGTGTATAATCAGTACGTATTACCCAAAGATTCATATAATCTATACTGAAAAATATGCAGATAAAGCATTATTGTCCTGCTAATTATATATATAAAAACAGGATATAGATTTCACTTCTTAAAATTCAGGTATTTTAAGGTTAAATAAGTTTTTGCCTGTCACTACGTATAATTTGAGTTTAATGAGCGCATGAGTGTGTGGTGTGGTGTACAAAGACTACAAAGTGACATGAAAATGCAAAATAGATTCTCTAATTGAATATTTAACTTTTTTCAGGTTAATCGCGACTGTTGTAGTATACTTAAGAAACGAGGCGTATTTCGACTGCCTTAATGGAAGTTACTACCAAATGTACCTTTATGGACTTATGTCAATATTATTCGTCCTTGTATTGACGGACGGGCTTGTGTTGAAAAACAGCATGGCTGGCCACATAATGGATCAATCTGCTCGTATCAAAGTTGTGCCCTTCATTTACATTAGGTAAGGAATCCTGACATGAATTTTAAAATGTTAGTTATAAAGAGTATTAAATGCTAAAATTATTTTCTTTATTCTTAGGATATTTTTCGAAGTTTTAGATATCGCCTGGAATGTACTCGGTACTATTTGGGCTTATGGTGACGATTTGTTAGACTGTACGAATGCTCCTGAAGCGTTATATTTTATGAGAAGTAAGTTATCATCCACAAATTAAATAATCGCATCTTGAAATATTGAGTTGGAAAACTATATTTACTTTTTCGTATTTTAGGGTTTACGGTTTGCAATTGGATTTCGATTGTTGTCCTCTTTTGCTTCTTTTTATTCCTCTGGGATCCCTTGGGATCGAAAGATTCATCTCAAGACGATAGTGACAGCTCATGGAATTTTGAGCTGGGTATGCCTCACACTGACAAAGCTCCATTTTGGGAAAAACGATGTAGACTACTGGGATGTTACAGATGTGGGTGTAACAGGAAGCGAGGGAAGGATGAAATTATTATAGACAGTTTTAAGGAAGTTGGAAGTACGAAAATAAAGTCTAATTTAATATATTTAACATTGGAAAATAATCCTACGGGGTGTGAAAATATTAAGGGGTCCCCTATAACGGAAGAACCGGAAGTAGTGCAGCAAAACCGTTTGCAGCACTCGAAAGCAAGTACAAAGTTACAGTGCAATCTTTAGTTTGGTCAAAATCAGTTGAAGGTAAGTGGGTCAAATAATTCGGTAAAAGTAAATGTGCAAAAATGGAAAAAAATTGTAAATACTGTTTTCACGGTTGCAATCCATATTATATGAGTCTATGAGTGATTTTTCCTGAATATTTTATAACAATCGAACAAGGCTGAGTTTTTAACTTTTCTGAAATATCCTGGAATCCAAGAGAAGCCAGAAAAGTTGAAAATTCAACCCTGTTCGACTATTACGAAAAATTCAGGAAAAATCACTCAAATAACATGGATTGCAGCTGCCAAAATATTGTTTCAAAAAAAAAGTTTTTCGACCGGGAAAAATCTGAATCCTCGAAAACCGGGCACATTTTTGAACTTTTCCTTTGCACCGAATTATTTGGCCAAACCTTCAACCGATTTTGACCAAACTAGAGATTTGTAGCTTGTATTGACTTAAGAGTGGTGTAAGCTGTAAACGGTTTTGATATAATACGTCTGTTCTTTCGGTACAACGAAAATTGTCATTTGCCCTGATATTAATTACGTTTTTATCTGGAAATTAATGAAAGTGTACCTAAATATTGGAGAGTATGTAAAAATATGTTTTTATTTTGCTGATATTTTTCTTGGTCTACCATTAATTTTAGATTAAAAGCATTTTCAGGGAAAAGTACACAATTTTATTGAGGAAAATGTGATTATTTTTCGGGTAATATAAATTAAAGTCCAAGAAGTAAAAACGAAACTTAAAAAATTATGAAAATTTTGATTTGATTTTCAGAATTGTTCGGTTATATGTTTCGGGATGAAAATTACGTGGCTACTGATGTAGCAGCAGGACTTGTGGCTCTTTATTACAAAAGCGTGACAGATGCAAACACAAAAGCAAAATCTGAATCTGGAAGCAGTCTTCTGAACAATAACTCTCCCATTACTTGCATTTGTCGAAATAACGTGTTGTATCCTATTACTAAACAGCCAACCCCTCATGAAGATTTTCCAGACATAATTGCTTCTGGAAATGACATTGTTTTGGTGGATCATTTCCTCAGTTTTATTCATGGATGTTACGGGTGGCAAGGGTTTTTATTCAATCATTTCCGCAAAAGTGGAATTCAGAGATTATGGAGAGGAATTAAATGTTGCGGTTACTTCCAGTAAGAATTTTCAATATTTTGAATGTTATTAGTATTATAAATTCCCGAGAATTTGAAAAATAGTTCAATGTTTTATTTGTGTTGACAGGAACCAAGAAATAGTAATTGAAGGAGACAATTGTTGTTTGTGCAGCACATCAGCCTTGAAAGAGTCAGCCAAAGTAGAAGCCAAAGATATAATTTTCGTTTCTTTTGAAAATAATGTTTTTGAACCACCTTTTTACATTGCCGTGGACCATAAAACAAAATCAATTGTAGTTGCGATTAGAGGAACTCTTTCCTCACAAGACTTGGTCTCGGATTTTACTGCATGGCCAACACCAATGGAAATTCCAGGCCTCCCACTCACTTATAAAGTATAATTGCACAGTAGACTAGTTTTAGAACTCAATTTAACTAAACTGTGGAGAGTTAACAGAATACTTTCTTTGCTTACAGGCTCATCGTGGAATGATTCTTGGAGCTTTAAATGTGAAATCTAAATTAGATCAAATGCAGATTTTAGAAAATCTGAAGAGAAAACATAGAGAGTACAATTTGGTCTTTGTGGGTTAGTTTTTATCAACTTTAAAATAAAGAATTCTAAAATCAATGTTTCCGATTGCCTTTACAAAAATTACAAATTACAAAAATCTATTATGAAATGAACAATGAGTAAATAACTTTTTTCTTTGCAATACCATTTAGGTCAAAGTTCAGGGGGTGGAATTGCCACGATATTAGGAATGATGATGTATTTCGATCACCCAACTCTAAAAGTTTATTCTTATTCTCCTCCTGGTTAGATTTCTTACTTCTTTTGGAAAGCTTAAATAGTAAAGATTGTCTAAATGAAATAATTTAACTCCAGGTGGTTTGCTGACATCAGAGGCTGCTGAATTTTGCGAATCTTTCACAACCACAATTACGTATGGCGACGATATTGTGGCCCGACTGACTATACCTGCCTTTGCAAGACTTAAAACTAAAGTTATTAATGCCATTCATCAATGCCGGACACCAAAGGTAGTTTTTTAATTATCACATCCACCAATGGTAGATACAATATCAAACCTTTGTATTTTGGTTCGCTAATATTAAAACTTTTTGCAATTATAGTATCAACTTCTGATGGGATATTGCTGTCTTATTATGAAGAAACTTCCAGAAGTTGAATTTCATAAACAAACTTCCGAAGAAGTCACGGAAGTTAATCCCGAAGTTCGTGTAAGTATTATTATTGAATTGCAAATGTTTTAATGTTTTCATCTCAACAGTTATCAGAAAATGTGTATACAGTAAACATTTTTTTTAAATGCGCCATTTTAGAGCTCAACAGGATCAGCGCCAGTTTCACTAACGATTGATGTTCAAAAGTCAAATGCTTATTGCCCAATGTACCTCCCAGGAAGAATTTTGCATATCACTGAAAGGAAAAGGTAAAATGCATTTCCAAGCAAGAAATGGTATATTTCATTGCTCACAAAAGAAATTAATTGCCTTTATACCTTTTTCTTTATTTTAGATGCATAGATACAACAGGTGAACCTCGGTGGCAATTAAAATGGGCTGAGAAAGAAGATTTCGAGGATATTGTTATAACTCCAAGAATGTTTGCAGACCATTGGCATTATAGAATGGAGAAAAGTCTTCAGGAATTTGTTATAGCAAACTGTCAAGACAGTTTTAATGCTTTACACAATTTGTGATACAATGAAATGACAAGGAAGTCTTTTTCTTGTCCTATCATTCCTTTGTTTTCTTTTAATAGAGTATAACTTTAGTTATTTTGTACAGTATCTTGTAAATGAAATACTCTTTCATTGTTTGTTTTTACTATACAGTGTACACAAACAATCTGGATATTCCAATGTTTTATTCTATGTATTCATGCACGTATACAAATGTGCTGTCATTTAATAAAAGTTAAATGCAATTGTTGCCTATTCTTAAGAACCATAATTGCTGAAATCAATTTTGATTTCAGTTTCAGTGCAACTATAAGTATATTATTATTAAATGATTCACCATACAATTAAAAAAATGTTTTTGTTTCACCTCTGCTGACCAAATAAATATTTTACGCACAATTTTTGGTTTGGATTTATTGCGCACAATTCATAAATGCGAAAATGGTCTATTACGTGCGGCATGCACATCTAAAAAAGGTAAGTTGTTTACTCATTACGGTTCAGTGGAAAACTTAATAAGTACTCATCTATTCTCGCACCGTCGCACCGTGGACTGAAGACTCCGACTGCTAGGCTGATTAATGAAATTGAAATGAGCAATTAAAAGAAGACTAACAATTCGTGGGCATTAAAGTAGTAAAGGTAAAGTAAAGTAGTAATTAAGCCGTCATTAGGAGAAAAACGGACACAAGGAAGGCCATCAAAATCGTAAATCACCTTAACCTTTTTAGGCACGGTTCAACCATTTATTGGGTGACTTAATTCTTTTTATTGGAAAATTCAATTTCATTTTGTAGGGTCCAACCAATTAGCAGTTATTGGAGGGGTGATTTGATTTAATTTTGCATTGTAGCGTAGCATAATTGTAGGCATCAATTTTACTGTTTAGCAATGGCCAAGGTTGTTAGGATTTGCTGAATGTAGTATTTTAGTATATCTTTTTAATCTTTTATTCAATTAGTTTCAAAATTAACCACCTGTTATTTATTACCACTTTCTGTAGTCATTAAATAACGTGCACATACACAATTGTTTTTAATCAAGATAGCTAATGCTATTTTATCAAATCACTTATAACTAGTTATAACGAATTGCACATTTTATCCCTCCTCCAGTTTAGTAAACTAATTTTCAAAAACCATAAAATATGTAATTTAAGTGCAAAGGCGGATCTTTAAAGAGAACCTTCCGTGTTGCTGCTGTAATTGTCATTGTAACTTATCAGTAATGATAACTATTTGCGATTGCATAGCACACAAATTAAATTAACAATACAAATTAAATATTATCATAAATTACATGCATTGATCTTGCCTTATCGCCTATAAGGTAGAATCGACGTTATAAAGTTTAACCGTAGGAGCACCACATAAAATACAAATATATAAGTGATAGTAGTATAGCACATTAAAGACAAATTCTACAAAACTACAATAATTAATTCTATAATATATGCTTTGAAAATGTAGACAGGTATAGCAAATAGCGCTAATCGATTTCGTAAACACATTAGTAGATTCTCACAATAAAATAATGTTACGTAATGAAAGTACACACTATAATACCTTTTAGTTAAATGCTTTCTGTGTACAATTTGTCCCTGCATGCATTAGTGTTGGTAGGAGACTAGGAGCAAAGGTAGGGAAGAAAAGCGGAAAGCTGATGGCCTTGAGTGCCTCTAAACATGCCCTTAATTAAGTCAAAAGACAAAGTCAAGTGAAGCAAAATGAAGTTAAACGCTACGGCCAAAAGTGTTGTGTACAGCTGGATTGGATATCAAATGCACTGAAATCACTTAACTCGACTAGTATTGTTATTCTCCTGATCTCTATCGTGTCGATTCACTTCTCTTGCACTTAACCTTCCCATTTCTTCCTTCCTTCCTCTGCCAAATACAATCATATACCACAACCATACTATTTCTATATGAACACATGTAAATACACTGACTTATTGAAACAAATATACGAACTTCAACGCATTCGTAGTTTGTTTCAACACGTTACATAATATTATATACATTACGTAGACAATAAGGCTCAGAAAAGCATAGAATTCTTTTTAAGAGTATTTCTGCACAATTCTCACTTTGGTCTTTGTTCGAATTCGAATACAATGAGCCCAACGCCCACAATGAATTTATAAGCCGACAAGAACAACAAATGAGACCAAACGAGTTACATGATTTTAATTGTTTCGATTGACATTAAATAGAGTAAATCTGAACAATTTTGAGATTGCTTCGCCCACACTGATTCGCATATACATCTGTAATCAATTACAATCCAGTGGTAAGAATTTTGCGTATCTGTGTGCATTATTGAATAATATTTACAGAACTGCCGTAATTCGCTATTATTAACCATCTGTGAGAATCCAAGAAAGACAGGATTGTGTATTTCTGCTTTACTAGAGATAAATGGAAATAATATATAACAAAAAATCTTCTTGAGGGCCATAACAATTAAAAGGAAGAATAAACAAGCTTTAAATTCTTAAATATTAATGCTCTACTTCTACCAAATGGTGTCCGGTTAACTATGCCAATGCCAATTTGACTGGGTAGGTCAAAAGTGCCAATGCAAATTAAGACAATGCAAAATTGTCCAATAACTCTGGATGCCAATTAATAGACAAAATATGCCAAACAAATTTTCATTTACTTTGTTCTGTGCACTGCATTGTAAATGCTAACGACGCTCATAAGCATGTTTAATTTATCAGTACAGCTTTCTAAAACCGGCAAAAGCGATTGTAGTCAGTCTTTTGTGTTGCTTAGCCATGTCGAGACGTGGCCTAGTAGAGAGGAAGTATGTGGATGGATATTCGTACGATATGGATATGTAGCACGAATTCACGGATGCCTCTTTCTTTTCAGACAGAATGTTTACAGGCAAATACAAAAATATCCAGATATCCTCAAAGAGTATGCAAATGACCCAGACTTCTGTTTAGTGACCAAAATGTATCAGGCCAGAGCTTTTGCTCCTCCAATCCAAGTCATGCACTATTATGCTCATCCTTTTATATGGATTTTGTTTTCACATTTGCAAAGCGAAAATATAAGCACGGGTATTATTATGGTCGATTACTTCAATTGTGGGATGTCTCCTCCCTAATAGGCGAAGTACAGAGAATTGGACAAAAATATTTTCAACCAAGTTAGCTACTACCACGATAAAACAGGAATCCAATTTCTGAGGGCTTGTGCACATTTATATACAAAAAAGCAAACATTCAATAATTTCTTGCATTCCTATTTTGACATTTAAGTACAATAATTCGTGATAAAGACGAGAAAAATAAAAAAAATGGCATTGGCAGATATTGTATACTTATTGGCACCAGAATAGATTGGCAGTATTTGTTTTGGCATTCCTTGTTTTGACCCTTTTTACCTACCATGTAATATTGGCATTGGCATAGTTGACAGTAAACCCTACAAATGTCCAGATTCTAGTGTTTTTTTAAATTAAATTTCATTGTTTTCTTTAGAAGTAATCTGTGGAGCAAATATTTTGTGGGTATCTGACGATTGACGAGGAAGTTTGAAATTTCTCACTTTTAAAGTATAACTATAAACATTCTTAAGGTACTTGACGAGTTTTTATTATTGTAAGGATTTGATTGTTTTTGTACTGTGGGAATCCACGTAGACAATGGGCATAAAACTTTTGCAAACTGCGTTGACTGCTTATGCCTTGCTTCATTTTGCTGTTCCTTTTGGCTGCACTTTGGTAATTTGGCTTGGCATTGAATTTTTTGCACTTTGACTTTTCTTCATCTTCCTTCGTCTGCAATTTTACATACTAGTAGCTACATAAAGATAAGTTACTAATGCGCATCTTCACAAGCATTGTATTTATAATGATACATTATTATGTGCATTTTGTACAATTCCTATTCTAAAACTGTCATGTCACTAAAACAATTATTACATGTTTATTTCAACATTTCGCTGTAATATGACAATGGCAAATAAAAACAGCATTCCACAAGAAAGCTACAAACGTACTAGTATAAGCATTACTGAATTGTAGGATAGAAGAGACAAAGACCATAAACTTGAACGTGAAATTTTTTCAACTTCTTAACCTTACTCACACAAAAGAAGTATCCTTTGCCAAAACTGTTATATTCTATGAGTTGACAGTATTACTTGAAGGCATAGACTATATATCTGAAAAAAGCCGAAAGTATGATTTTAGCACATTGCATTTTGACACAAAACAGAAAAATGTCTGCAAATTGTCAAATTAAGCGTGTTGACATTAGAAGACAACCAGAAGTTAATGTTCCAGAATCCTGACAAAATTTTACATTGTTGATCTTAGTATCTATATCTACACTGTAACAGTCGTTTTTTAATTTTTATGATTTTCATTACCCACGATATGCATTTCAGAAACTCTATTCCAATTTTAAGCCAGAAATATACCTGAATATTTTTGATGCGCTACATTTGTTATTTTTAGTTTGACATTCCACAAAGAGCAGACTATAACTTAAGCAAATAGTATAACTGCTACATTTTTACAAGAGAACTTGTCAGCCTAAAATTTATTTTGCAGTGTTTTGCAACGCTTCACACTTGTAAAAGTATATTTAGACAAAACAATAATATATATCATGTTCAAATATCAATTTACACTGGTTTAATTGGGTTTCTAAATATTTAAGTGAGCTAATTAATGAGCAAGGGCGTATTTAGGGGGGGGGCACGGGGGCACGTGCCCCCCCTAAATTCGAGAAAATAAAGAATTTTTTTCAGAATAAGGCATACAATCGTAAAAATTCTTTGCGCTCCGCGCAAATGTACAATATTTATGCCTCCTACACTGACCCACGCAAAAGTTTGCCCTTGGGCACCACTCAGTTTTCCCGCCCCTCTCCTTGCAATTGTTTCGCCCTTCGCAATCTGTCTTCTGTTGTCACTTCGTAGCTACCTCCTCGCCCAACTTCTCGGCTCCGCGCGCCCTGCGCGTCCCTTTGGCCCGCTCTTGGTGTTGGCCCCCTGACACATTCTGGCCCGCCGCTCGCGCTGTCCCCTGGCTTGGTCCCCCCTCTCTCCCCCGCCTTCGGCGCGTCGCGTCCGTGCTTCGCACTGCCCCTCTCCCGCCCCTTCGCGCCTCTCTCTTCGTCTTCCCGCCGCTCTTTGCTTCTGCTTTGCCCGTTCTTCTCTCCCTTCTCCCGTTTCCCCCTTTCCTCTCCCCCTCTTTCCTCTTTTCTCCTAGCCCTGTGTTTCTCTTCCTCCTGGCTCCCTCTCTCGCGCCCCGTGGCTCTCTTTTGCTTCGGGCCGTTCTCTCGCCTCCCTTTCTCCTGTCTCCTCCCCTTTCCTCCTCCTCGTCTCGTCCTGCCCGCCCCCCCCCACCTCCCCCCTGCGTCTCGTCGTTCCTCCTCTTGTCGCACTTGCGCGCCCTGCTGGTGTCCTTCACCCTCCCCCCTCCCCTCCTTTTTTGCCCCTTTGTCTCGACGCCAGTGCCTCGTCCGCGCCTCCTGCCTTCCCCTCTCCCTGGTACTCTTCCCGTTTCCTTCCCCTCCGTGTCTTCGCTCCGTCTGGCTCGCCTCCCGCCGCTCCTCGCGTCCGCTGTCTGGCCTCCTTCGCCTTCTTTTGTGCGTTGTTCTGTCCTGCCTCCCCGCTATTCCCCCCTCTTATCACCCCGCTGCGCTACCCGCCTTCCTTGTGCTCTTCCCCTCACCCCCTAGCCCGCCTCGTTCGCATCTTCCTCGGGTCTCGTCCTCTTCTTCCTCCTTTTGTTTTCTCCGTCCCTTCGTCCCCCTTCCCCGCCCCTCCGTCGCGGGCCTGTTTTTTCCCTCTTCCTTTGGTGCTCTCGTTTTCCTTCCGTTTCTTTGCCCTCTTTCCCCCCCCTCCCTTCCTCTTGCCCCCGCTTCTCCCTCCGCCCCTGCTGTGTCTCCCCCTCCCCTCTCCCCCGTCCCGTCCTCTCCCCCTCCTCCCCCCCCTTTCCCCCCCTGCCTTTTCCTCCTCCCTCTTCCTCCTTCTTTCCCTTCTGCTCGCCCCTGTCCCCTTCTGTCCCCCTTTCTGTTTCGTTCCTGGTCCCTTTCTCTCCCCTTCCCCTGCCCCCCTTGTGCTGGTACCTTCTTTGTCCCCTCCTTCTCCCCTCGCTGCCTTTTGTCCCCCTGTCTTTGTGCCCTTCCCTCCTTCGTCCGCGCCGCCCCTCCGCCTTTTCTCCGCCTCCCCCCCCCCGCCTCCGGCCGTCCGTTATTTCCCTTGTTCTGGTCTGGCTGTCTCCTCTCCTCCCCACCTAGCAGCCTGTTTGTCTCTGGTCGCCCCTCTGTGTCCCCCTCCCTTTGCGCCTTCAGCTCCATGCCCCCCCTCTCCGGCCGCTCCTTCTCCTTGACGATCGGCTGATTCTTGGTCGCCCCTCCGCTCCCGCTTCGCCCTCCCCTTCCCGGATCGGTCAGCTCACTTGCTCCCCCCCCCCTCCACCACCCCCTGCGTCGTGTGCCTGGTCAGTCCACCCCTTATCCTACCTTTTCGTGCTCCACCCCGCGTTCGTTCATTTTGTAACCATTCTGCTATACAAGCACCAGAATTTTTACATTCTCTGATGATAAGCAAATGAGTTATAGCAATAAATCTTGCTACTAGGACATATAAGAGTTTTCGCTTGGTCCAAAGTGCAATTAACAATTAAGTGTTGCAAATTGCACTAAGAATATCGATTTTGCACTGTAGTATTAAAACTTTGAAGGGTAATTGTACAATATCGTGTGAATTACAAAATTGTGGAAAACCCGACGGAATAAAGGATTTTATAAAAGAGGGGCGGAAAAAGGAATAGAAGGACTAGGGGATATAGCAAGTGCCTGTAGGAATAACATGTGGAGCTTGGAATAGGGAAATATATGATGAGATTTATATGATAGTTTAAGGTAAAGGGAGAAAGAGACGAAGTCAAGGTGTTTGTATGTGTGTGAGTGATCTGTGATGATCTTGGTGTCACGCTATCCTTTATTGCTAACATTTACACAGACAGGGCCAATGAGTGAAGGATGCCTGCACAATTCATCTTTTGAGTTTGTACAGCGAATTGCCAGAGTGCGAGTGGTTCGCTTGGATTCCTTACCAAAACTCTATTTGATGTGCCAGAAACTTGACTCGGCTCTCCAGACACCTTCACATCACAGAAACTTATGAAACAAAATGAGTAAGTAAACTTTCGTCAGAGCTCCATTGCCAATAATGCATTTCAGAGCCAGCAATAATGTTTCTGTACCTACATACGTTCGTACGTAATAGAAAAAGGTGGAATATGCACTACAGTATATAGAATATTTGACTTAAAAGGTGTTCCACTACATTTGCATGTTTTTACAACATGATATAAAGAAATAGTGCCATGAATGGTCAACGAAAGCGAGTCAAAGTCAATAGTACTCTGGTTGTAGTAATGCAAGCACCATAAAAATGTTAAATTATAAGTTGCGAAGCACTTGATACATTATAGTACACTATATAGTACAGGGAGTGAGTGCATGTGAACGAAAAGCGTCCGCCTGAAGCCACATTTACATATTTACATTTACATCCGTGCAAGTCCAAAGCCCAACAGCATTTGCATACACACGTAGTAGCAGTGGAGTGGAGTGGGGATTGAAAAGACTGCAGTGCAGCTAAAATCCTGTTCTTCAGAATTAGCAAAGGCAAAACTGCAAAGTGGAAACTTGAATCTAAGCTGAATCTTGATTCTGCGAGAGCATTTAAAGTGTTTATTATACGGGAAGAGATACAAAGAGAACTGTTGTTTGTGGTCTCATGTAAGACCCAGAGATGATGATGGGGAATTCTTTGCCGTCTCTAAAAACTGTGCAATAATCGCCTTAGCGTCCCTAAGCTGAGAATAATTCCTGACTCCGTCTCTCATGCTGCTTTATTGCTACTATGTTTTCCACAGTGCACAAGTGCAAGTAAACCTGACAGCAGTTGAAGTTTCGTCTCAGAGGAGCAAAGAACTCAAATCTAAAGCCAAACCAAACCAGGCAACTCCTCTTCCATTATTATTACAACAACACTAGGTCATGCATTTTCATTTCACACACTTGTAACTTGTACTCTTGAATGTACTTTGCACCTTACACCCCATTAGTGAATTACACACGTGTACCTAACCAAAGTTTTAAGAAAATTAAAAATCACAATCATTCAACAAGTAAATGCAGAACACCATTAAAGTCCGTATCCTTATATATTATTAGGATTATTACTGCACTCAAATTTTGAATCCTGTTTTCGTTCTCCGTAGTGCTCACTCACTAAATATTCAGTATAGCTATACCTTCTGTGAAAGTTTGTCTTCCTCACTTAACTTGCACTCTCACACTGTTGTTAAAATAAATGCCGGTGGTGTGCTAAAAATAAACAAGTCGACCGTCTACTCTATTGTATTCTGTCATTGTGAACATCCATTCTACTTATACAACCTTAAGTATACACTTATAAATATACCTTTTCGTAAACTTGTTGTATGGTACATGTACTACCTTAATACTATTATTTTGTACACTATTCACCAATAATAGTGTACAGACTTTCGTTCGTTACTTCCATTTCGACTTCAGTTGAGACTGAGACAAATAATATAATATTGTAGAGTGCAACTGCACCGTATACATCTCTAAAGAACAAATGTATACTGGATACTCTACCTACCAACGCATTTGTACTATGTACGTGTAAAGATACGAAAGGTATTAGAGAAGAAGAAAATACCTTTATCAATACACTACTTATTTATCTGGAGGTGTAATACAAGAGTCTTCATTCAGGATTCTATAAGATTTGTTAAGTAAACAGGGATATAACTGATTTCTGACATACAACAGTCTTGGGAAACATTATTTCACTGTATACATAGTAGAGTGCTAGTGATTCTACTTTGTTAAAGGCTCATAATTAAGCAGCAGCCGCAATTTACCTGTTTGTGAAGTTGTAAGAGTGAGACTTATACCTTTGTACCTGTTCTCTGTGGATTTGTTTTTAAGCTAAGCTGTACGAGAGCTAGGGGAGTAGTTATCGTGAAATGCCTCTAAGGTGATTATATTTCCACATTGACGTACACTGACAAATTCCAAGAAAAGTACCTACCCGTGTACTCAGTACACATGACAAAAACTGTTTTTGAAGTGAACTAAAAGGAAAAGGAAAGACTGTCCTATCTAAATCTACTGGTCTTTCCGAATAATATTATTGCGCTTTACGTGCGAAAAGTCACTATCTTGAATACGATATAATTTACCCGTTAACAATTCATAGTGGTGTGCTTCTAGTAGTATAAAAGGGTAAAATATCCACCAGTCAAGCTAAGACAACACAACTGAAGTTTTAATTAGAATTGCATGTTTATTCATTTGTCAACTTCGGGTACTGAATATCTAGTACCATACTCAATTAGATTTGTGCAAATTGCAAAGTATATGGTTGCAAATTATGTGAAGCAGTGCTAAAAGATTTCTAATTGCACCTAGTACGAAATTGAGTAATTTTAGTGCACAATTTTAGATTTCATTAGATCTGTTTTACTATTAAAATTGGCTAATTGGATTTAGACATGTCTTGATACTTGATAGCTGAAAGTAAGTAATGATCAGAGAACAGAGCAAATGTGTTACACAGGGTACACACTAGAACGAACGAAAACCTCTGTGCTGTGTTATGTACACAGCAAATGATTGCATCGACTGTAATTGCAAGTCAAGAACACAGTGCACTTGAACCCAATCCCTCGTGTTGTGCTGTTCTCTTCGCTAATGATTTAATGCCAAGTCTCTGTTTACTCTCCTTAAGTATTGGACTTCGTGCTTCACAGGATTTATCTATTGGCTAATACTTTTTCAAGCGTGTCGTGTTCGCCTGAAAAAAAGCTAACGAAAAAATAGTGATTCTTAAACTATGCAGCAATCAAATCCTAAATCATTCGTGTATTCTACTACTATAGCTCAATTTAAAGTTTAAAGGTGCCATGGTGTAAAATTCAATTTGGAATGAGAATTAACAAGTTACACAATTCTGTGTTTACTCGCTCTTGAAAATGACTAATGCTATACTAAAATATTTCCAGTTCTTTTATTCTCACAAGCAGTGGAAGCATGAGAAGTGATCCTCTCATAATAACAATAAGCATTTTTATAGTTCCTTCGTTTACTAAATAAAGTGCTCCTATTTACAAGAAGCGTTGAAATTCCGTAAAGACAACCGACAATGCCAGCTCTTGTGGCCTTTGGTCGTCGTTGGCAAATTGGCAGTGATGATTTTGTGGTCCCAGCATTTTTGGATCTCCTCATTAGAATTTCATGGTATGTGGTATTTTTAGTATTACAAAATACGACTTAATTATTATAATCCGAGACTATTACATAACTTAGAAGTTGTCACTTTTAGACCTTTAGCTGTCTAATCCAAATGCAGCAAGGAAAGAGAATGCAAGTGTTCTGTAGACTTACCATGTTATTTATTTCAGCTCTGAACAGCTTTTCTTATCCAAAATCTTAAATACTAAGTTGAAGGTTTTCCTAATCAATTCTGCCATTCCCCATTCTTTTCTATAATATATTCATTTCTTGCCATGACATTCCAATAGTACCTAAAGTACCTATAGCCTTATTACTTCACGCAAGCATTTAATGCCTATACTCTCTGATTATTGTGTCAGTTTCAGTTATTCGCCTTAATATTTGTGTAGGATTGTACTGACAGGTAATTCTGATAAATTGTAAGCTAACTTCATTTTTGTTTGCTAATTACCTAATGCTTTATTGATTTACAAAACGCTTTAATTAGATTTTTCAGCTTGAAATCTGCTTTTCTAACAATTACTTAGGTACATTACTACGATAAATGTTTTTATGTATATAGTAGCTGACAGTTTGCTTAGAAATCAAATTATTTTTTGGTCGATTCTTGCATACTCATTGCTTTTGCGTCTGCAATAATTAAATTCATCTATGAACAGTTCTTGCGTACGGTAATGTTGACTGCACTGAATGCTAATATTTATTTTACTCACGTTCATTAAGATGCTGTAGAACGAAATCACTCCAGGTTAATCTCATGAGACTCTCACAATCTGTCCATGTTTACATACTGCTATTTCACATAATGCCATCGTAATCAGAAATAATAGGTACAACAAAGTAAACTACAAATGCCATATTAGAAGTATTCAAATCTTTAAATGTTTGAAGTATGATCGTGTTCATTACTTGTCATTGCAATTTACCATCCATTGAACTAAGGAGATAAAACGGTATTCTATTTTTTAATCTCGTGAATCCAATCCGCAATCCTTTTATGGCTTAATTCACACTTGCATTACAGTCCCTTATACCTGCAGGCCTTTTCAAACAAAATGCAAATGTATTATAGGTATTTAGGTATTTATGCTCTTGATTAAACGATTCCATTGGATTGTAAATATTGCCTATCCGTGTAAGAAATTCTTTGTATAGGCACATCATTTTAATTTCCCACTTCATTAAAGTCTACAACAACAATATTTTTGAGGAACTCTATTTATCAGAATATTTGACTTTCATTACCTAAATTTTGATTAAGACCTTTCTTTGATTGCATTTAATTTGTTCTCTCATTTAAAAACTACAGAGTAGTCTTAATCAGTTAAGAAATATTGTCTTAATTAGCAAACGTCAAAATTATTTTGGATTTGGATATTTTCTATGATTGCAGCAAATATGTACGGATCCGTATTGTTCTTACCTCTGCTTTGTAGACCAATTTGTAGCCAGACGAAGAATCAAAACATTTGCTTTCGTCATTAAATGTCTATTAATGCAGTGCAACATTGTTGTGTCAATTTTGTTATCTTGCTGTTGGCTGTGAATGACATTTTCTGTCATGCTCATCTCTCATTAATATTAATAAAGTTTGCTTTGCTGTTTATGTTTGCCTATCGGAAATCGCTTTTCCAGCTTGAAAGAAATGTAAAGGTCAAGTAGCTCTATTTATATTATGTATATTTCCACGCTTTTGTGAACCTAACGCATAACGTCTTTTTGTATTCAGTATAATCACTAAAAATTGCTTAGTTTGCTAATTATCAACATTTTCGTCTCGTACGATCTAGATGCGGTATGGTTCGATATTCAATGTTAGATTTTTATATGGGAACGATAGGATACTTTCATTAAACGATTAGGTTAAGAGCATGCGCCATTCTTTGTCCGTTATTATTAATCAATCCTCAATTACTGAAACTAGGTCTTCTTGCTATAAATCCGTCTCATGCTAAAATAATTTAATATTGGTAATTAGGGATCGTTTATGGAGCGCTTAATTTATGTCTGCCACCAAAAGACTGAATTTTAACATTTTAAAAATAGTACTCCCAGGAAAAACTGAAAGCTACGATTAAATATAAACTAAATATCTTTTCCCATGATTTCTACTTAATTGCCCTTGTTTCATTAAGAATTGCTACAAATTATGTCATTTAAATGGTGACCAATCCTATTAAAATAATGTCAATTTAAATATTACTCGGTTTATTGGGATATTTAATTTTATAGTAAGTAAGTAGCCTATTTCATTTGGTATTCAGAACCATTTTAAAATTGCAAAACCATCGTTATCGTTCAGTTGCTATTTTGGTGGCCCCCTAAATGCAAGCCATTATTAATGCATTACAAACTGCATAATGTGCATAAACTTGAATTAAAATGGTTAAACAATGGAAATTCAGGAAAATAATTAGGAGATAGTAGATTTATAGATAAATATGTTTTGCAATAAAGAACTCTATTGTAGCAACTTGTACTTGCAATTCTTGTCATTGAGAATTGATAGTAGTTTAAATGTATAGGATACCTTAAGGACGAGATTTGTCCTATCCTAATGTACCGCATGAAAGGCACTTGAACTCTCCTTGTTAAGAAATCAATTGATAGATAAAATCAAAGAAGAATTACATTGGGTACGTATAAATAGTTTTCATTCATTCAAATGCTCACAAGGATGTTCTCCATTGTCCTCTTCTTCAATTGCACGATAAAGTACAACTACATGCACTATTACCAAGTAGGCACGATACTTTTAATTATAATTATTACGTATGTTATTATGAACACGATGTAATTGACGGATGAAAATAATTTGCATGTGAACTTGGTCTGGTCGAAGTCTGCCAGGTTGGTCATAGTGTAATTTGCATTAAAAATTCTTTAGTTTTTATTCACAGTTCTTAGGTGTATTGCACGGTAATTATTACACAAAGCGATGTCGTGCTAAATTTTTATTATTTCAGTTGAATATTTTCGTTAAGTATTAAGTGAGGAGTATCCGCATCCTATTCGGTAAGCAGAAAGAAAAGATTCGTTTACAATTAGCATTAGTGCTGAATAACTTAAATGTGAAGTAATACTGGTGTGGTGAATGAATAGTATTTGCATGGCCTGACTTTCGCAAAGCATTCCTTACGAGAATGAGGTCAAGCCATGTCATACGGATATAGATAAGAAATCTTTTATACTATTCAACTTATGTTGCTATTTTGACATCTCACAATCTGTCTAGGATACGATTACATCGTTTTGCCGTGCTTATTTCATTCCCACTCTGCGCATTCCTCAAAAACATTCTGTCAGACAGATTATCGTATACTATATACCTAATCTCAGTACAGATGACCTGTTCAGCCTGACGTTTGCAAGGAAAATCATTGATACCGATCTTTTTTGCTTCCAAAATTTATTACTCTTATTAAATCCTTGCATTCAATTCAAGTCTGACAGTTTACTCTGATGGTCTAGTCTTTTCCATCTTCATTGCACACATTTTATTATTTTTATTCTGTATCAAGTTTCAATCTGCATCTATATATTTTAATTATTTATAATTATTTAATTATTTAGCATCCTCAGGTAAAAAATGTTCACTTTGCAGTCATATGCAATCAAATGTTAATGCTAAGCAGAATTGGGCGTATTGAAATAATAATTGCATTCTTAGCATCAATAAGACTTTGCAGAGTATTTCAAGTTTGTCTGATTCTTCCCTTTCCCTTTCCTAACTTTTGTAATTGCAAGGTGGATTTAATACGCAGTGGCTTCCTACGCTAGAACAAATAAAAATATAATTTAGCCAATTTCTCTACCATGCAATGGGCTATTGACCTTCAAAATTCACATTCTGGACTTTTGAATAATTGCATAGCCTCATTGTAAAAGCATTTTCTTTGATATATAGATTTGTATAGATTATGGATTTAAAGGAAATCGATTGTGTTAAGGTTAAATAATAAGAGGGTATTTGGCAATTTGGTTTTCCCGTCAAATCAATGGACGATAAAAAAATGTCGGTGTTTTTTGGTATTCAGGACAAATAATTCGTGAATTTTTGGAATTGTTAGATTGCTTATTTTGTCTGGTAGAGCTATAATGTAAAAGCCAGAGCTACTGATATAATGCTTTCGAAATGAGTTATTTTATAGTAAAGAGTGGTATGTGTAGAATTTTTGCTGCTGATTTTGTCACAAAAATACAGAGTAGAAGGGGAGAGTTGCGTTACGTAACAGTTAAGACTTGACATCGTTTTAAACGAGCACATTGCGCGTCATGCGTGTGATGTGATGAATATTTAAATGTTCTACCTATGTAACACAACTTATTGTTTAACGTACCTGAGGGAGACGTTGTGTTCTATAGGCATATCTTTATACGCACCAAAAATCATTTTTACTGGGCTGGGCAACCAGCAATTACCTTTATATAGCAAGGTACGTTATTAAGGCTTACACACTAAGTATGCACCATAAGCCATTTTAATCTCGTCTCTCCTCGTCACGCACAGTAATCCAAATGTATGCTCAACACTACAAATACTGTATATGTTAGCGGCAATAGGGAAAATTAGGCATTTTGGAAAATGCCTAGGCATTTTCGGAAATGCCTGAAGAAAGCCCGGCTATTTCTTCTTAGCCGAGGCATTTAGGAAAATGCCTAGGCATTTTCAAAACTGCCTAAACTTCACTCGGCATTAAGCGAAATGTTTTTCCTTATTTCCGAGTAATCATCTTTACTTTGCTTAATGACTGAATTTTACCAGGCAGAAAGGAAAATGTCTCACATTTGTGCTATAACAGTGTGTTAAATAAGTCAGAAAGGAAAATGTGAGTCTACTGTGGTATCGGTATCCAACTTTTTATGCTAATGTACAGATATGCAGAAGTAAAGTGGTCCACAAGGTGCTTGTACTTTTAGCTTTTTATTAGCAAACACAAGTAAAGACATCAATGGTTCAAAAGCCATGTTTGATGAATTAAGGTTACGGGTTACATGGATACCAAATTTCGAAATGACTATCTTATTCCCTGTAAAAACTGCTGACAAAAAATGACATGTTCTCTTAAACGGTGTAGCGCACAAAAACCTAAAAAATACTGCGAGAACGGCCTTTAAGTGTAGAAAAAATTTATATCTTACTATTGTGCATTCTCAGACCACATTGCACGATAAAAAATAGTTTTTCTCAAAGTGTCGACAATTTGAAAAGAAATGGCGACATATAATATCATATCTTGGTGATGCAGTCGAAAATAGCGATCAGCAAGGTACACTTTTGTAGAATAAAGATATAGCTTTCAGAATTTGCCCATTACGTATTTTTAAAGTAAACTGTTGCGGCCCCAATAGAAAAACTAAAAAAAGTTACTCGTACTGCTGGACGAAGGCCTAGTTCTATCATAATATGTAATGGGAGGTTGACTATTATGTCACAATTAGGCTCAGTATTTGTATTCTAGCCGACTTCTGGTTCTTCTTATTGCCAATAATGCGAATAAAGTACACGTATGCAATAAATATAGACAAGAGTTTTGGGAGAGCTGACTTAGTTTCAGGAGAAATGTATTACGTTTTATTCTATAAAGGTCTTGTTACATTACACCAATGGTGATCGCACCAGAGGATAGTTAGGAGAGACAAGAGAGATAAGGAGAGACAACCTTCTCCACAGAACAGCGATAGGTGGCGTGGTCTTTTGCTTTAAGCAAAAGACCACGCCACCTATCGCTGTTCTGTGAACCTTCTCAACTCCGCTGGATATTGGTTCAGGGAATTTAGATAGTAAGGTTGAAAGTGGGGTAAGGGGTTCGCGTAGTACGGTGGGACGAGTGGAGTCCCGCCACAAATATCCATGGTGATTTGATTATTTTCCCGATCTTTGGAGTAAATTGTAATCCGTACCCTTAATGTCTGATAAAATTAAGGTTCCTGGCTATACGATTTACATGGTGTGACGTTTACTGTCATAGTTAAATCTAAAATCACCATGGAAGTATGAAATGTAAATAAAAGTTCATGACTTTTGTCCTATGTCGAAAAATGTTGCTTCGCAATTATCACTTTATGCCATTTTTCCATACTTTTTTTCTAACTGAGCATAAAAAGATGAATTTGCTCTATTCTGAAAGCCAAGTATATCACCTACATGGTGAAGGGATTTTTTTGTGATTTTCCATCTCGATTTAGATAATTGTATTTAGGCGGAAAGCTATTTGCAGCTGTATGCCACGACTTTAAAAACCTATTATCATTTTAAAAATACAGAGATAAGGTAGTCAAATTAAAATAGTGACGTCATTTAAATCGTATAATCAGGAGCCTTAAACCGAAATCCAAAAGCACAAGTGAAATTAACGACGCAATTGCTAGGCTTAGGGAAAATATCATTCATTCATTTAAATAAATTTTTTGTTAACATTATATCTTGCTGACAATAAATTACTTTTTTAGCAAATATTGATATATTCAACTTGGCTACTTATTTAACACATTGTTATAGCACAAATGTGAGACATTTTCCTTTCTGCCTGGTAAAATTCAGTCATTAAGCAAAGTAAAGATGATTACTCGGCAATAAGGAAAAACATTTCGCTTAATGCCGAGTGAAGTTTAGGCAGTTTTGAAAATGCCTAGGCATTTTCCTAAATGCCTCGGCTAAGAAGAAATAGCCGGGCTTTCTTCAGGCATTTCTGAAAATGCCTAGGCATTTCCGGAAATGCCTAATTTTCCTTATTGCCGCTAACATATACATTTAATGATTCGTGGATTACTCTTTACTGACTTTACCAAAAAATATAACTAAGATTTAATGCAACTAAAAGAAAGACAAATTGCCTAAAATGAGCTACGGAAGATTTTAATAAACTTGGTTTGAAGGCTAAGACATTCACTCTTACGCAATTCGGATATTTTTTATATTTAATATTTCATCCACAAGATGATTTTTAGTTTAGACATGTATCTTCCTTCACCTTAATAACATGCCAAAAATGAAGGTATACATTAACTTGTGTTGCATGGGATTACGTATACATTTTCAAAAGATTTGCCTTATGACTGTGACTAATAGCATTATAGCATAGCTTTTTTATGAAATATGTACGTATCTGACGTAGATTGTCAGCTTAGACAGCTGTATCAAAACCGTGTTTTCATTAGTTAATTTCTTCTTTAGCAAAGTGAGGAAAGCTAATAATAAATGTAGACATAATGACTTACATAACGCATTATTTTGTCAAGAAGCCCATAAAGTAGTAGTATTGCGATGCTCCGTGCCGTTATTTTACAGTAAGATTCATTTATAAACTTTTACTTGGCCTTTGAATTTCAATTGAGCACCCGACTCATGAAGGTCTTTCAGTGCTCGGTGAATCCAATATTATTCACGCAATGTATGTACGTACATTGCAGTTTCAGTATATCATTTGAACAGAAATGTACAAAATGCAAAGATCATAAGACTAGCCGTCTAAAGAGAAACATCTAGTAAACATTGCTGTTGAATCGGGGGAGAAAAACCTGAGATTTAACGAATAAAAATACTATACTTGACTTTAATTTTTCGTTTTAACCCAAGACATCTGCTGTGTTGCTCATTAAATGCGTTTTGTTGGAAACTGTTGAACAATTGATGAAAAGGCATCAAATAGTTTCATTTTTAGTTTGCTGTTGGGAATTCACATAAAATAGTTTTCCTTGCCACATAGATTATAGTATTAATAGTACTCAATGAGCTTAATCTATTAACTATGAGCATAAACGTGGTAAATGAAAATTAAGAAAATACATAAATGCGAACATGCGTCGTTTGGGATTCTCAATGTGATGCACAGAAGTGTTTATCCGTGTAAATGCTTTAGTAGTTAGTCTTAATCTTAGTTAGCATTGCATGGGAACTGTTAAAAACTAATGTAAATGAATATTTTCGTTATATATGTAATGATAGCCATTTGCGTCATTGCACACTGCAGGTTCCTCTATTCTACGTGTAATTACTTTAGAATTAAATTTCCAATCTTCCATGTGAATCATTCACTTAATATCCTTGTGTAATATAAATACAGGTAAAGTAAACGCAGTAATAAATAAATGCTTAACTGACAGAAAGTATGAAAAATACTCTAAAAATAAGTCTGCTAATATTGACACAACAAAAATAAACTGTCAAAAGCTAAAAATGTTCGTGCGTATATATGTTATTAATAGCAACACATATAACACATATATGCAAATTCTTATTACACAATCACTACTTAACCATGTTTTTCGTCTCCCTTTGGCTAAAAATAAGAAAGCTAACAAAAATTAGTACCAAGGAGGCAGAAATAGAATCCGGGTTTACTTTTATTTCTATTAAGTATTTGCACATTCTAAGAATAACTTGGGAAATAGAATTTTGGGAATCACAAAGAGAAATTCCCACCAATAAAGGATGGGAGACAAAGAACTTTTATGACGGTTTTAATTGTATGACATATCTATGCTTATCCGTATGTTTTTTCTTACTTATCAGGTTAATTGCTGCTGGAGTAATCTACTGGAAGAATGACGCAAATCTCAGTATGGACTGTGAAGGGGGATTTCACATGAAAATTTATTTATATGGAGTCTTTGCCATTTTACACCTTATTATCATCTTTGATATTGCCTTGGTTCACAACAGCAAGGCTGGATTTATAATGGACAAGGATGCCAGAAAATATGTTCCTCTTTGTCTATACTTCAGGTAAAAACCAATAAAACGTTTAAAAAATTTGAATTTTCCTCCAATGCCTTCTACGGTTCTAAGTGCAAAGTACAGGGATTTCAGTTCGCTTTTACGTAAAACAAAGATTGTAAAAAAGTGAAAATTGAATTTGCGAATTCCGAAATAAGTTTATTCTCCTTTACAGACTATTTTTCGAGATAGCTGAAATAGGTTGGAGCATTCTGGGAACACTTTGGGCCGTAAACGAGAATTTAATGTGTTCACATGCTCCAGAAGCTGAAACTCTTATTAAAGGTACTTTCCCACAGGTTTATTAACTCAGAAATGAAATCTAATTATAGAAATTAAACTAAATTAAAATAAATACATCTCCTGGAAAACTATAAAATGTGAATGTTATCTTATATAATGTGTTATCTTATAACTAAAAACAGGTCTTGTGATAAGCAACTGGGTGCTTATAACCATTTGGGTTATTAGTCTGCTGATAATATTTGATCCCATCGGGGGATACATATACACAGTAGAGGACAATGGAATAGCAGATACAACACTAACCAAGGAATGGGAAAAGAAATTTAGTTTTTGTAAATGTTTGTACACTGGAAAAACCTCGATGATGAAAGAAGCCTTTGAAGAAGCGGGATGTAAGAGAAATTTGCATTTTAAAATTGAGTAAATCTTAGATTGGTTAGGGTACAGAATAGATAACAGTAACTCTTAGGATAAATCCCACGACACCACTTGACACTAAATCTTGTTGGAATGTTTAGTGGCAACCCCCAATGTTTCATCGGATGTCGACCGGTTTATTTTGTCAATGAAGTTTATCCCCAAAAGAAATGTTGCATCCTAAATGTATTTTGAAGTCCCAAGATTACGTTGCATCCTGTTACATCCTGTTGCACACTAAATATCCAAGATGTCCAAAATGTTAAAGTCCAAGAAAATATTGTATCTTAAATGAGGTTTAAAGTTCAAAGAAAATGTTGCTTGCAAAATTAAGTTTAAAGTTCCAAATTAATGTTGCATCGTATACTACACGAGTTTCAAAGTCCACAAAAGTGTTGCATCTAAAATTAAGATTATGTAAAGTTCAAGAAAGTGTTTCATCCTAAAATACTAAGTTAAACCTCTGAGTTACTGCTATCTATACCGTAACTTATTTCGAAATCTTAAAATTATTAATTCCGTTTTTGGTATAAAATTATTTCCAGACTTATTTGCTTCAATGTTCGAAGATTCAGATTTAATTCCGTCAGATATTGCCGCTGGAATGGTTTTACTGTTCTTGAGGAATGAAGAATTAAAGCGAAGCAGTAGCCTTAAGAAAGTAAGCGTTCCGAAAACATTGAGTTCGATTGAAGACAAAGCTTTGTCAATTGTAACGGCGGAACCTCGAGCAGTGACATGGCCAACAATGGAGAGGTGGAATTCTCTGCCTCTACTTTATCATTTCTTAAAATATGCAATGGCAACGTACACTTGGCGAATTCTTGTGTTTGGACATTCCAAGCCAGTGAAGTATTTATGGAAGGATTCCTTTTGTTGTGGGTGCATTCCGTAAGTTCCCTTTTTGTGAGCTTTATTTGTTTATACGTGTCCATTAGTTATAGTTGTGGCGTAACAGTAGTTAACAGAAGAGGATGTTGAATAAAAGTTGCTAATAAATTATTTTGTGCCATAAATTAAAATTGTAGATGCAGACGTCATCCGCTGAACGTTGAAGGAGACTGTTGCTGCTTTATAAACACATCAGCATTGAAGGGAGTGACTCAGTTGGAGAACTCTGATATTATTTACGCTACTTACAAAAACCATATTTTCGAGACGCCTTTCTTTGTCGCCGTGGACCACCCAACGAAATCAATTGTTGTAGCAATTCGAGGAACTGTCTCTTTAAATGATGTCTTGGTCGACATTAATGGCAAACCTCATCCCATCGGTGCCCCTGGCTTGCCCGATTCATTCAAAGTCAGCCTAACTTTATTTTGGAACATTTAGTTACATTGTGATACTTTGGATAATAAAACATGTTTACTTGTCACGCATGACATGACAGGCTCATCATGGGATGCTTCGCTGTGCCAGAAATGTTAAGGAGAGACTCGACTCCCTCAAATTGCTGCCAAAATTATTCACCTCTCATCCGGACTACAATCTCGTAATAACTGGTAAACTTGGCATTTACACTTCCAACACAAATAGAATTATTTACATCTGTTCCTGTCCGGTCCATTCGCATCCAAAAATGTCTTATCAACTTTTAATCTTAATTATTTAGGTACTAGTTTGGGTGCCGGCACCGCAACTATACTCAGCCTTATAATGAAGGCCGATTACCCTGCACTGAAATGTTACGCTTACTCTCCCCCCGGTAAAAACACAATCTGGTATAAGTAATTAGCACATTTTCCAGTGTTAAGTTATTTTTTTCTATTTTAGGTGGACTGCTCTCTCTAGATGCGGCGAAGTACTGCGAAAGCTTTGTTATTTCTTTAGTCTACGGTGATGATTTCGTACCTAGAATTGGAATATTTTCATTGGAATCCTGGAAGTATCAAATTATAGCTGCTATTAACGAATGCAGAACTCCTAAGGTTTGACTCATTTGGATATTAAATTTTGAATTATGAAGAAATGATTTAAAATGTAAACTCGAATTATTAAGGACAAGTATTTCTAATATAAACGAACTTTTTAGTATCGTGTACTTCTGGGAGGATGCTATTGGCTTGGAGGAGGCCTTCCAAACATAAGATATGACGACGACTCCAGTTTCCGTAAAGATAGTCGATCTCAACTTATTGGTGAAGATAAAGACAGCAGCGCTTCTACTGTAGTTGATGTTGAGGCTGACCTAGAAACAAACGCAGTGAGTTTAATATAGTTTCATATGCCATTGATATTTTGTAAATTCTACTTTCTCCAAAAATAATTTCCATTTGGTTTCTTAAACAGAGTAACTCATCTCAATCATCCCAATTTGGAGAAGTGCCTCGAATTAAAAAATTGCAGCCTTTTGAGAAATTGTATCCACCTGGCCATTTATTGTATATTACAGAAACAGAATCATTCCATTTAGGGTGAGCATTGGTTATTTACGCAACTTCATTTGGAAAATCCACAAGAAAACGGATTTACATTAATGCAGTGTTACAGTATAGATTAATACTAATTTTACTTTTAATTTCAGACGAAAGAATCCAAATTATGATGGTGAGCCACGGTGGTCTATACGGTGGGCGAAGCGATCAGAATTTCGAGAGATGCTAATAACTCCGAGGATGATTGCAGATCACGTCCCATTTAGAATGTACAAATCTTTGGGAGACTTGTCTGCAAGAGGTTGCAATAGTATTGAAGTAAATCCTAGTAATTTCCCAGTGATAGAAAATGTTCTTAAAGGAAAAGTGAATCCATCGTAGAATTAATTTGTTCCTTCATTTAGAAGTGCAAAGCAATTTCGGACAGCTCTGCTGTTATAATATTAAGTATTAAGTATTAATTCTATTAAGTATGTTTATTATTCTATAATTATTTTCCAAAAATTAAATTAAATTTAGGTTTTAGAATATCGGCCATAAATCATATATATTTCTAATCGAATAAATCTATACTGTATCCATTCTTGCAACCGAAAAGTGATAAGATATTCACAGGAGATTAAGCACAAATGTCTCCCGTTCCATGACAAATAATTATAACTTAGGTTAAAGACCTATCTAAATATACATGCTGGTTTTGTTGATAGACTTCGAAAAATATTTATATACCTATTACTTAAATTTATATTATATATGCTGTAGATCTGTCGATATTAATGTTGTAGACATTACACAAAAGTTATAAGGTTTAGTAATATATGTCTGTAATGTAATAATTTATTGTGAAATATTTACAATATTTCCTAAAAGAAATGAATTTGTTACTTATTTTAAAGAATAAAGGGGATTAGCTGTGCTAATACAAATTACAAATAGGTGGGTGTTGACTGTTGACTTATTCTTCAGATAGTTATCGTAATAAGTTATAATATTGTGATGTTCCTAAACTATTTTTATTCAGATTTTGTATTGGTATATTTTTGGTTTTCTTTGCATTTATATAGGTGAAAATGTACATTTTATTGTTGTCGTGATATGAACGTGATTTTTGTGATTAATGTATAAGTCTAAAGATAACTTAATATGCTCAATACAAAATAAAAAGTGCCTTAAATGTATGAAAACTGTACAAGGATGTATGCTATATTAGCAAATAAATTGTATCTTCTGTAATCAACTCCTTTGTACCACCAAAAAGTAATTATTTGCATATTAGTTCTTTATGGTTGCCTTCCTGTATAGTATTTAAAATTTTCATCACTCTGGTTTCATTCATGGATAATTTTTGTACTGTAAAGTGCATTTCTTCACTCCTTTGATCCAAATCCGAGACGAATCATTTTGGGGGTTCATTATTTATTTTGATTACATCGATTGCGTATCAATCTAGTAAAGGATAATTAAATGTTCGGGAATGGAATACATAATGATATACCTTTAGTATTACAAAACTGGGTTTTTAGGGAAATGCAAAAAGTAAGTGGTTTCCCACTGTAAAAAATGGAAAACAAAATAGACTGGGAATTGGGAAATATAAGGCACCAATAAATCAATTGTGCAACTTTTTTATTTCAAAGTAAAAGTGACGTGTGAGCCTGCAACTGCATAAAGTAATTGAAGGGGTGCGGTGCGGTAATAGTATTATGTATTATTATTATATTATTATTATACTACATCAAAACCGTGTGAACTAGGATAAAAAATTTTTAATTCGATAATTATAGCATATTATAGTATTTCAGAACTCTGTTTTTAAACAATAAATTTCCAAAGCACTACTAATCCAAACAAATTTTCCGAATATTCTTCTCAATGATAGTGGCATTGGTTCTTTTAGGTTTCCTAATTTGACCAGGAGAGAGGTGGGAAGTTGTAGTGACACTTTTATTAGGGACTTTATAATAATTACTTTTTCAACTTTTTTATACTTTCTGCCATTTCTCTACAGAATTGTTTTCATTTCCTTATAAGTCTATTTATGAAAAATGCATGTGTACGTCAATAAAAAAAAGATATTTTCCCACAATTATTTAATAGTACAGATAAACTGTTCAAAAATCACGAGATAATCCGATTTCATGAAAAATCACGCAGTAATCGTGGTAAACTGTAGTTAGATAATAAAAATGTAATGATGACCTTAAAGTATTAGCAATTCTGGTTACAATAAAAAATGCAGAGGTCGATTTGGTTGTGCCTTGGATTTGGATAGCGTAATTTGTATGTAGAATGTGTAGCATGATCATCAGACAAGTCTATACTCTTTATATAAATTCTTATTTCAAAATGGAATTGGCAGACACTTACAGATATATACAATAAACCGATCAACAAGCGGTGTCGCAAAGTGGACGAAGCGGTGGCAATAACAGTTTCTGAATGCTGAGAGTAGGATGCTGCCTTGCTGACTGTTTGTAGGATAACTCATAGACAAAGCAAAAATATAAAGTGAACTTTTGCCAAAGGAGTAGTGCTGTTAAAGAAAGATCGATTTTAGAAATGCTGTCTGCGGGGCACACCATTCTATATCAAGATCAAAAAATCAAACAACAATATGATATGGCAGAGGGTAAATTATAATTTTATTGTTGTTTGATCTTGATAACGAATAGTGTGCCCCGCAGACAGCATTTCTAAAAGTCGACGATACTTTAACACTACTATATTGGTAAAATATGGGTTCTAATAATGTATGTGAATCTTGGAGTCATTTCTTATATACGCAAATTGTCTGAATGTTCACACGTCAGTCCTTACATGAAATGAAATAATCTCACGTTAAACGAGCCTAATTTTCTCAAACGTTAATTGAGTGAAGGAAACTGAGAATTCACGTGGTTGAAGTTCCCAATCCGTAAGAAAAAGTGTGATATGGTGTGTCATATCTTTTCTTAGTGTAGAGGAAAAACAGAAGTATTATTTAGTGTCTGGGCTCTACTTCGTTTTATGGAAGTTAATTAAAAAAACATTTAAAATTTCAAAATGCCTGCCCTTAGATTATTTGGCCGTCGATGGCACTTTGGAAGCGATGACTTTGTCGGAATAGGAAGTTTCGATCTCGGTGTCAGACTCGGCTGGTAATAACAATTTGGAACTCCTATATATTTTTGAAATATTGTTTACTTAGTTTAAATATATATATAAATAACAATTTTAAAATACGAATCTTCAACAATCAGTTTAATTAATTTCTGCCAAACTGTCTTGTCAAGTCAGAGTAAAAATGTGGTGATTTAAGTGTAATAATGTAAATTTGTGTACCTGTAGGTTAGGCATAGCTGCCCTATCCGTAATGTATTACTGGACGAACACTGGTCTCAATTTTAGCTGCAATGGAAAATTGTACATTCAGATTTACCTCTATGGCATCTTTACTATTTTGCCTCTAATTATAATTGTGGATGCATTTTTGATTCTCAACACAATGGCTGGAGGAATGATGGACGAACATGCCAGACGATTTGTCCCACTGTGTCTCTATTTCAGGTAGTCCATGCCATACACTGTCATCTCTTCAATTATACTTAAATCGCAATTCTTATTATATTTCCTCAATTATTTAAAATATTCAGTTGTATAATAAATTTTGCATTCACATTATTTTACAAAATAAAAATAATGAAGCCTTATTTTACAGGGTATTCTTCATGATGGTAGAAATTGCTTGGACCACTTTGGGGAGCGTTTGGTGGCTTGGAGGTACGATGACATGTCCGACGGCTCCACAAGCTGAGGCTTTTGCTAGAGGTATTTATTTAACCATATAACGTATTCTTTAGGTGACTCCTTTTGTGTTGATTATGAATACTCTACAAGTGGAATAAAATTTTAAAGTTATTTTTTGATGACTAGACCGTATCATTAGCAGTTGGCTGATCATCGTCATCTGGAATTTTATTTTGTGGGCCGTATTTGACAGCACAGGAGGCTACAATAATATTGGAATGAATATCACGTCTACCAGGAGGTGGGAGACGAAATTCCGATTGTACTTTTACAACTTCTTTTCGGGGAATAGAACTATGCTCAATAAAGGATTCGAAGAAGCTGGGGGTAAATTTAGTTTATATGTAATTTTATGTTTACAAGTTCTTAACTCACTCACAAGATTTTACATAATACACGACAAAACTGCTTGTTCTTACCCAGTTAATAAAAAATAAAAAATCTAACTATTTTAGGTTAATCACATTAATGTGCTTTTTAGTAACTTTTGGATATTCCATGCAACATGCAACTCACAATTTCAAAATTTTTAATGACCTTAGGTTTATTAAGGGTTTATTTTTAATACTTTTAGGAAATTACATTATGCATGTATGTACGTACATAAAATAAAAATTACTAAATATTTTCAATATATTCTGTATTTATAATTTTCAGATATAATGGATACGTTTTTCGAAGACACGGATTTGGTCCCAACTGACGTAATTGCAGGAGCGACTTTGCTAATGCATAAGTACACATATTTGAAGAAAAGTCATATCAGTACTTTACAAGGTAATACACTATTGTCCCCTGAGGAGAGAATGTTTCCTGTTGTAACTTCCGAGCCGCTGTCATCCTCATTACCCGAGTCATCCTCTGACAAGTGGAATTCACTGCGCATAATTTATCATGTGAAGAAATATGCAGTGGCGGTCTTCAATTGGAGAACTCTTGTCCTAGGACATTCCGATCCAATTAAGCAGTTGTGGAGAGGATCCTTTTGTTGCGGCTGCCTTCCGTAAGCAGTAATTCAATAGTGTAAGAAATGATAAAAACTGCTAATCTAAATCATAGCGAATTCCCAGGCACGTATCTAGGGGGGTGGCTTGGGGGCTAAAGCCCCTCCTAAATTCCTAAAAAAAAGGGGAAAATTTTCATTACAATTACCATAAATTACTATTACATAGAAAAAATTTTCGCGCTTCGCGCGAATTAGCACTTTTTGGGATAAATGGTAAGTTCAGCCCCTCCATGATCATTTTTCTGGATACGTGCCTGCGAATTCCAATGAATAATAGATGCAGACATTATCCAATTGACGTTGAGGGCGACGATTGTTGCTACTTGGGAACATCAGCCATAAAAGCAATGACGAAAATTGATGATTCTGATATTGTTTTTGTCACTTTTAAAAATGAAGTTTTTCAAACTCCATTTTTTGTTGCTGTGGATCATGCAACGAAATCTATAATTGTGGCCCTTCGAGGATCATTCTCTATTAATGACGTCATGGTCAACCTTGCCGCAAAACCACATCCAATTGGAGTTCCCGGTTTACCAGAGTCTTTTACGGTGGGTACTACATTCATTCTGTAATTTTATTATCGTCCAGACAAGTCCCTTTTGCGACACAATTAAATTTTCATTTTCCATGACCAGGCACATCATGGCATGCTACAGTGTGCTCAACTCGTTAAAGAAAAGCTGGAATCATTGAAAGTGCTCCAGAAATTGTTTTTGAAATATCCTAACTATAATCTCGCACTAACAGGTAATATTTATTGAATGTGGAATGTGGTGCAATTTAATGCATTGCTAAAAAGCTCGCACATTTTGTAAGGCACATTTACATTACAAAAGTTTTCATACTTGACAGGCACGAGTTTAGGTGCAGGGACTGCGACATTACTTGCCTTCATGCTCAAGGCTGATTACCCATCTCTGAAGTGTTACGCATTTAGTCCTCCAGGTAACTTTAAACCACTTGAATTATTATCAGAGATTTTCCTTTGACGGAAAGTTATGGAATTGAAGTCATAAAAATATCATTAACCTTGATTTTATAGATAAGTTTTATTTTTCTTACTCATATTTTAGGCTTACTACTTTCTTTGGAAGCGGCTGAATATTGTGAAGATTTTGTTGTATCTATAGTCTACGAAAATGACGTTGTCCCCAGAACATCGCTTCAATCACTGGAAACTATAAAGTACCAAATAGCTGCAGCCATTAATACATGCAAGATTCCAAAGGTAAATTAGCTACATTTTATTTACCTAATTTAAAGAATATTTCATGAACCATTTTAAAACTTCTGAAAATCGGATAACAAATAAGAATTTATTTATTTTTCTCAGTACAAAGTTCTCGTTGGAGGATTTTTTTGGTACTGGTTCGGTTTAGGATTTCCAACCGTTCATTATGATGACGACACTTCTAATTTGGGCGATGGGAACCAGTATCAACCTATCATCAACAGTTGTCAGGATATTGCAGTCATAGACATTGACAACGGGAACACAGGAGAAAACGATGTTCGTCATTTAAAGACATATTTATATTTGAAACAAATAAAATTATTTTTAATATTATAAAAATTGTAATCGTAAACCTTAGGGAAATTCCAATGGCAATGCACCATCAATGGGAAACATTTCTCCTATAAAGAAATTGCTGCCCTTTGAAAATATGTACCCACCAGGAATGATCATGCACATTACAGAAACAGAATCCTATAATTTAGGGTAAGTAAGAAACTAAATATTTAAGTCTAAAAATATTCACAAATATTGAAAACGTTATTTTTTATATTTCAGTCATAAAACGTCTAACTACAAAGGCGCACCTAGATGGCAATTTCGGTGGGCACAACGCTCCGAATTTAGAGAGATTATACTAAGTCCTCGGATGATTGCAGATCATTTACCTTTCAGACTCTACAGGGCATTAGGATTTTTATCTGAGAATTGCAACGAAATGTAATATATGCCTCACATGAACCTCACATAATGTCGGTGTCGCCAGGAAAAAGAAGAGAATAATTAAAATGTTTTAAAATACGAAATGTAATATTATGTAATACGAAATGTAATATGTATTTTACTACCATTACTAGAAATATTAGAAAACGTTTCGGGATGTTCCTAAATGATGACGGTTCTTTTACCCCTTTACCTTTATTGTATTGAATTTAAATTACAGAAAGCGTTACTACTTCGTTTGGTTATCAAAATTAACACCTAAGCACATAGTTGGGCAAACAAAAAAAAACATTTTGAAAATACTTGGTTCAAAATACTCAAAATCTCAAAAATAAAATAAAACACATTTTTTTCTTAAATTACAAAATAAAATTACTCAACTCAAAATGCATATTTTTTGGAACAAATTACAAATTGAAAATACTTTTGGAACGCATTGATTTTATTATTCAATTCGAATGAAATACATACTAAGATATGTGGGTTAAAAAAAGTATTTTAAATACTTATTTTTAATCGGGGAAACCCACGAACACTGACGCTATTGCTATTGCTCAGTGATCGGTTTTTAATACAATATTTTCAAAATACAAATATTTTGCCCATCTATGCCGATGTAAAGTATAATGCGTTTTAGCAATTTAGGACTTAAATCATAATATTTGTTTAACTAACTAACAAGTTTTAGCATTAGTAACGAATCGGGTCTCTGTACTTTATGATTCAAGATTCAAGTTTAAAAGTCTCACGCTCATTAATGGCACGTAGCTGAAGAAGTCTTCTGATATGATAGTTATTTCCTTACAAAGAAAAGGGTACTCTAATTATACCTGAGAGATAAATTAAATTTTATATCCATGTGAAGAAAAGTTTTGATTTCAATTCCGAAATTCATTCTTTATCCATAAAAACTCCATCATTGTGCCAAAGTTCATGCGCACCTTTTGTTTTCCTTAAACCTAGTTTGTTCTTGTTGCACATGTAAGTATAAATGTTTTAGGTAGCCAGAGTAGCTACCAATTAGGGGTCTAGGATAGGAAAAAGTTTGGACGTAATAAAACCTGAATATTCATCCAATGCAAAAACAAACAGCACAATGCATTATCACATTATACGCCAGAGCCACACTATTTATCGTCATACAAATGTTCCATGTAGTAGGTACCTGGCAAACCAAAGTGACTTTGTCTAAACGAATGATGCACAGACTTGCCACATGCATGATGATAACGTGGATGAAAACCACTTTTTGTATTTTTCTTTCATGGAGTCACGTATAAAATTATTAGTCTAAAGTTTTGGACCTCCCTTCATTACTCCTATGGTAAGGAAAATCTTCTGCAACACTAAGAACCATTTTATAGCAACCTTTTTACAATAATGTGTAACTGAATTCAATTCTAATGGCTATGGCTAATCTAGAGTAATTAGTGAATTGACAACATAGATATTTAACATTGTGTAACCGTAACAGACATCCATTTCTTGGCAGATGAACAAATTTAGCCTGCCTTTTTGCATTTTAAGCCATCAATTTTATATTAATACATGGTCAGATCGAACTGTGGACCCTTAGCTTCGGTGTTCAATTTTAAAAATGTACTATGGCCTAAAGGCAATTTACCAGACTTCACAATATAAAAAATGGAAAAGGTATTGCTAATAACATTGTAGGTATTATTTTGATGGTCCATTGCAAAACATTCTGCGATTCTACTATGAAAATACACCCGTTCTCCAACAAACAACTTTTGCAACAGGTTTAGTAGACGTAAGGAACCTTTGTATTATGGAACTCAAAAATTTCAGAAACTTTCCTAGACTTTACCCTAATAAGATTCTAATTATTAGTCCTTTTATCTATTGTGCTAGAATACAATGAACGCAAAATGAGTTCTTAATTTTTTGGTGTGTTTTACGTGAGAATTTTTACAGCATTGATGTACATGAGTTTCACGCAATACTGTTCTTGCCATATTAATGATATTAATGACATACTTAAACTTAATAAAGATTATAACGACAGATTTGATTATGTATTTGAATTTAGTGATACTACCTATATATAAGATACTGATAGTAAGATTTTGTAATAATTGCAACAAAATCCCTTTTATGAAATTTCAAAGGGAGCAATAATACGCTGGATATCGTAAGTAAACACCTCGTGTCCAGATTTTTTTATTATAATTTTATGGTTTAAATAAAAATCAATGTTGACTAGGCTGTAGTTGTCGTCACTAAAGCCCATAAAATGGTAATGAGAATGAGCGTAAGACAGTGGAGTAGAATCAATGGGAAAGGGAAGTAACTTGGAGAGTCTTATATACCAGTTTATTTTTGCGAAACTTGATATACATGATTGTCCCTATATGTTTCTCATGAACTGACTACTAAGGTTCGAAAGATGTCCATTCGAAGGTTAGGTACTTATTTCTGCCAAGATAAAAAAAATGATCATAAGAAATACATTCTCTGCCAACAAGTTGCCTACTTACTTTGTTATGTTGCCATCAGCCTAGCCATGATTAGCTTATTACGTCACGTCACAACACCAATTCGTTGATGCCCCTCATCGTATTCAGTTCAATTCATCTACAGTATGACAATTTGTAAAGTATACATAGTAAAAGTTTTTCCCCGTTAAAATATTTTTGGGGAAAAATGAGATAACACATGATTTACACCAAACAAGAACTCACGTGCAATTAAAAAAGTCAAAATTTTAATTTTTTTAAATTTTTATTTTTTTAATTATTTTTCTGCTTTGGTGTAAATCTCTACCCTAAAAACATTTCAACCGAAAAAACTTTGGTAAAATAACAGATAATTTTTGGTATGTATACTGTATGTATATTTATTTCTTCGAAAGGTCAAAATACAGTTTTTCAACTGAAACTTACAACCGGAAATTACAATTAGACTCACAGAGTTACAGAATTATAACTATAACTTAACCTATTTCACCATTTACATACATCATATTGATTAACTTAACAACATGTGGTATTGTAGAGTTTTCATATCTTTTCTTAATTTTTACAGTTAATGGTTTTAGGAGGTACTTCCTAGATTGTCTCGTCAATCTTTTTTCAGTTTCATAGTACTGAGGAAGTAGTCTCCTAAATCTGTCAGATCTTAACAACTCTTTACCAAACTTCTTACTCAGCGTTATCCTACGCTTATATAAACTATCCAGGTTAATCTCAGAGCACACATTGTCGTATTCTGACTCGGTAATTTTACGGCCCTTAATCACAGATACCGCCCTTCTTTGTACATTTTCCAATGTGCCCACTAATCCCTGACTTAATGCAGGGCCCCACACCACACAAGCGTACTCCAAAATTGGTCTTATAAAACATTTATAAGCGTGAAGTAATTCATGTTCACTGAATCCTGATCTTTTTAGGTTTAGCAATATAAACATTTTTGATGACGCACTTTTTACAACATTTTCTATGTGTGTGTCCCACTTTAAATTCTCTGTTATAGTTACTCCAAGTAGTTTAGTGGTTTTAAGTCGGGCAATTTCTACTCCATTTAGAAAAAATTTCCATTGACTACTAGCAGATTGGTCTTTGGAGAAATCTATCACAACATATCCACATTTTAAAGGATTAAAACTCATTTTTCTATCTTTTACCCATGCATCCATGTCATTCAGCATTTCTTGCCCTTGCGGATATTTTCCTTTCACTATCTCTGCCACAGTAGTGTCGTCAACGAACCCATAAATCGAGAAATTTTCTGATTTTCCGTATTTCTCTTCAAATTTGAGAAGTACAGGGTTAATTTGGGCAAGAAAGCAAAACGGTCCTGTTTTCGTTCCCTGTGGACAACCACAGGTACATACTAAACTGTCCGAAATCACATTTCCACACTTTACTCTTTGCGTTCTTACTCAGAAAACTAACTAGCCATAAGGTAGTAAAAATATCCATTTTACAAGCATTATAAAGGTATTCTAATGAGTAAAGGATGATCCAGAAATTCGAAGGCTTTAGATATATCGAAAAAATATAATATAACTACTGTTCCTGATTGTTCAAGTGCTTTGAGAACTAAATCCAACATTGTAACTAAATAATGTACCGTACTGCAGTGTTTCTGAGAACCGTACTGATTGCTGTAAAACTATAAAAAAACTGACCGTACTGAAAAACTACTAAAAAAACTAAATACTAAAACTAAACTACTAAAAACCCGTACTGATTACTGTAAAAATTGTCATACTGTATTACATCAGTGTACACCATTCTTTGTTTAAACAGCACGGATATCTTTAAATACGACTCTAATACTTTTAATGTAAATACTTTGCGGCCTGCGTCTCTCTCCATATCCACAGAACTGGATTGCCAATCTCCTCTGTGTTATGCACCATGAATGATGCTTTCGTGATTGTTTATGATCGTGAGTTGAGTTATGTTATCTCATTTCATATTTCATTATTCCAGTGAACCTGGAAAACTCCAGTTACTCTCTTTGTCCCTCTCGCCTTTCATTTTGTATTACTTTACTAGTTTTACTACTTTTATATACATAAAACGAAAAAGCGAAATTCTTGGTTTGCTATAACAATGTAGGACCCAACTCATAAGTGCAAACCCAGGGAACAAAATACAGTGTAGTGTAGCTAGTAAGTTCTTTAACATTTTATTTTCATTGTTCGCAAAATGCCGGCCCTAGTACTTTTCGGTCGGCGATGGCATGTTGCTACAGATGACTTTGTCCTTCCAGCATTTACAGATCTCCTCTTCAGACTTGCCTGGTAATTTTTATTCAAAACTCTCAACCCAATTTACTTATGTTTCTAATTTTAAAGACTGCGCCGTAATTCAATTCAAAAACATTAAGAAAAATAATATTAACTTTAAGTGGTTTTTTGGGTTAAGTTGTTTTTATTCTTAAAAGTGTACCAATAATGATAAGTAATGTTAATTACTGTTGTGATATCCTAAAATCCTAATTAAAGTAGGGTAATTACATTTGCATGTTCAAATTATGTATGTCAGAATTAGTGTGTACTGCCACAGTGCCACTGCCAAATGTAGTATAAATATATCGTGTGACGGTATTATTTACTGACTTAAGACTTTGCTCAGGCTCAGACATGTGTAAAGCACAAAAGCACAATCCAGAGATTCAATAAATCAAATCTCAATTTTGAATGCGTAGTTTGTCGTCTGTCATCCATTGTCCATGTGTATTTACTTTATTTATTTCAAATGGTCAGTGAATTCAAAATTGGAATTCCATGTTAAGAAAAAATGCAAGTCAGATTTAAAAAAAGATTTATTACTGACTGGTAATTATAGAAATTACAATGATCTTATTGCTTATAATTAATTAAATTGAATAACCTAACCACAGGTAGATAATAAATGATTGATAGGTGATACTGAACAGTGGATTGCTTATCTATTATACCTTATTGATTGATTATTATTTGTTCATGGGGATTCAAGTCCGCAAGTACAATTACCAGCTCATATCACAATCACATTTATCTGCAGTGAAATTCATTTTAAACTAAATTCTACCTTATTTATATTGGTTTTAACACAATTCACTGAAATAATGTACTTTACCCTTATATTGTATTAAAGAAAATGGAATTCAAATATTATCATTAGGAATTCCATGGTCCATAAAAATATATACATTTTCTCTTAATTTATTTAAATATACCAGTAATCAAGATGATGTAATAACTAAATAGTTTCCGGGAAACCAGAGTGCAAAGAATTTGACTAGGGTGCTAAGTGAATACTTGGGGATGAAATGTCGTCCAAGGTGTGTACTTGGAAGGCGCCCGATGATGGAAGACAATAATGAAACTTGTAGAGAATTTTATAAAAATAAAATTTAAACCGATTTTTTACTGATCGTATAATTAAATGGCAGAAACTAAAAATAATTCAGGGCAGAGGAAACTTTTAGAGCACTAAAATCACTTTAATGCAAAATAATATATTTCAATATAATATGCAAAATGTTTTCGGGGAAAGAATTTGATAAAAACCGAATCCGTAAATGACGCAAAGCAGGTTTCTAATGTATAAATAAATTATTTGTGTTGAGGCTATGAAGGTGTTAGCCAAAGAGACAGAATATTATAGTATAACTAAACATGGACATTGAACAAGGAATTCAATGTGTTCCCAGTTATATAAGATTACAAAAAATGACACACTACAACACAACACTTGCTGTTCTTTTCTTGTTACTAGTACAGCGTGTACTTGGAATAAATGGATACAATTGCATACTACACATAAAAGACTCTTGTGTTTTTTGGCTTTGGTATTTCTCTGACCAAGAGAATTTTTCAATCGTCAAAATATTTTTTTGATCACTATTTGTGTATTTAAGCAGCTGGTTTCCATAATTTTTATTACCACACTTCATTCACACTTCCGCCCATCAATATCAGGTTCATGTTAGCACGTTGAAGTTACATAAATCCGTGGGAATGAAAACTAACTCTACTTTTGCTTTCAAGAGCACATAATATTCAAAGGCCATGAGAAATATTGTTTTGCATTCTTAAACCCTAAATAAATAACAACAAAGCTAAAATTCCATTATTAACCTACGATGTACATTGTTTGATTTTATGTAGTCGGTCTGTCTGTTTGTTAGTTAGTTAGAGATGATTCGTTAATCAAAGAACCCTTATAAATAATTACCCCAACATCTTTTTAATACATCGAGCGTTAAAATAGTTTCGTTAATTTGAAAATGAACTATCTTTGACAATTATCTCCAAATAAAAAAAATAATAAATAAAAATTAAATATAAAATAATAATAAATAAATGCAACTTTGTGACATGGGTTATCACATCACTGTTTGTTAACACCCGTGTCGTAGATGTGTTACGATACTTGTAGGTACCGTATTTAATGCAAAAATAATTACAATTCAGCATAATCGGATTTAAAAAAATATTTTCTCAAAAACTTAAACTGAAATTGATATTGGATTCCAATGTCATATACTGGAAAAGGTAAACCATAAATTTATCGTAGTCAATTGTTTGCACCTTGCTCGTGAATTTATACCTTGCTCTCGACCTTTAAAAAATATCTAGGTTAAATTTCTTGCATTTCCGCAAGTTAAGCCATTAGAAACATTGAAACAACGTTACACAAACTGCTCAGACTAAGAGTAAAGTTCAAGCTTAAAACAATTTGGATTAGCTATCAATGAATACGTAATGGAACATGCTGTATATGTATGAAGGTTGCATTCCTTATGCATTGCATGTATTCATGACTCTAATGACTCGTGACTATATTCAGGGGCAAAGGAGTATTTTCGGTTCGGGGAAAATGAGTATTTTAAAAGATAAAATAAATTTTAGGCTTAATTATTTACCTTTTATTTAATTAAGGTTAATTGCTGTGGCGGTTATCTACTTGAAAAATGGGACTAATCTAAATAATGAGTGTGAAGAAGCTTTTCACATAAAAATGTACCTCTATGGAGTTTTTGCTATTTTGCATCTCATTATTTTCTTCGATATTGCCCTGTTCCACAACAGCAAGTCAGGATCTGTCCTAGACGAGGAAGCAAGAAAATATGTTCCGTTTTGCATATACTGCAGGTAAATGATCCAAACATATAGCTTTTGCTGTTGCGTGTTCGTTTTGTTTATCTGGAGACCTTTAAGCCTCATTTCCGTATTTCCTGAGCCACCAACTTCATCTATAGTTGCGAAATTCTTATTATATTTTTCCCCTTTAGAATTTCGATGTTTTCCATTTTATTTTCCCATTAATTTAGCAAAAGTTTTTATTTAATTGAGCACAACTGTAAAAATTATTTGACAATGAAGATTTTAAGTATATAACAGTTTGCTTTAAGGAAATATATTTTACTCACAAAAGAATCCTACCGCCCTAATTTAATACTGAAGCATTCAAAGGATACATGCCTAGCAATTATGTGTTTATGGAAAACACTCTGCAGCGCATAAAGTTCAATATAGAACAACCCAAAAGGAAATCCGATAATGATAATATGCGATTTACAAACTACAAATACATGAATCTGCTGGGGACGAATTTGGTGAATTTATTATTCTCCGTCATTAAATACCTATCTAACTATCTGTATTATGCTTTACAGATTCGTTTTCCAGCTTGCGGAAATTGCATGGACTACTGTTGGGACAATTGGAATTGCCAATGGTAAACTGTTGTGCAGTTCTACAACGGAAGTCGGAAGTCTTATTTTAGGTAGAACTACAATATTTATTTTCATTGGGAACTTTAATAAAATGATAAAATATTATATAGTCATCAATTCTTCTTTTATTGCAAAGTCCAGAATAATGGATTCTATAGTCTATTTTAAGTATATTTATTAGGCGAATACCAGGATTTATTTTCTTCCAACTGGTTATTAGCGGACTGAATGTCCTGGAAATAATAGTTACGTTTAGTACAATATAATTAAACACTTTTTTGAAAAACGTCATCAGTAAGAGGAAAATATCTTTAAAGAATTGCTTCACGTCCTTTAATGCCCTTCACCCTGCCTATGCTTCCTTGGAACCTCTTTGACTTAAAAAGGGTAGTCCTTATCTATTTCGAGGATATTTGTAAAAGTAATTGAAAAGAAATTTCTACTGCAAACTATAAAATAAAATACTGCACCATTCATTAAATTCGCGTAGAAGTTTCTATACATTTTTCCTGGTGTACACAACAATTATGCGATGCGAATTTGCTTTAATTTTTAATGTATTTTTTTATCTGATTTATGGTAACAGGACTTGTAATTAGCAATTGGTTGCTAGTTATCATCGGGATTACACTTGCTGGCTTAAGTTTTGATCCCATTGGAGGCTACAAGTACACTGTAAAAAATAATGGAATAGTTGATGCAACTTTGACGAAAGAATGGAGGAGGAAATTCCGTGCGCTTAGTTGTATATACTCTGGAAGTCCTATGCTGAAAAAAGAAGCTTTTGAAGAGGCTGGATGTAAATATTGTTCACTATCAGTATAATAATAACTTAATTTAGTCATTTTTCCCTATCGTTTATCTAACAAGATATCTTATCTGCTTAGTAATAAAGAAATTGTAATGTTCACTGTGACTCTTGCAGATTTATTTGCTTCAATGTTTGAAGATATAACCGTGGTGCCATCTGATATAACAGCAGGAATGATTTTACTTGGTTTAAAAAACGAAGCTGTAAAGAGAAATAAACTGAAAACGATAAAATCACTTTCGGGAAAAGACAAAGCAGACGTAAAGACAGAGACCAATGCAATAGAATGGCCCAAAATGGAGAAATGGAACTCAATTCCAGTACTTTTCCATCTCAAGAAATATGCAATGGCAGCTTACAGTTGGCCACTATTTTTAATCGGACATTCAAATCCAATTTCCAAATTATGGAAACATTCATTATGCTGTGCCTGCATGTAAGTAACTCTAAAATTAAAATCTCTTTAGAAATTAAAATCTAGTCTAAATCTAAAATTAAAATCTCTTTAAAAATTAAAATCTAATCTAAATCTAAAATTAAAATCTCTTCAAAAATTAAAATCTAATCTAAATCTAAAATTAAAATCTCTTTAAAAATTAAAATCTAATTTAAATCTAAAATTTAAAACCTCTTCAAAAATTAAAATCTAATCTAAATCTAAAATTAAAATCTCTTTAAAAATTAAAATCTAATCTAAATCTAAAATTAAAATCTCTTTAAAAATTAAAATCTAATCTAAATCTAAAATTGAAATCTAAGTTTTTTCCAATAAAGGTTTCAAAATTGTCTCGCAAATAAAAACAGATAAAGCACCACGAATTAAAAATTACCATGAGTTAAAAAATGGTAGTTATTTCCAATAATGTTAGTGAAGAAGATTTAAAAAATTGAAGTAATTATTTGTTCGCTATTTTAATTGAAGGAGAACTCACCCTCTTGAAGTGGAAGGAGATAATTGCTGCTTTTTAAACACATCCGCAGTAAAAAATTTAACACAACTGGACAATTCTGATATCATCTATTCGTCATTTAAGAATCCACTTTTTGAAAACCCGTTTTTCATTGCTGTGGACCATCCAACCAAATCTATCGTCATCGCCATCAGAGGAACTCTTTCCGTAAATGATGCTTTGGTCGATCTTAATGGAAAACCTCACCCACTTGACATTCCTGGTTTGCCAGCATCTTTTAAAGTGAGATTTTTACGCATTTAATCAAGTTTTTACTTTACATTTAGGAAATTACAAGCAAAAAGTCATAAAGATATTCTACGAAATCAAGAATATACATTTTACTCATGAAAATGCGGCTCATAGAAATTCTTTAACGTATGATTTATTTGTTAATTATCTATTTACAATTTATTTGTGATTTACAGGGTCATCACGGAATTGCTCGATGTGCCCGAATCCTGAAAGAAAAACTAGAAACATTGAATGTGCTACCGAAATTATGCGAAACTTATCCAGATTACACACTTGCTTTAACGGGTAAATAATTAAAATAATATTTTAGTATGCTAAATAGTTTTTCTAATTTGTATATGTCACTATTGAATACATTGATTATACTAATTGGTAAAACTTTGCAGGTACAAGTTTAGGAGCAGGAACGGCCACAATGCTCAGCATGATGATGAAAGCTGATTATCCAAACATAAAATGTTATGCGTATGCTCCACCGGGTAAATGAGCTACAGTAAAATAATTTTGTTCTGGTAAAATAAAATGATTTTACTTGAACTTTGAATAATTATTTACAGGTGGACTACTTTCATTAGACGCTGCCGAATTTTGCGAAAGCTTTGTGATATCTTTGGTCTATGGAGACGACTTTGTATCAAGAGTCGGAGTTTATTCGATTGAGACTTTAAAATACCAATTAATTGAAGCGTTAAACGAGAACCGAACCCCCAAGGTTTCTTTACAACTATTCAAATATTGCAAATGTTTTCTGCAGTTTGTAAACAAAAATTAACTAGAAAATGTGATTTGTATAACGTGCAGTATAGATTATTTTTGGCTGAATGTTACTGGCTTTGTGGATTTTTCCCAAAAAGTGTTCTTGAGGACAAAGTAAAAAAATCAGCGAGTCAACATAAACTGATCACTACCTCTGAGAAAAAAGAATCAACAGTAATCACTGTTGACAGTGATCCAGATAAAGATACTGATGATACAGTAATACTACATCTATATAAAAACTTTTCAATTATTACTGTATAGTGTGTTCTTTACATTAAAAGCTAATTAAAAATATGTCAAATAGGCAATACAATCTCAGCCCTCTATAAGCAAAAACGTCTTAGCTGTGAAAAAACCGCAGCAATTCGAAGATTTGTACCCACCTGGAAACATATTATATATTACAGAGACGGATTCTTTTCCTTTAGGGTAAGCAGGAAAACTTTCAAAATTTTTTTTAACTGTAATGAGGTAAGTTAGTTTTTTGTGACTTATTTAAATTCAGAAGTATTTTAACACACTGAATTTGTTTCATTTCAGCCATAAGAAACCAAAATACAAAGGTGAGCCACGATGGACACTACGGTGGGCCCTTCGGTCTGAATTTAGAGAATTGTTAGTGTCCAGGCGAATGGTTTTGGATCATATTCCTTTCAGAATGTACAAATCCTTGCAGGACTTCACTGTAAGGTTTAATGATAGATTTGGTTGTGACTTAACAAATAATGCTCCTGTGATAACCAATGTTTTTAAAAAGAAACCCAAGTCTTAATATGTACTTTGGGAAACTTCGGATCTTGTGATACTTCCTCCTGAAATACATTTAGTACAATACTTTAAGTAATTATTAATCATAATATATTCTTAATCCACACTACTGATTACTTGTTTCGCATTGTGTACAAACAATTTATTAACAATGACTACACTGTTCATCAATGTTCCACTATTATGTTCTTTCATCTTCCCAGCATTATTAATATTAGTTATATTACTACATCCTATAATTAATGAATCCTTGTGTGCAGCTTTTGTAATGCAAATGTACGGAAAAGGGGTAAAACACTTTTTGCACTGTGAAATAAAGAAATAAAAATGACAAATCTAGTAAATAGTGCCTGATGCCTCTAATTACAAGCTGAAAGCATGTAGTGATAATTTGCACGTAATGTGTAATCTGTATGCGCAAATTATACCATTTAATGATTTGTTGAATAAATAACCTAAACTTACAAAAAGTGTACTCTTCATTTAAAATTATTTTCCAAAAGAAAGAGCCAAGAATAATAAATCCTCGTAGGTATGCCATGTCCAGTGCTGTAGGTGAGAAAGTGTAAAATATCGTCCTAATAGTGCCAATTGCAAGTGTTAATAAACTACAATACAAATATTATTATAATATCCTTCATTACTATAATATCCTTAAACAAGAATCTAGCATTCTAAAGGACAGTTTCTTCCAAAGCAGCAGCAAGCTTTCCTTTCGTTTTCTCTAAATTTTAACGCAAACAATTAAATTGCCTTCTAACTCATATTTACGATAGCTGACACTAGCAACTAGCAAGATAGCTAGTCCGTCGTGCTTCTCAAACATTATTTTCGTCAAGAAACTAGAAACGTAAATGATCGCATCAGCTTACAACGTATTATTAGAGATACATTACGTACATTGTTACATCAAGGCATCAAGAGATGGTAAACAATTTTTATTTGTCTCTCTCAATAAAAATGTGATAATGTACATAACTCTTAACTTTTATCTTTCAAATTTTACAAAAAAGCAGTTTTATACTCAGTTCTCATGAATATTTACAAATTTAAATCCAGTTTGCATAAAAACTTTACACCGTGACTTACCACCTTTTCACTTCAACAGGAACTAACTCATTTTAATTACCTTTATTGCAGTAAATATCATTTATTACCTGGACAAGGTAGGAGTAAAAGTTTTGTAGTCCTTGTAGATTAAAAAAACAATCATAATTTCTAGTTATTTCATGAAAAAACCTGTATGGTTTTTATGACTTATTTAGTTCTACGTTTTCAGGTTGTCTGTCTGTCACTTATATTAAGTGAACATAACTCTAGAAATTTTTGATAGTTTTTGTTGAAACTTTCAGTAGGTCTTCTTGGGTGGGACTATCAAAAATTATCCATTTGTCACCCGAATAAGACATCGAAAAGCAATAAAAAATTAAAATAAAATACGTTAACCATACATACGCGGGTATTAAATAAAATACTTTAAAAATCTCTTTTGTTTCATTTCCGCTACATGTGTTATATGCGTTTTGCAATAGTTTATGAACCTAAGGAAGTTTCTCTCTTGCTGTAACTGAACTGAACTATAGTATAATACTGATTAATTGGTTTTGAATATTCAACAATATTTTTTTATCTAGCAACAAGAATGAAGTGTCTAGAAGGAATGCAACAAGTAGCATTCATAGTCCAAATGGATTTCTTTACGTTTTATGTTACATTTATAGCTTAAGGTCTAGTATGGGATTGTGTGATGACAGGTGAGCTCTACTGCTCAAACTTATAAAATATACGCACTAGTATTTGTGCTGAATTCCATTATTTTGTACTTCAGATATTACGTAAACTCTGGTTTGAGGAGAATTGCCGGAATGTGTTAACAATTTTGTGGTTCTCCATTCTGTGACACGCTGCCTGACAGGTAGTGTAATGAAGTCACCCTTATAACGAACAAAAGGAAACACCTCTGGTCCTTTGCACTAGATTCTTGTGATACTATGCCAAACCATAGACTAGATGACTAGACAAAGGAAACACGCTAATCGTAAATCTCACATTGCGGTTAGAAAAATAATATTGTATTAATTCAGCAAGCCAACTAAAACACGTTCTCTCTTTCTTTATTTGATTACTTCATTAGAACAAAAGCTCCCTATCAACCTAATTGCACGTAGGCCAGGTAAAACTAGATTGTCCGTCGCTTCCGTAATATTTATTGTCCATATACCTATTCGGATAACCACCAAGCCCATACAGTTTCTAATGTGTGTAAATGCGAAATGAACTACACACAATACTAAATAAATTAACAAAATATTAATTAAACTACTCACTTTGATTCTTTATGGTGCATAAAACTTTATTTGATACAAAAAAGGTTCATTTATTATGTATATTTGATTTCACATATTTTAATATTCCTTTTTAGTGCTCATTATTGGTATCAGCAACTTATAGAATTACTTATTAGCAGTATAGGTTTCAGCTACACCCTAAAATATACTATGTAGATGCTTCATGTAGCATTAGTAATCATAAACGGTAATATAAACATAATTTATGCATAGTGGTAGTAGTAATACTTCTGCATCTCAGGTTCATATAACGATCTCGTGAAGCCGGATATTGAAACTTTTAGAAAGAGGGACCTTTGCACTTGACTTGATAATGATTACGCATAGATAGGATTGATTTAACGATTTTCTTACGAATTAACGTATTTAATAGGATTTTTGCTTATCTGCGGATCTGCAGTACCTACATATTCGCTTACACAATATTTCTTTTCCTCGTATTATTACTTATCTCATAAGTTCATATTGTTAAAAGAATAGAGTGGTGGAGACAGACAAGTAGTGCTATTAACGCAAAAGCTACACTGACAAGTCAAGAAACCTCACTTTGAGTCTTGTCAAATTTCTCTGCATGCATTTGGTAAACATTTTGCATGTACGGTAAACAAACGTGTAACCGTACCTAATAAATGCATACATATTTATGTATTAAAGTGTGTAGGTTCAGTCAGTAGACCAGGTTGGTAGGCAAACTACACAAGTACAACAGATCCTGTTCATTTTATAACGTAGTAAAAGGTTAAAATACACTTTAGCTGTAAACACTTAAGTGGGAAGGAGTATTCAGTGTTGACTGTCATTTTCATTTGGTATGTAATGCAAAAAAGGTATTTACTTAGGTAAAGTGTACGAATGTAATAAACACATGCATTTCGTAGAGGAGTCGGATGTTAATGGCAAACATGGATATAGAAAAGTTAGTGCAACTATGCAATGGCTGATTAAATGATTAGAAACTCACTGGGAAACCAGAAATTCTAGATTCTAGACTCTTTGGCTAAGAGACACAATATCTGAGTAATAGAAGAGAATACTTACGGCAAAAAATATGATTTGTGTAAGTGTAGCAATAATATAAGCACAATTCACTTATGCACAGTATGGTAGGACACGTAGTTCTGTAATGCTATGATGAGCGGAAGTTTACTGACACCCAGCGAGTATCTTCTGCCAAGAAACTTCCTTTAGGTTGGATAATGATTACAGTTGGAGAGATAGTATTATACGATGTAATAAGTTACCTACGCACGCATGAAATAATGGCTCTAATAGAGAAAAATGCAAAAGATCAATTTTAAGAAGGAAAGAGTGACTCTTTGTTTACCATTAACTGACTCCGTAGTGAATTAAGGAGTACATGGTACGAGCATACGTAATTAATTCAAATTATGCACGTACACAGCACTTTTTACCTTATTTACCATTTTATTCACAATCGTAGATAGATTAGAAAAGAAAGAAGCACCATTTACTTATTATGCGAACACTCATTATACTATAAATTCTACAGGTTCGCTAATGTTATGAATTATGAGCATAAAGCTTTGATTTCAAATCTATTTACTTCTCATATCAGTGTATTTCCATAATTTCACAGTTGATTCGTGCTTCCCAAAAAGCAATCTATCACCAATATCATTTCTGTCATCGTCGTGGCTTGTATTTGTTCATCGTAACATGTGCTGAGCTATAATATGACAGAACAGACCCAATGCATTTGAATGAACATCCTACATATCTATACCATCAACAATACATTATTACTTAGGGTACGGCTCTTTTCCTGTATGCTTCGTATACTCGAATGGTGTAAGTTGCAAATTCGCCAGAAGCATTCCGTATGTTTTTTCAGTGTTAGCTAATAGAGTGAGGCATGTCATGTCATATGAACTCTTGAGAGCACAAAGGTAAATCAACCACAGAGCATGCAGTGCAATATTAACCAAATGAAAAGTGAGATTGTTAGGTCACCTCACTTGAGCGCTCGTAATTGACAGGTAAATAAAAGCGACCCGTTCACTACACCAGCCGATCAGTTATACAATAACTTCTCTTGTGAGCACATCAGAACAAAGATCTTTTCTGAAAGTAAAAGATCAAAATGGGGAAATTTTTGGTGAGTTTGCGGATTACATTGTTCAGTGCCTGTTGTAGAATATGTGAAAAGTGCGTTTACTTAGGAAAAATAGTATAAATTTTTAGAAATTTTAAATGAAGGAAATAATTTTGTTGTTTTTAGGTATGTGTGTTGGTAGCCACTGCTGGAGCAATGGTAGCAGCACAATCGCCTTACTACAGAGGAACGTCCTACCGGGGACTCGCAAGGGATATTACGGATTACGGACTTTTTAAATTAATGTCCGCAATTCAAGGAGGAGGACGAGGACACAGGGAGCTCCTTGGAGCTGCTTCTAGCATTCGCAATTCTCTTTTGAATCCTTCCAGTAGTCCGTACAGCAGTCCATACCAACAAGGTAAAGAATACGGATTTTTAGCTCCTCCTCCCAGAGGATCTAAATCTTACTACTACAATCCTTCCCTTCGTGCGCAAAGACAAAGACCAGGACCTGATATTTTGAAAGATACCTACATTATTTCTGCCTCGGGAGGAAGTAGTACGAAATCGAAGAGTCCTTACTCTTTTAGTGAAGCTGTGTCTTCTTCTGGACCGACTGAATATTCTCCTTCCAGTTCGGAGGAGTATTCCCCTTCTCCATCTCCCAGTAGTAGGCCTTCTGCATATTCCTCTCCCACTTCGGCAACTAATGTTTATTCTTCCGACTCACCCGATTCCTCCTCAGTTTATTCCTCCTCTCCGTCATCTCCCTCTTCTGAATATGCCTCTGCTTCTAGTCAGTCGTCCCCACTCCCACCACCTTCCTCCACTGTGACCGTCACCTCGGACACACCTTTGTCTCTGGAACAAATTGTAGCCAAAGCTGCTCAGGAGCAACACCAAAAGGTTTTGGCTCGTGAACAACAGGCACATCCTGGTGCTCAAGTGACTCACCAAGTTCGTTTGGCTCCCCACTACCAACAACAATCCCAACACGGTAGTCTTCCTCAACAATACCAACAAATTATTGTACAGGGGCAACCTGGACAACTCCCCCCACAATACAGTCCACAGCAATTCGCCGTTCAAGGGGGACATGGACCTCATCCACAACAAATCTTACTCCGCGGTCCTCCTCCACCACAATTCGGAGGCCCAGGTGCTCCTCAAATGCAACAAATCATAGTTCAAGGACCTAACGGTCAACCAATGCTCCTCCACATCCCACAGGGTCAGCCTCAAATTCAATACGTTCCTGGAGGAGCTCAACCACAACACCAACCAGGTCAACAAATTCAATATATTCAAAGTCCACAGCAAGTGAGAATTGCCCAGCAACCTGGACACCCTGGACAACCTCAATTCGTTCAGTACCAACCACAAGGCCTACCTTTTGGAGTTCCCGGACAACAATATGCAGGCCAACAAATCTACACTCTACCCGGCCCTCATGGATTTTTCCCACAACAAGTTCCCATCGCACCTGAGGGACTTTTGGGGCAACCACAATTTTCTCTCCCCCAACAAGAACAACAACAAATTCAAACTAACCAAATTTACAACCAACAACAGCAACAACAATCACAATCCGGAGAACAGTCAACCAGCAGCAGTGAACAGTCAGAACAAATTGCATCTGCCGAATCTTCTGTCTCTGTGTCCACAGTAGAGGCTCCTTCAGCTTCGGCTAACCCAATGTCTGGAGGAAGTGACGACGCAGTCACCGCTGCTCTTTTGCACTCACACAGGGAATATTCAGAACCCGTACACAAAATATAACCCCTTAATTAACAACTAAGACTGTGCATTTAAAATTACCTTTTTGTTAAAGCTATTAGTTATAATTTCTAGTTAAAAATAAAATACCCTTATTTTTATACTTTTGTTGCAGTAGTAAATAGATCTGTAGTAAGTATGGAACAGCAAAATAGCTTACACAAAAGTCCAATTTTATGTTTTTGCAACAAATGGGCTAAGCTACTTAAACCATACAATGTTCCATTATTAGCAAAATATTTTAATGTTTTAATTTTTTAATTCATTGAATTGAAGAGTACCTGACCTGAATGTGGGATGAACTGGTGTTTGCATTGTATAGTCATAGAATGACCATTTAAACTGAATGTAATAGAAATTTTAGTTCCTTTTCGTTGTAAAATCTGAAATGACTATCCAGTTAGTCTCCCCAATCCCCAAGTCATGAAGTTATCTGGCATCATTATCGAAACAGTATGCAAGGTTTAATTTCAAAAATTACTAACAAAAGCCATGAATGTGATGTGAATGTGAATAATAACAAGAGCCTGAGTGCTGTAAAACTGGAATGCATGACTTTTGGATGTTCAGAAGAGTGAGTGCACGATTTTAATTAATTTTCTCTTTGTTTGTAAATGCGTAGGTGTATGTTGTTTAAATTAGGTTTTCCATAGCATGAGAGACTGTCCGAGTGTTAAATGTTGGTTTGCTTGTTGAAAGTGTGTGTGATTTTTTTAAATCGTTGATTTGATTCCTCAGTACCCAAACTGAAAAATAACACTAGTTTGTATATTTCTCTACCCCTTACCTTAATTAATAACTGGTTAATAAACTGTTAATTGTCAAATGCATTTGATAATTGAATCTGTAATTATTTACTATCAGCATTTAAAATATCAAAATTATCATCAATCAGGCAATTGCGTAAGACTATAAAGATTATCTTTCATAATCTCTCTGAATTTTCATAATTAATGTACTTACTCTCAACTTCCAACTTCCTGTGTACAAAATGTAAGCTAATAAAAACAAGTTCATATTGAATTCACGGAGCATCGATGCATATGTCGAATAAGAGGTTCTCTTGCAAGTACATGATAATGATAACACCCATTAAACAAGTACCTGCTACATTAGACCGTAATTATTATTACATAGCGAGCGATGGCCACTTTCTATTTTCACTTTCGATGTGCAGTCAGTCAATCTGAAGAAAATATCCTGAAAAGATGTAGCCTCCTCGACCGGGAGCTTGTACCAATGAAATATTACGGTATACCGGTATACGTAACATTATTATGCATTTACTTTAGAAAATTATATCATGCAGTCTTTGTACAGAAAACAGACAGAACAGGACGGCAAATAATTACAGTATGAAATAAATGAGAACAACTTTCCACAAAATACAGGTAATATTATTAAGAAGGTGCACTATGTAATATTCTGAACATGTCTGTTGTGTGTTGACTTTAAAGTGCAACTGTGTGAGTAGCATTTGATTGTGAGTCATAAGACGTAATCGTGTAATATATGCTGCTCTGTGGAATATAATGCTGTAATATTTTCCACAAAAACAAAGTCCAATTGAGCGTGATTTTAGTTTTCCTGTTAGAAATGGCATTCCCTGGGGCAACTGTTCCTTTATTCTTCATTATGTAAAGTACACCAAATATTTTGCCAGTATTTATTGTTAGCTTTGTGTGGGTTTGACTTTTGCATAGTCAATTTCAAGAATAAGAGAAGAGAGTGTTAATCAATTGTGAAAACTCAGTGACTGTGTTTAGCTACAACTGAAAACACAATTATCTCAATGACCATAAAGCATCCGACAGATAAGGTTATGGTTGCGTACATTGTAAACTCTAAATTGCACCCGTTTATATGTACCTAGACCTAGGCGTAAGCCACATGTCTAAAAAGGAAAAATTGGAAATTATACAATATTATATAAACATGGCACATGGTTATAATGTGCTTGTCCTGTCAGACTGAGTATATTCATTCCAAACTCTCTATCTTTAAATAATGCTTCCTAACCGGTTCTGTTAGCAGGTACAAAATATACATCTTGTTTACTTGACGGCTTATTTACAATACATCAACTATGAATTTTTACACCATCGTAGACTTGGTCTTAGTAAACTGATAAATGGCATGAATGAAATATATCAGTAAATGCAGATAGCGCCGATTCTGTGAAGAAATCAAAAGATTGTTCTACATTTTCGGAACTGAAATCTGAAATAAAACTTTTTACTACTCGCTTAATTTTCTCTTACATTGTTGCTTAAACAGTAACATCATAAATATAGTTATGATCTGCATAGATATGAAAATAAATACACTTCACATTATTACATACGAGAATCGGCATTTCTTACTTAATTTATGATTTAAGATTTACTGAAGGAATTACAGAAATGCAATAGGTAGGTAGGAGTTAGGTTAAAAAATGATTTCCTCGTAGGATAACGCATTGTTTATCGAATTGAAGTTAAAAGGGAAATCTGTCTGACAGAAACAGGACTGCATTTATAGAAATCAGAAACGAGGATATTGACAATGCATTTACAATTTACACAAGTAAACAAATCGAGGAATATTTATGTGACACTCCTCTGTACATTTACTACTTCTGCATATTTACACTCATCACTGCCTTTGTCATTCGATTTGTCGCTTCCATGCATTTTATTGAACATGGAAACCAGTCTGTCCATTGTTACATATTCAGATTGAAAAAAGCACTTTCCTTACCTACACGATACCATGACCAACTTGGTCGTGATCTTGCCCTGTGTGAGTTGTGCATGTCTTCAACACTCTTTACGGTACTACTACCTTTTAAATACGTTACTCTAAAATTATTGCGCTTCATTACCAGACGATAATAAATCTAGTATTAATTTGATAGCCATGCTTATAAAGGCTTTCAATTAACTCTTATCCCTTTATCATAAAAACTGAATGTTCAACTTTAAAAGGTGATAAAAAACTTCCTGACTATTACTTCCATAAAAATTATGTGTAACAAAAATTAAGAAGAATGTAGGATATCCGTTTTTCACTGCAACTTTGTGGTACTTTCATTTACTCTGACGTTGACCTTTATGACACATGGAGTATATTTTATGCAAATGATTCCTCATTCTGTTCATATTGACTTTTGGGAAATATGAATTAATGACTTTAATGTTTAGGCAGGTTCATTGTGCGTTAATTCTTTATTTTTTATTACAGAAAACTTTTCTGTTGACAATACTTAATACATAAGTTATTTTCTTCCATGATTTGACAAATATGTACGTAGTGGTAATTTCTACCTGTAGGAAATGATATTATCTGACTGAGTTTCTTGTGGAAATATTGACGAATAATATCACATAACAATTTTATAATGTCTTTCTTAATTTATTCATTAATTTTACAGCCTTTTAGGTAAAGGGTCATCCTATTATGTGAACTCTTCAATAGTTTTCGCTGAATATGTAATCTGTCTGCTATCTCGTTTCTCTTCGTGAATTTACGCACCCTGTCATTATAATTACAAGCATCACGATAGTATCCAATCCACCACTGTTATCAACTCTAGAAGAATGATTCAGGTTTTGTTCTAACACCTAGAGGAACTCTGACTGACGATGATGAATCATTTACTCTTCTGAGTCTTTTTGCTGATAAGCAGCAGATATGAAAAGTGTTGATGTCGCTGTCGCTTTTAATCTTTTGCCTTATATTTCCATCACTTGAGCTGCTGAGCTAATTGCTATAATATGTGTAACTAGTTACGTTACTAGATTTCATAACTTTCTTTATCTTTTGGCTGGAGTTACGAATCCTTTGTTACTGTTAATATTGCCAATTATACATTACTTCCGGTATTTCCTGTAGTTTTTGTGTATACTAAAGTCTTAGTTGGCAACAGTAAGTAGTAACTCATTTTATCATTTACGTGAAAAACGATTACTTCCAAAAGTCGTTATAATTATTATTTCATTTCCCTTTCCATGTTGTAATGTAAACACATTACTATTGTTTTTCTGCTGCAGTTATTATCTAACATTATAATTATGTGATAACTTCTGGTATTAACTTGTCAGAGAACGTGATTATTTTTATGTCGTGTTTGTAGATGGAAAATCTTCTGTACATTTTCGTGACTGAAACTTTGGGAATTAAAAAGCTTTTCTTTGTTTTGTCAAAATATATCACTCGCACGAATGTTTTCATACTTTTTCAATGTATTGCTTGTTCATAACTTGTAGTCCATGAAACCTCTTTTGTGAGTTTTTCAGAAAATTTCTTGTTCATGTTCCAAATCAAGGTTTGGAAATTAGTCGGATGATGTGACATCGATTCTTTTCTTAAGAGTGTGATATTCTTGACGACAGCCTGACAACTGCGGACTATCATATTCGCTGTTAAAACCGATTTTGCAAAAAAAGCTTCAGCCTCGTAAGGGTTATACTTACAGATGTAAAAGAAATACTAAAATGACCGCATAAATCTGTACTACAAAGTTACTCCTCGTTTTAGCTATACAAACACCTCTGGATTAGAAATAAAAAATCAATTGTGAGAGCTTTTGATAAACCTGTTACAAATAATTTTCTATCTCCATCCAAATACGTTTGTATCCCTTAAACGAGGAGTAACTTTGTAGTACAGATTTATACGGTCATCCTAGTATTTCTTTTACATCTGTAAGTATAACCCTTACGAGGCTGAAGCTTTTTTTGCAAAATCGGTTTTAACAGCGAATATGATAGTCCGCAGTTGTCAGGCTGTCGTCAAGAATATCACAACCTTAAGAAAGGTGCTAAAATACAAATGATCATTTTTTAAAACAGCTGAATCAAAATCACTTTGACCAACAAACTAAAACCAAGGGAACTTTTTTGAGGATAATTTGTTCATATCTGAAAAATTTTAATACTGCAAATAAATAATCAAGATTTATGTCATCTTATCGCTTAATTAGGTTTAGGGTCACTGTAATAGCGAACAATTCTGTGCTTCAACAGGGTAACCTGAATTACACTAATGAAACACTTGTAAGCGGCAGACACAAACATACGGTTTTGCACAGGAAATAAAAAAGAATATTTTTTGCCTGTACTACTTACTAGTACAAACTTGTGAAACTACTAAAACTATTATAATATTGTTTTCTAGCATTAGTAATAAATAAGTATTAACGTATTCCTTCCCACAGTTAAATCAACAATGATATTAGTTGCATGAAACGCCATATTAAGTGTATCTCTGTGATGGTTATCAACTTTTGACTTTGACACTTGGATATACTTGAATACTGCAATGTCTTAGAATTTCGGCAAATATATGTTCAAAATGAGGTTATCTAAATGTGAAAAATTCCTGCAAAGTAAATGTGCTAACTGCTCATTGTCTTTTAGCAAGAAGAACCTCAGATTTGCAAATGTAGACTATGGTTCAGAAAGTTGTGCAGTTTTCGAAGTAATTTCATATCTTTACGGAATATCTATTAACAACTTACGAGATAAGTTGGTTTCTTACTTCAATGAAGTTGTTAGGAATTATGCGGATAATTTTTTGTCCAAAGAAAACGAAACGACGATTTCTGATTTTTCTACGTGCCCTGGGTTTGTCCTTTGTAGAAAATGTGCTTCTGTAATGACACAGATGTACAAATACCATAAAATATTCAATGAACTGTCGGAAAACGATTCCTTTATTTCAGAAATTTTGAAACGAGATCTCACCAAAGATTTTGATCTATTCAAGGATATTAAACCAGAACCAGTTGAATTTTTGTCGGAAAATGAAGATGAATATATTTTAGATAATGAAAACGAAATGTTGCAGTTTTCGGACAGTGAAAAAAATAATAATTCTAAGCTTGGCAAAACACAGAGTTCCGTAAAGTCCGAAAAAGGTAATAATCAGAAGATAAAATAGTAATAATAAGGTTTTTCATTATGCAGTTTCAGTTTCCCACAACTGTTTTTAATCATCGCTGAATGTATTATTTTAAAGGTGGGATTGGCCAAGTACTTTGTGAATAAGCTTAATTAATATTGACCAAACTGTAGAGCCCACCTCTAAATCAGCGACGTCCTGTGAGGAAATTTCTAAGGTTTATTGGACCATTATGAAAAACCTTAATTTTGTATGATCAACATGAAAGATGAAAGATCCCATTACATAAAAATTTGATTTCTGGGTTTTTCATTTAATAGAAGAAGTAGCATGCAATAAAATTGAAAATCAACGAATGACTACTAGAAGAATGACAAATATTCAAGGGAATTCCACTGCAAGAAATACTAGTCACAACCGTGAATTCGAATCATCATCAGATGAAAGCGAAGAAGAAAATGAAGTGGAACATTTTTCAAAAATCGAATTTTCTGATTCTGACTACAGTCCAGGTATAAATGTACTAAATACCATTTAATTATTTCACCTTTTTTTATTTGGAAATCTGATCATAGTTTTAATTTTAAATATTAATAGATTTAATAGGTACCAAAAAGAGAAAAGGTGCACAATATAAAAAGAAATGTTCAAAGCATTTTGGAAAAGAACTGTTAAAAACTGAAACTTCAGAAGTAGAATCGTCGACTTTGACTGAAACAAAAGTTGCTACAACAGGGAAAGAAAAATCCGCGGTGGGTAATTCTCAATCTCAAAGTTTTGGGTGCAGCGTATGTTTTGAAGAATTTCCTACAAGTCATCAAATGAAGTGGCATAAATTGACGCATTTTGGTGAACCTGTAGAAGTGTCAAAACACGTTAAAGGTCCTCCCTATTTTTGTCCGAAATGTAACAAGTCGTACAAGGCGCTAACCTCGTTGCAGTTTCACGCAATGAGGAAACACAAAGTTAAAATTCCGAATAAGCTGGAACATGTTTCATTGGGATGGGACTGTGACGATTGTTTGCTTTCCTTCTCCGATGTCGTAGAATTGAAACAGCATTACGAGTCGATCCACAACAAAAAATTCTTTTGTAAGTACTGTTATATTTCGTTTGGGGAAGAGAATTTGCTGCGTTCCCATTTGGCCGAAGCACACAAAAAATTAAAGGTGGATATAAAAGCGTTCTGTAAAAGTACTACGTTTTCAAAACAACGTTCAAAATTGAAATCCCGAATTTCTAAAAGACCAGTTCTACATTATCCATGCAAAAAATGTGGGAAAGTCTTTTCAACGCCCTACAAAAGAAAGGCGCACAAGATAATTCACGTCGAAGGCGTTACCCAAAGCACGCAAATTGTAAACGGTCCCCCATTTGAATGTCCCACGTGCAAAAAATCGTACTCGTCCTTTCTCTGTTTCAATGAACACTCATTAATTCGACATAAGCTAAAGTACCCTTCCCCTGTTACAGGAAATTGCTCTAAATGCGATGTTTCTTTCAGTAACATTAACGATTTAGAAAATCACAGTCGTTCTGTTCATGGAATTGAGTATTTTTGCCAGTATTGTAGAAAGTGTTTTCTGACATCAGCTGCTCTTCAGATTCATGAAGCTTCGCATGAAGAAAAGGCCAGTAAATACGTAAATGCGGACATAGCCCCACAAGACGATAAAGAAATGACTAGTAACACTAATGTTCCTAAATCTTTCCAGTGTAGAAATTGTAAACAAGTTTTTGAAACGTACAAGTTGGCCAAATTGCATGAACGGATGCACAAAACTGGGGAAATTCCTCGTCCTGGACTCACCTGTGAAGTTTGCGGTAAATGGTTCAAAAATTCTAGCAATTTCTACTCACACAAACTGAGTCATTCCAATGTCAAACCACACATGTGTGACAAGTGCGGTCGTTCATTCAAACACAAAAATCTTTTCATTCGTCACGCAAATGATCACGAAGAAATGGAAAATGGGGTTCGTCCTGAATGCAAAGTGTGTGGCAAGTCTTTCAGACATTCGTCATCCCTTCGAAGACATAAGAGTAGATTCCATACAGGCAAACGTAAACCAGAGTGTCCTTTATGTCACAAAGGCTTTAGCAACCCATACAATGTCAGAGTTCATTTAAAAATTTGTAAAGCAGCCAACCCAAGTCCCGATGCTGACACTAATGCAGACCTTACAGATAATAACATTAATTAAGACGGGTACAAGGTCCCACGTATTATTCATAAAAGTATTGACATAATATGATTCTTCCCCTTTGCAGCTATGACTGATAGAATTAGAATAATTGCTGTTTGGGAATATTTGTAAACTATGTTGTAACAACATTGCAGGTACTTTTATGCTGAAGTTATCACAATTTTACAAACGCACATCCAAGTGAGAAAATAGACAAGTTTTCTACTTGTCCATGCTTCAAAGGCAAAATTGTATTGTAATCCCATTTAGAATTTTACTTGCTATTCCCATTTCTAATTTAATTTTCTTAATTACCCAAAAATACGTTTACTTTTGTAGATATTGCAAGTATTGATTATGTAGTAAATGTAGGCATAATTTATTTTATTACTCTTAATGCACTTGGACAATCAATTATCAAATACATATGGATTTTTCACAAACTTTAGCAAAGCATATCCTATGATGCTGGACTTTTGGCCAACCCTGTATTTACATAAAATAATTACTATCAAAACAATTTTCACGCGCCCCTAGCTACAGGGGTCTAAATTATCTATGCACCCGAAATACGATATTAGGAAACCCGCTAAAAATAACTAATTCTTGAGTTACTTAATACTGTTAAAAAAATATGCTTGTTACTTTACTACCATTGTTAGCAAGAATTTGCAGTCAGATGTAGATAATAAATGCAGCGAAAAGGGAATAATATTTTGGTGCCCAGCATATTTTGGTGACTACATAATTTTATTTAAATACACGAGAAGATATTTAAGATATTTAACATACAATACATAGGAGGTACTTTAATAATTATGGCAATAGTGCAAAACACGCATCAAAAACCAACATAAGAATTCTTTAAATTCTAAGCACATACTAGAGCGTTGCCGGGGCGCAATTTTCGGCGCCTATGCCCGCCCATGCCCATTAACACTTGACATTAGCGCCCATGCCCAGCCCATCCGCATTTTTCTTGCACCCATGCCCGCCCATGCCCATTTCGAGTTAAAGGAACCTGCCCATGGGCGCCCATGGGCGCCCATCAAACTGTACAAAGTACACAAAACTTGAACACCGCGCGAAAAATTAAGCCCTCATTCCAACAAAGTCGGGTTGTTTGATTGCATTGCATTTTTATTTGCATTTACTCTTTTACTCTCAGATTTGCAATCATGACGATTCAAGGAGTGAGTCCTTGTTGAAGACTTATGTGTGCACAGCATAATAATCCTTGCAAGCAACGAATGGCAACTTTTGATTTTCTAAGTAAACAAAATAAAACTTTTCCGAAACAGCTGATCGGGACCCTTTTTCATCCTTTTTATTAGTTGTATTGCTTCATTTTTCTTGCGCAAAAGTTTTTCTGTCGTCCTCTCTTAAGGCATAAGCCCTTTGTACTACTTCATTGGGGACTGACTCGGCGCCGAGAAGATTTAACCCCGAGGGGGACAAGAACAGTCGACTCATTATATTGAGTGTTTCTTGAACGAGAAGTCTGTACACAATGTGTAATGTAGTTAGTAAACAATCTAAACAACAATTTAGGTATCAGTTGTCGACATTGTCGAGCTGTTCTTCTCCTTCCGCTTCGCAATATTTTGTAATTCGCTCGCATAGCAATTATTGGTATGACGCAGCATTTTGTCTTATATGTGTATGTATTTGTATTGTATACTTGTAAAATTGTATTGTTGGAAACCGGAATTCCTACTGGCTGATGAGCGCTCATGGGCGCCCATGCCTTTGCCCATAGATTTTCGAAGGCGCCCATGCCCGCCCATGCCCATTAATCCAAAAATTATGAGCGCCCATGCCCGCCCATGCCCATTTGGGCTGCCCATGCCCCGACAACGCTCTAGCACATACCAACGAAGTAACTTTAAATGCATTCATTAAAAGGATTAGTTATAGGCAAATCACTGACGTTGTTTTCATTATAGGGCCAATACTTCCAATAGCAAGACTTCAACTTACGTAATTGTTGGTCTTTAATGGCTATTATTTCGTAATCAGCTCATTTCTAAGTGTTTTAAGGAGGGGTTTACACTTGAATTTTGATGATGTCAGTGCAAGGGGGGAAATGGTGTATTTCAAAAAGTAGTGGAATAGACCCACAAGGAGCTCTGAAATGCAGTTTGTCTCTGTTTTCCCATTTGAGACTCACTCCTGCACGCGCTTCCCTCGACCATAAAGTATTATCTTCTATGTAAAACTCCACTCGATTCTGTACATATTTACTCCGTTGAAGGTTTTATCACATTGCCATATACTTTACTCTATGACAAGCTCCTTTACATGAAATTTGCCGACGTTTTCGAAAAAATATGATTTTGGGATTTTGAAGCAATGTACGCGTTTCAAAAAATGTTAAAAAAAGAGAAAAAAATTTAGCAGCGGTTATGAGGTCGCTTTTTTTGAATTTCAGTTTGCAACTATGTAAGAAAAATAGAAATACATGTTTTCAATGTATTTAGCTTACTCCTAAGAACCCCAAATATTTCCTCCTTAAAAAGCATTTTTGAAAATCAAGCCCTCATAGCCGCTAGAAAAATTTGCGGCGATTTCAAAAATGTCTACCCCAAAACTCTCCGTTTAGCCATTCTCCCCCAATCAGGGATTTTAAAACCCAATACCCCTCCTTAACTTCACATATTTTTGAAAATTATATTTATCCTCGTAAGTTTTCTTACTTTTAATGATTGGATGTTAAAGAATGATATTTGCAGTACTAATAAGGGTTTACATTTTTCAGTAATCACGATAACTTTTGCATTGTTCTTCAATTGGTGCCTCAAATAAAAGTTGAAGGCAGCTAATGTAGGCGTTTCTAAGTCAGTAGAGCAACCCAGCACCAAGTTCTGTTATTGGAAGTATTGCCCTAATGAAAACAATGTCAGTGATTTGCCTATAACTAATCCTTTTAATGAATGCATTTAAAGTTACTTCGTTGGTATGTGCTTAGAATTTAAAGAATTCTTATGTTGGTTTTTGATGCGTGTTTTGCACTATTGCCATAATTATTAAAGTACCTCCTATGTATTGTGTGTTAAATATCTTATGGTTCTTCTCGTGTATTTAAATAAAATTATGTAGTCTTATCTTGTGCTGGGCACCAAAATATTATTCCCTTTTCGCTGCATTTATTATCTACATCTGACTGCAAATTCTTGCTAACAATGGTAGTAAAGTAACAAGCATATTTTTTAACAGTATTAAGTAACTCAAGAATTAGTTATTTTTAGCGGGTTTCCTAATATCGTATTTCGGGTGCATAGATAATTTAGACCCCCGTAGCTAGGGGCGCGTGAAAATTATTAGTATAGTATTTCTTATATTATACACTAAGAACCAGAGTCAACCCGACATCGCCTATTACATAAGAAAGACCCTTTACATTGGAAAGACACGGTTTAAGTTACATTGCTGTACTAGTATCTAGGGTAACAATATTTTTTATCAGACGAATCGTACTAGGGATTTCACAAATGTTCAATATGGCTAATATTGTTACCCTAGATACTCACATATTAATGTGTGTTGTACCCTGTCTTTCCAATGTAAATTGTCTTTCCTATGTAAAAGGGGATGTCGGGTTGACCCTGGGCCTTAGGGGCCTTCCATAAAGGACGTCCGCGATTTTTGGCCATTTTTAGACCCCCCCTCCCCCCATTGTCCACATTTGTCCGAATTTCAGTACCCCCCACCCCCCTGTGGACGTCCAGTACCTCAAGTACAAAATACATAAAATAAACATGCATGGAGCGACAAACTCAAACTTTTTGTTGCTTATTTTTAAAACAGCATAAATATTCAGTCAAGAGTGAAAACGATAATGCACCTGTCGTCTCAAAAGTACATTGATGAAGTGCTGTAAATTAGCAATTATTGCAGTGGGTAATGTCAAAATTTACTGAAGCTAGACTTGTTTTGTCTTGATCTGAGTGACTAAAGTTTCATTCTAGGCAGTAATTGTAAAATTATGCTTACTTTTCTGCAGAACACTAATAATAGGGAAACAAATCAAGTCAATATGATTACCGATATTTAAGAAAGCATTTATTAAATTAATATCTTAATCACATGGATAAAATCAAGGGAATCATACATTTAAGCGACGCCGCTTTATTATTTTGTGTAAATATTATTTACTTTTATTGAATAGTTGTAAATTGAGAGTTTTGAGAAAATATATTATTTTGTTGGAATATTTGCTTACTATTTATGCTGGGATAATTGAATTTAATTGTCTACGAACTATTCGGACGTCCGGTGTCCCTAGACCCCCCTCCCCCTATGTCCCAATGTGTCCGATTTTGCTTGACCCCCCCTCCCCCCATTAAGCCGGACGTCCTTTATGGAAGGCCCCTTACTGTATAACTCTGAGGCACATTCATTCCTAGTGTAGGCTTTACACTCTTTTCAAATGACATTGAAAAGAGTGTAGGGTCTTACTCGCAGTAACTAAGGGAAACAAAGTCAAAATTTAGGGGCATTAATTAAGATTTTAGCACGCGCGTTACAATGCACAAGTATAGGTAAATGCATTGCGGACATTGAAATGTACCATTTCATTCGTAGGTACAAAACTATACAAATGCATATTATTTTCGAATTTTGACAAAACAAAAAAAACAACCCAAGATCTTGTTTAGAGGTATTGAAAACCGGAAATATTATGTTTGCATGACCACAGGTGGCTAAGATATCCGTGTCCGACTGTTAATGTTTTGCACCCAAAATTTGCCAAATTTTTGAATTTTGGAAAAACAAAAAAAACAACCCAAGATCTTGCGTAAGGGTGTTGAAAACCGCAAATATTATGTTTCCATGACTACAGGTGGCTAAGATATTCGTGTCCGACTTTTAATGCCTTGTACCCAAAATTTGCCAAATTTTTGAATTTTGGAAAAACAAAAAAAATAACGCAAGATCTTGTTTAGAGGTATTGAAAACCGGAAATATTATGTTTGCGTGACCACAGGTGGCTAAGATATCCGTGTCCGACTTTTAATGTTTTGCACCCAAAGTTTGCCAGATTTTTGAATTTTGGAAAAACAAAAAAAGTAAGTTTGGAGTGTTGTTGAAAACTGCAAATATTATGTTTCCATAGCTACTGGGCGCTGAGATATTCGCGAAATAAAATTAAAAATTTTGTGCGGATGCTTAAATTATTCTCAATTTAACTGACTACAAGACAACTAAGACTCTAGGCTAATTCATTCCCACCAAATCCCACCTATAGTCCATTTTTTTTATCTGAGAATTTTTTCCTATCCTTCCCATGTTAAAAATTATGAAATCTTAAATGGAAAAATGCTGGAGAAAAACTATTTTCTCCCCTAGTAACCCTTTATTCAATTTGAAATTTTACTAATTTTTGCAGAGTTCACTTTTATTTACCCCTTGGTTACAGAAATACCATTTCAGATAACCTTTAAAAAAATAAATTCTCAGATAAAAGAAATGGACTATAGGCACGCTTACAGTGCCCCTCACCACTAGAAACAAAACAAGTGGCGAACGGTGCAATGGAAGCATTTTCTTATTGGCTTGATTTTCGTCATTTTGGAGATATCCCATAGGCTCATTCACATTTATCAAAATAACAGTTTTCCTCTGGGGGTGATTTTATGTTACTATTTGTCAAGTTACTCTGGTAACTAATAGTTACCTCCTTGGAATACATCTCTTTGTTTTGATTTTCTTCCTACTAACATAAAATAAAAACATACTAGTAACATAAAATCACCCCCAGAGGAAAACTGTTATTTTGATAAATGTGAATGAGCCTATGGGATATCTCCAAAATGACGAAAATCAAGCCAATAAGAAAATGCTTCCATTGCACCGTTCGCCATTTGTTTTGTTTCTAGTGGTGAGGGGCACTGTACTATCATTTTTAGATGTTTAAAGTTTGTAACGCAATCCATTAAAGTTATTGGCACTAATTAATTGCAATTAAGGTTTTACCAACGTAACTGTACTATTACTATGGCGATTTTGTTTTTAATGAGGTAGGGAAGAATCAGAAATTTTTACCATGGCTACTACAGACTTTTTGTGAACAGTACTGGGACAGTTCGTCCCAATAGGATTCCCCTGACCCCCAATGTAAAATGGCCGATTCTTCCCTACCTGGGTTTTACGCAAAATGAATAATCAAACTGAGTCTACAAAAGAAGGCTTTATTACCATTGATTTTCGGACAAGCAGACCTATTGGTTTATTAAGGCTTGTATTTAAGAACCTCAAAAATAATAGGTTTACGTCAAGCAATGTACTAACTTTGCCTCATGTTTAATGTTTTCATACAGTTACCTCAAGTAGAGTACAATATCCTCACTATACTTGAGGTAAATGTACTAAAACATTAGCAAATTGTATTAAAACTTGAGACAAAGGTACGCTACCAGTTTGGAGTAATGTTACTTGAGACTGGATATGTCAATTGGCAATTGGTCATATTTTTTGCCTTTTTCGTCACAAGTTTTGCCCAAAACAAAAAATTCATTAGCTGGGATTTGAAGGAGGGGAATCCTAAAATATGCGCCTATTACAAAGCGCGAAAATCCTAAATCGTTCCTTTATTATTTGGATTGACCGTATTTTTTCTCATCAAGTTATCTGTATCATCGGTAGTATCAGTCTTGGTTTTTAATAAAATAATGAGAGTTTCGAAATGTGAAAAATTCTTGCAAAGCAAATGTGCCAATTGTTCACTGTCTTTTAGCAAGAAGAATGTAAAATCTATGAAAGTTGATTATGGTTCTACAAGTCATACAATTTTTGAAGTCATTTCATACATTTACGGAATATCTATTGACGGCTTACAAGACAGATTGGTTTCTTACTTCAATAACGTAGTTAGAAATAGTCCTGATAGTTTCTTGTCAAGTGAAAATGAGACTACGATTTCTGATTTTCCTGCAAATCCTGGATTCGTTCTTTGTAGAAAGTGTGTTTCTGTAATGTCACAAATGTACAAGTACCACAGAATATTCAATGACATGGCTGAAAATGATTCTTTTATTTCTGAAATTTTGGAAAAAAATGCCAATAAACCTTTCGAACTATTCAACGACGTTAAATCAGAACCAGTAGAATTGGAATTTCTGATTGACAAAGACGGTCATGTCCGGGAAATTTTGGATACGAATAATGAAACAATAGAATTTGATAGCAACGAAAACGAAAATCTCCAACTTTCTAATTTGTCGGAAACGGGATATGTTGTACAGTTTGAAAATGGTAAATACAATTACAATAATGATACGAATTGCTGTACAATACTAAAGGAAATAAATTGAAAATCTGAAAAGTATTTGTTTGGTTTTATTTTATACTTACGTTGCAGAAGAATGCACCAGAATATCAAACGCTTCAGATGGAAATGCAAGAATAACCAGGAAAATGGCAAGTCTTTCCGCAGCAAAGGAAAACAATAATAGTAGTAATTGTGAATCCGATTTATCATTAGTAAATGAAGACGATGACTTAGGTAAAGATAGTCCAGGAGATATTTCCAATGAGGTCGGTACAAGCGATTCAGAGTATGAACCTGAACCAGGTATATCTAATATATTTGGTCTTTGAAGAAAGTCAAAATAATTTGAAGATTTTTCGCACTTATTTCCAAATATATTTAATTTCTTTTGATACAAACAGAAAGTAATCCGAAAAGGAAACGAAGTACAATATCTAAGCAAAACAGCGGTGACATCCAGTCAAAAAGACTTACCAGAAGTTTTCCTCCGTTGGCCCGATCTTGTAGCTCCGATGAAAATATCGTAGATTTCCCAGAAGTGAACATTCACAGTGAAAACAATTTTGTGTGCAAAATTTGTTTCGAAGGATTTGCCACACATGGAAAGTTGAAGTGGCACTCTTTAGACCACATTGAAGGGCCATTCGAAATAACAAAGCATGTTAAAGGTCCACCATATACTTGTCCGAAATGTGAAAATTCGTACAAAATTCTACGATCCTTACAGTTTCATGCAATGCGTAAACACAAAGCTAAAGTTCCGAATAAACTTGAGCATGTTTCTTTAGGATGGGATTGCGACGACTGTTTTCTTTCTTTCTCAGATGCAGAAGAGTTGAAAAGACATTACGAAATCGTGCACAGCAAAAAATATTTTTGTAAGTACTGTCATGTGTCTTTCGAGGAGGAAAGTTCTTTATTAGTACACTTGGAAGGCGTGCACAAGAAAATAAATGTGGACATCCAACGCTATTTCAAGCCGAACACGGGCAAGAAACGACAAAGAACCAAATCGAAGGGATTGAAAACACCTGTTCAACACTACCCTTGCAAAAAATGCCACAAAGTTTTCTCAACTCCTTACAAACGGAAAATTCATAAATTAATTCACGTCGAGGGAGTTCAATTGGCCACAGAAATTGTCGCAGGAACTCCATTTATTTGTCCACAGTGCAGCAAATCTTTCAAATCATTCCAATGTTTCGATCACCATTCAATTAACAGGCACAAACTGAAATACCCTTCTCCGGTAACCAGCAACTGTAGTAAATGTAATGAAAATTTCTGCAATACAGCAGATTTAGAAAAGCATTGTCGCTCAATCCATGGAATAGAATTCTTTTGCAAATATTGTAACAAATGTTATTCCACCTCCGCGGCTCTTCAGGTCCATGAGAATTCCCATGAGGAAATGACTAATAAATATTTGGACGCGGATGTCAATATTTCTAGTGTTACTCAAAATTTGCCTGACTCCCTTAAATGCAAATTTTGTGAAAAATTCTTTGAAACTTACAAAGCAGCAAAAATACATGAGAAATCCCACGCTGATGAAGAGAGACCCCCGTCAGTCTATTTGTGTCCAGTTTGTGATAGATCCTTTAAAACTTGTCAACAGTTAAATCAGCACAAGTTCACTCATGCAATTCCTCATATCTGTGAGAAATGTGGTGCTGCTTTTAGCAGACTCAATAAGCTTCTTCGTCATTCTAAAGATCATGAAGAAATGGAGAACGGAATTCGCCCACAGTGCGATGTTTGTGAGAAAACCTTCCTTCACTCTACGTCTCTTCAAAGACACAAAACTAGATTTCATACTGGGAAAAAGAAACCAGAGTGCCCATTGTGCCACAAAGGCTTTAGCAATCCTTACAACATCAGGGTTCATTTAAAAATTTGTAAAACAACTACCTAATGCTTAATGCACTATACAATACATGAGTGGAACATGGAACATCACGTGAGGTACTCTGTGCAAATCGTCAATGAGTAAAATAAAATAAAGGTCAAATGTGTCATGTCCGCAACCCAATGGCCAATGACTCTTTTTGTCTGGCAAGCATCGGTAACTTATTTATTTTACATTGGAGATCAGTTTTTGAACACTAAAAATATTTCTGAAAGATTTATTATAATCATGAGCATCGACGCTTCAATCACAAAAAGAATGTAATACAAGTATACATACAAGATGGTTTAAATATTTCATAAAGATTTTGACCTAAACTTTTTCAATTAGTAAGGCGATACCTTGACCTCCTCCAATGCAGGCAGAACCGATTCCAAACTTTCCTCCTCGACGTCTAGAGTCATTCAAAAGTAAAATATTTCATTCACACCACAGGAGCATATAAATAAATGACTAGGTATACATGATAAAAGGGTAAATGATATTGCTTTTAAGGTGTTAGAATAATATTGTAAATGTTAACCTTAGTTCGTGTACGAGATGAGCAGTGATCCTTGATCCAGAGGCTGCCAATGGATGTCCTAAGGCGATGGCACCACCATTGACGTTCAATTTTTGTGAATCCACATTAAGTTCTTTCTGGCAAGCCAATGTTTGAGGTGCAAAAGCTTCATTTATCTATAATTTCAAAGTAGACAATTTTAGAATCTGGTGCAGCTTCTTATCTCGAAATAGAAGGTATTAACTAATTAGATGGATAGCTTAATTAACTAGTGCTTTACCTCTAACAAATCAATGTCATTCAAAGTTTTTCCCGATAAACCGAGGACTTTATTAATAGCGGGTACCGGGCCGATGCCCATAATTGATGGTTCAACGCCTGCAATGCCATAACCGACCAGGCGAGCTAAAGGTGTCAAATTGTATAGCTTCAGTGCTTTCTCACTTGCAAGTATCACTGCACCCGCACCGTCACAAATTCCCTAAGATAATTTACAGTATAATAAAATAATGTTACCAAATCGAAAATCGTTTCCTATAGCCCTGGCCGATGTTGAAAAATAATTCATATTATTCAGTAGCGGAAAGCTACTGTATGTTTTCGGGATGTCTGTCTGTCTGTCTGTCTGTCTGTCTGTCTGTCTGTCTGTTAGTTAGTTAGTTAGTCAGTTAGTTAGGTAGTTAGTGAGTATATGCCATATCTCAGGAACGCGTTGAAATATTTTGATGAAACTTTCAGTGGACCTTCTAGGGACAAATTGTAGGTCATCTTTCAAAAATGGTGTTAATCGGTTACTCCCTTCTGACCTTTAACCTCATTTATGTCCAAACACATGTTATGTGTTATATTGCTAATGTTGTGTGTATGTTGTGGTATGTGTCGTAGTCCTTACTAGTGATCACTACATGATGTAGTCTGACTGGCGGCCGCTATACGTCGTAGTCTGCACTGGTGACCACCATACGTCGTTTTTTGACTAAATTGAAATACTTTAAATTTGATTTGAATAAATTCAAGTAAATTCGAACTTTTTTGAATAAATTCAAGTAAATTCGAAATGTTTTGAATAAATTCAAGTAAATTCGAAATGTTTTGAATAAATTCAAGTAAATTCGAAATGTTTTGAATAAATTCAAGTAAATTCGAAATGTTTTGAATAAATTCAAGTAAATTCGAAATGTTTTGAATAAATTCAAGTAAATTCGAAATGTTTTGAATAAATTCAAGTAAATTCGAAATGTTTTGAATAAATTCAAGTAAATTCGAAATGTTTTGAATAAATTCAAGTAAATTCGAAATGTTTTGAATAAATTCAAGTAAATTCGAAATGTTTTGAATAAATTCAAGTAAATTCGAAATGTTTTGAATAAATTCAAGTAAATTCGAAATGTTTTGAATAAATTCAAGTAAATTCGAAATGTTTTGAATAAATTCAAGTAAATTCGAAATGTTTTGAATAAATTCAAGTAAATTCGAAATGTTTTGAATAAATTCAAGTAAATTCGAAATGTTTTGAATAAATTCAAGTAAATTCGAAATGTTTTGAATAAATTCAAGTAAATTCGAAATGTTTTGAATAAATTCAAGTAAATTCGAAATGTTTTGAATAAATTCAAGTAAATTCGAAATGTTTTGAATAAATTCAAGTAAATTCGAAATGTTTTGAATAAATTCAAGTAAATTCGAAATGTTTTGAATAAATTCAAGTAAATTCGAAATGTTTTGAATAAATTCAAGTAAATTCGAAATGTTTTGAATAAATTCAAGTAAATTCGAAATGTTTTGAATAAATTCAAGTAAATTCGAAATGTTTTGAATAAATTCAAGTAAATTCGAAATGTTTTGAATAAATTCAAGTAAATTCGAAATGTTTTGAATAAATTCAAGTAACTTCGAAATGTTTTGAATAAATTCAAGTAAATTCGAAATGTTTTGAATAAATTCAAGTAAATTCGAAATGTTTTGAATAAATTCAAGTAAATTCAAAATTTTTTGAATAAATTAAAATAAATTCGAACTTTTTTGAATAAATTCATATAAATTCAAAATGTTTTGAATAAATGCAAATAAATTCGAACTTTTTTGAATAAATTCACATAAATTCAAAATGTTTTGAATAAATTCAAATAAATTCGAACTTTTTTGAATAAATTCAAGTAAATTCGAAATGTTTTGAATAAATTCAAGTAACTTCGAAATGTTTTGAATAAATTCAAGTAAATTCGAAATGTTTTGAATAAATTCAAGTAAATTCGAAATGTTTTGAATAAATTCAAGTAAATTCGAAATGTTTTGAATAAATTCAAGTAAATTCAAAATTTTTTGAATAAATTAAAATAAATTCGAACTTTTTTGAATAAATTCATATAAATTCAAAATGTTTTGAATAAATGCAAATAAATTCGAACTTTTTTGAATAAATTCACATAAATTCAAAATGTTTTGAATAAATTCAAATAAATTCGAACTTTTTTGAATAAATTCAAAGAAATTCAAAATTTTTTGAAAAAATTCAGATAATTCAAACTTATTTGAATACATACATTTGTTTTGCTTCCGCTACTGTCTTATATCCGTTTTGCAATGGTTTATTTTAGCCTTATTAATTTTGTGACTCACGGATGCGTTTCCTGCAGTCACGGTACCATTCTTTTTAAAAACAGTTGGCAATTTGCTCAAAATTTCCATCGTCGTTTGAGGTTTCGGGTGTTCGTCCACAGACATTTGCACGTCTTGCCGTTTTACCGTGATAGTTATGGGAGCCATCTCTTCGTTAAAGTATCCCTTTTCATTGGCTAATAAAAATAAATGTATTATTTCAAAACGTAAAGTATTTATTAATGAATTTTTATTAGTTGAGGCAGAAAGTGTTGTTTCGTTACCTTCTTTCCACCTCAGTTGTGATTGTAAGGCAAACTTGTTTGTATCTTCAAGTGAAATGTTGTATTTTTCAGCCAAATTTTCGGCGGTTTGGCCCATTGTTGCTTTAGCTTGTGGATCGTAGCCAGAAGCCCACAAATGATCCTCTAACTAAATAATAATATGGCAGTAACAGTTAAAGTTTACATTTATAGAAAATGGGGCGGGCTTCCCTAATCCGATGAATGGAATTCGATGAAAATGAATGGAAACCGATGAATATACTGAGATTTGTATATTTTTTATTAGGTTAAGTTTGTAAATATGCGTTACTATGGACACGTTAATAATTATTTGTTGCTCTGAACATCGTAACGCGTATTTTACAAACCTAACCTAAAGTGACCCTCACCACGAGTGGCAAAACAAGTGGCGAACGGTGCTATGGAAGCACTTTCTTATTGGTCGTGTTTCGTCATTTTGGGGCCTTCCCATAGGCTAATTAGCTTTTTTTCATTAATTATTTTTTTAAATGCCAATCTGCCTATGGGAAGGCCCCAAAATGACGAAACACGACCAATCACAAAGTGCTTCCATTGCACCGTTCGCCACTTGTTTTGCCACTCGTGGTGAGGGCAACTGTAATAAAAATAAACAAATCACTAGAGCCATTCTTCGGTTTCTATTCATTTTCATCGAATTCCATTCATCGGATTAGGGAACCCCTAGAAAATGTTTTTGGTAATCACCACAGATATTTTTGTACCTTTGTTTCGACTCCCAATTTAGTTCCAAAGCGAACACCCCGGACGTAGAATGGTGCTTGGCTCATGTTTTCGCTTCCTCCGGTTAAAACCACCTTGGAGTCACCGAGATGAATTTCCTAAGTGAATTTGGTAAATTATGTATAGGTAATCGTAATTACTTAAGTGTCTGCAATTTCAACAGGCATCTCATTGGTTGCATAAAAATTATGTGATTAAAAATTGTGATGTGTTTATACTTGTGCTCCATTAACGATGGCTTGAAATCCCGATCCACAGAGGCGATTCACAGTTAAAGCAGGTCGTTCAAGAGGTATGTCACAACGAAGAAGGACATGTCTGGAAATGTAACCGGCGTCTGGAGATGATGACTTCGCTTAAATAAAACAAGTACTTAAAGTGACAGAAAACTAATATTAGGTATATGTATTTATTGTTTCACTCACACTAATGACGTTTCCTATTACAACGGAGTCAACTATTCTCGGGTCAATATTTCCAGCAGTGAGAGCTGCCTTTGCTGCCACTTCTGCTAAATCGATGCAAGTCTTGCCAGCAAGTTTTCCCCCAAAGGAACCGAAAGGTGTTCTCTTTGCTGCGACGATGAATACCCCTGGTGTGAATATATTTAACAACAATTAATTAAAGATAAAATACAAAATTCAACTACATTAATAAAAATATCGAAAATTTTCTACCTTTAGTTAGAGAAGCCATTTTGGTTACTTTTCCAATGAAATGAGAGAAGTGACAATTTACAGAACTGTTTGCTAGATTTAGATATTCCTGTTATAATATGTAAATGTTATGCTAATATATATGGCCCTCGATGGTCGGATCGGACTATCTCCTCTGGACTCTGAACCTAAAAGATATGCACACTTAAATATTTGGTTATCTCCTTCGCTTTCCAGCATTGAGTGCATCAGCAGAGTTAGTGCAGTTCAGTGGGACTTGGGAACCTGCATGGGAAGTGGAATTTATTGTTCCACTGATATACAAAATCCACATCATAGTAGACATGTAATTTTTACAAACGACGAAGACGAAACTACATAATATTAATTTATTGTTTACAATTTGAATAATTAAAAATGGTATTTAAAGGTTACTGATATTAATAAAAGTAAAAAATGAAATTTTTGGCCTATTTGGTAAATATGACTAGGACTACTATACTGCATTCGATGGTCAGATTTTTCCATTTGTACCCAAATTGTCCAGATGCATGTACCTACTGTACAAAAATTAAAATTATGTAAGATTCAGGATATTCGGAGAATAGGACAAATAGGATTGGTATAATAAACAATGAAAGGCGATAATAATTACATGTATTGTAATGTAATTGTATTACACAAACTATTAATAATTAATAGTTTGTGTAATACAATAATTAGAATTTAATGTCGCTCCATGTTTTATTATTGTAGATTAGGGAAAAAAAGTGTTATATGTTATAGAAGATAAAATATGTTATGTTATAAGAAATTAAAATATGTGTACAATATGTAGTGTACATATTTTATGTTCTGTGAACGAGTGAAGTCAGACCACTTGTAGCCAGACCACTCAGATGTCTTTACCACATGGTCATGCAATCAAGGCCTTATCTGTAGAGAAGAAGGCCATAACATAATATTAACCATTATTATGTACTTTCTACAGTATGTCTATTTTGAGAGTTCCCATATCCCAAAACGGCGAAATGTTTTGGGGAAAAGTGAGGTAACACCGGACTTACCAAATGACCTCAGGAGCAACTTTTTTTATTCAAAAAATCAAAATTTTATTTGAGAGACTAAGGATAGGGTTAGTATGTATTTGTATAATAGCTTTTGAGTCTTCTGCAGTCTGAATTGTCATGTATTATTGCCTAAAAGGTTTACTGTTCCCAACTAAAAATTACGAGTTAGTATTGGTTATAAAAACTACTTTTTTATCTTTGCTTATTATCTTAACGTAAAACTAATTTGTATTTGGATTATTGTAAACATATTATTAAGTTATAAGTCAAAATTTTCAAAATTCCTATGATCTGAAAAATCTTTAATGCAACATTTTGTGGTTCAAATGTTTAGTCTTCCAGTTTCCAGTGTACTAAACAGGAAAATGTATAATATCTAAGACTGCGTGAGATAATATCACCTTATTCTCGATTGGTGTCACTTTAGAGATCGCGCAACATTATTTTGCAATGCTGATATGTAAAGACACCATATAAAACAATTGAATTGAAACAAATGATCGTTGTCTTTCAAATGCAAAGATGAAATTGCAATATTGTAATTATTCTATTCTCAAAATAACCTAGTACATGAAAAAGCTTATAATATTTCATCGTTCAATCCGTGTCCTGTATATCATCACATCATCAGTCTCATGTATAAGCGAGATTCAAAGAAAAACAACTTCCATAATATAAACAGAATCTGATTTAATCGGGCGCTGCAAATGCAATAATTCTTACCGTTTTCCTTATTTACTATTCATGTTTTCGTGTCACATTGTAATTCATAAGATCATTCATGGGTAAGAATAACTTAATCTTCGCAAACGTCAATCCCAAAATCCCAACAGCAGTTTTGCTTTTTGTGCGAGTATCTACAAAAGAGGAAACGTTACTTTCACAAGCAAGCATACACATTTTAAACACTGGCATTGTGAACATCACACTTATTTTATACTTTATACCCTATTTGGTGTGTGGACTATTTTGTGCTGTGCTATACTATACTACTTTGCAATAAAGATGCATATGGGAAGATAAAAACCGAGTACCTGGAGGGACATTCTCACTTGGCTAGCAAGACGACTCGCAAATATGAGTTGCTAGGTCAACTTACGAGCCCCTTGCTAGACTTAGGCAATCATGTATTCTCACTTTTTATAGCAGCGTCATGGTAATTTTCCAACGGAAAATCACCCTAGCAAGTTTAAAGATTCAAAAAATTCAAGTCATGGAATAAATCCATTGCACATTAGTCCCATAATTTTCTCAGTATTCGCCAGTTTGAAAAGAGTTTTCGTGGCACTATAAAAAAGGTATAAAATGGGAAAAATCAAGAAGAAAATCGTGGGGACCATTGTGGATAAAGAAACGTCGACCAAAGGGGAACCAAAATCGCGAAATCCTAATTGGACTTCTGCCGAGGAAGCAGAATTAGTGTCAGCTGTCTTGGAAAATCATACAGTGTTGTTTGGAAATTATAAACCTAACATCACTAAAGAAGTCAAAGAAATCGGATGGGATGCAGTTGTCAGCAGGGTAATTGTAATTAATATTAAGAATTACAAATTATTTTCATTCTTACTATAGAGTCAATTCTAACTACACGCTATTATTTTTTAGGTGAACGCGGTGGCAGGCATTCCCAGAGATGTCGACAACGTCAAAGCGAAATATACTGACCTAAAAAGTCGTACAAAGAAGAAGGCATCTGCCGAATTTCTGAAGCGTTCCAAAACAGGAGGAGGGGAGTGTGAAAACGATGATCCTATGAGCATAATTGAAGAAAAACTATCTTCTCTTAATAAAATGGAACAGTCCCTTGCATCGTTCTATGGAAAAACATGGATTTTAGGCATAGAAAATGGTTATGACACATCTATATGTCAAGAGGAGACTGAACAAAAGAAAATGGTAAACCTTCAAACCATGAAAATATGTGCCAAATATTTATTGTTGAGCTTTTGTTAACATTAAATTAATATGGTTTCATGAGGCTGGTCCATCTTGTGCTTTAAAAGAAACAGACAAACCCGTGAACTCAGATCCTAAAATGAATTTGGAGAAAAGCGCAGTCTGTGAAAAGGTAACTCAATTTCATTTACAGTGACACTGCAAAGAAACAATTGACATTTTAATAAAAGTAATTTTGTTTATCACAGAAACAACCGTCGCCTAAAAATGAAAAACTGATGCGAGCTCAAGTTTCTAAAGATATGCTCAAGACACAATGCAGTATCCTAAATCACGTAAAAGGAATTCATGAAGTTCTTAAGGATATTGCCGACATGAAGCGAAGAAAATATACTGCACTGGGCTATTTGTAATGCAAAATAATTTAGACTTTGTAAAACAATTACGTGGTTATTATTTTGTGTACATTAATAGCTTTCTTTAAAGCATTTACATTTATCATATGTTTTATTCAGAGAATGTGGCACCGCTTTGAAAATACTTAGGCAATACTTATAATGCTATTCAATTATCAGTAGGGTAGAGTATGTACCAATAAAGGGAAAACCTAACTAACATACTAAATGGTTACTTTATTTTTGAAAGCAAAACTCTAAGTGCTTACTATTTTCCGTCCGACGTCTTTATAATAGAATATTCTTCTTCAATTTTATCAATTGCTTGGGAATCCACCTTTCGTGTTGATTGCTCGTAAAGGAAACAAATGAAAACTGTTGCTAGTGCCGGGTGCATCTTCATGAACGATATAAGAGTCCACGACACAGAGGGAAACGTGTATTCTTGCGTAATCCACATTTGCAAAATTAACCTGTTAAGGCAATTACTCCATACTGTGTGTAAAATACTCAAGCTATTTTCAGTTTGATTGATATTCATTGCACGCGAAAACGGATCCATAACAAATAGTTTTAGAAATTTTAGTTTTGGCAAATTTATTTTGAAGAGATGAGTTATTGTCTCTTCTTGAGTTAAATTCTGGTTTACTAGCTTTGAAAATAAAAGCCCTCCAATGCTATTTGCATTGGCAGATGCACTGAAGTTCACCAAACTATGACAGCATAGGAAGAACTTCCGGATAAAAAATACATGTATTGGCCCATGAAAATGAATGGTTTTCAGAAACCCAGGATGTAAAAACAAGGAATTAAAAAGCTTTCCAAATTTCTGACTTTCCATAACTAGATTGCCCACATATGGAACTCATGTTTTCTATACAGATATTACTATTACGCAAAGCGAGAATGCCGATGAAACGCAGTGTATTTTTTACTTCATTTTCGGTATCGTTTTTCTTAGGAAATTCTGAAATAATTACATTCACACCAATGTAGTGGTCTACTAGACCTCATCAGAAGTGAATGCGTTGACCTTAATTGAAGAATACTTTTTGCATCCAACCGTTCACAGATTTCGGCTCGTATCTGTTGTATCATATATTAAGGAAAAATTATTTATATAGGTATTGGTCTAGGCAATTTGTCATTTCCAAATATATGGAATGGACTTCAAGTAGTAGAAGCGTTTATTCACTTAAAAATTTCGATTACGTTGGAATGTATAATATGTAAATCAGATGCATGCTAAATCATATTTTGAGATGAAGTAACTCGGTATTTCAATTTACTAAAGCCAATAATAATCAAAGAATTTATGCCCATACCATTTCCATTCATTTCCATTGTGAAAATAGTAAAGTGATAATACTACATACATACATAGATAATACTTAGAATAACACCTACTTACGACACAATGAAATAAGATTTATATTTATACAAAACAACCTTGAAACTTGTAACACCTATTTCTTAAAAATATCCCTCCCGAATTTGATCGCGTACACGTCGACCCTTCTCTGAAATGCGCGATTCGTTCACCGGTGCTGACGATATGTCTTCCGGTAAATCACAAATGTAGTCATTGAGAAACGTTTCATCTTCCCGTAGTTTTAATTTTCTTCTTATATTATGCAACACTGCACTTGCCAAGATAAACTTACAAGCCTTGGCTGGTTTATACATCATTTTTCCACCGGACACTGAAATTCTTCGAAATACCGACTTCCACAGGCCAATTGTACGTTCAACAATACTTCGAGTGCTACAGAAGGCCTTATTGTAACTTTGGTGGGATTCAGTTACACATGACGCAGATTCATAAGGAGTCAGCAACCATGGCTCTAAAGGATAGCCACTATCACCTAAAGCAAATTTTAATATTTAGAACGCTTTAGTTTTTAGTAATTTGAATTATTGCTGCTTTTATTTATGATAATATTATCTTACCTAAAAGAAATCCCCTTGGATTTTCTCTCAGAAAATTTTGCCGAATTCCACAGGAATGCCACATAAAGCTGTCGTGGGTCGACCCTGGCCATTTTGCCACTACGTTTGTTATGAAATTGTCTGCGTCGCATATTATTTGTACATTTATGCTGTGACCCCCTTTACGACAAACGAACATTGGTTCCAACGGTCCCGGAGGCGAGTGAATAAAGATGTGAGACCCATCAATGACACCGATCACATTTGGTATGCCTCTCATTGAAAAGAATTTTATTTTATTTTTTCTCTTTTCTTCCTCGTTTGGAAACTTTATGTAAGTGCTTGCATTTCGACAGAGAATTTCGCATACATCATTGATTGATCGAGATATGCTTGGCTGTGACACGCCGATTATATCTTTGTCATCATCTTGAAACGTTCCTCGGGCAAGAAATCTGCATATTTAGAGGAAAATACTGTACCCTCAAACCATTTGCATAAATTAAGAAATTCTTTAGAATATTTTTAAAGATTGATTGCTACCTCAAAGTGGCCAGCACTTGAATATGTACTGGAAGTGCTTGTTTCTGCTTAATCTTCCTCTCCAAACTATTGCACATATTAACGATTTCCAAAATCACTGTTTTCGGAAATCGAAAATCTCTTATGAGACGATCGTCGTCATAATTTTCTAAGATGTTGGTGCGATTACGAAAAAGGCGTTCCCGTCTCAGGGTACGTCGACCATCTTCTTCTATTGCGAACAAAAGTTCCATGTTGCGAGATTAGACCGACAATTTTTTTGTAACTGGCAGGAATATCGAAGAAATAACGATGAAGGGAGAGCAATTAAGTAGGTCATAGCAAAGTTGCGGTCGCCTAATATCTCCGATAAGTTTGCTAGAGATTTTTGCTATGAGTTTGCAAATTTTGAAAACGAGAATACGGTTGCGCTAGCAGCGCTGAATAGACGTTCCTACATTTTGCTAGAGCTAGCAAAATTATATTTGCGTTAAGAATGAGAATACAAACACTCGCAAGTGCCCTAGCAACCTTGGTTTTGCGTGCTAGGGTACCTTGCTAGCCAAGTGAGAATACCCCTCCTGGCCTGGAATGGAAGAAGAATAACAGATGCTGAGAAAGGTAGTTCATCTCCTCATTCAGTTTCCCCGTTGCCCGCGACCAGTCAATCATTCCAACCGATAATTCCCGCACTGGTGGTCCCTCCTAGTGGATTTCATCTACTATAAAATTGTCACAGGTGAAATTACCAATTTCCTTTTTTCCTTGAGTAATTACGGTGTAGTATTCACAACCCCTTCATAAAGCGTATATTATAACTAATCTACCTCTATTTCCAGATTTCAGAAACTACCGTAGTTTTAATTCTCATTGACATTCCGTCTTCCATTCGATTTTGCAATCTAAAAGATTTTGTATTGTATTATTATTTTGGCCATTATGCATTCATAATCATTCTGTAGCTATTCATTTCAGGCTTTCGTCACTTATTCTAGTTTTGTGTAAATAGGGCACCAGTAAAATAAAAGGTGTACTATTTGAAGGATAAAGTGAATAATATTTGTATATACTCCACCATCTCCGTATATTTAATGAAAGGAGGAGTTTATTGCTGTCATCAACTTTCCTAACTTCTTTGAACCGAGGAATTCGTGAAAGAAAACTAATTTTTATTTCAGATTGTAGCTAGTAGCCAGTGAGAATGTCAGGGGGAAAAGAAGTACAACAAATAGCTCTTGATGAAAAAGAAACCGAGGAAGAGCCTGGTAGTTTTTGGAGCAATGTTGCGATTGAAAAGGCTAAAGATGAGCCACCTTCAGGGAGCAAAGCAAAAGAACCTTTATCCAAAATGGAATTCAGACAGTTATACAGCCAGTTGATTGAGTCATGCAATGGTTACAATTACATTACTAAACTTATTCCAAAATACTTCGTAAGTACTTCTGTAAGTCTACCTTGTCATTTTGTCTTGCAGAAATGAAAAACAGTGTGGGGCTAGATGAAGAAACTCAAAAGAAAATGAATGAAAACATAAGAAAAAGCACAGAGCTTATTTCCTCCGTTAACAACTCTTCAGGAATGTAAATAAGATATGAACTATGATAATAGTGAAGCAATTTTAATATTTGTAAACATTTTTCGAATGGAGACTGCAATGTCTTTTTGTTAATTAATTAAGAGGTCCGGGGGAAATGTACATTGCGTGCTTCCACGCAAAAGTGCTTTCCGATGTATTGCGCCACAAATCGGACAGGATCGGAAATTCATCGTCTGAGTTCACCTTGGAATCCTTTATTGGCGCATTGGTGACCGTCCTCATATTTTGGATTTGTGTCAATTTTTATTTGCTTTTTTTCTTGTACAAATAATATTAGTATAAAAGCAATTGAATGAATTATCACAGATACATTTAAATTTGTGACCTTAAATTATCACAGAAGCAAAACCACATTGGAAAAATGGGATCAGAAGTGGGTGAATTTTGCAGTGGTTTCTTGACAGACACAATTTCAAAGGAACAGAACGCAGCCGCGAGAACGGTGCCAAGTCTGCACGGTTTCGTGGGTTGCTTCGACAGAAGTACATTTGCTAAACCTTGTGTTCGTGTTAAAAAAGCCAGGGCAGCTCCCAGAAAGAAGCTCTTTGATGAAACACAAGCTACGAAACATATAGACGTCAATGTCCGTGAAGAGCAGAGAAGGCAGAAGGACCAAAGCGCTATGAAATTGTCCATGGATCTACTGAAGATTCTGGAAATCTATTACAGTCAGAACAGCAAGGCTCTCGGACTCTACAATTTTGCTATGGACAAAAACTCCCTGGCCAGCACTATAAAATACATTTGCTACTTGGGATTTCTTGTTCGCGAGGGACACATCTCCATCAAAAGGGAAGGAGTTGCCAATCTCGTTGTTAAGCCAGAAAAAACCCCAGAAAAGGGGCAAAACATGGAGCGACAGCAGTTCATTTTCTCCATCAACCCAAAGCAGTATAAGGTATGATAATCATTGATTATTAATTTATTACACCTATTTATCAATCCAAGGTTTCCAGTAAGAACTATTAATCCCACTTCCCAATGGGAAAAATAGCCATTGATAAAAGGGGTAAACATAATGAAACGTTTATTATGCAAATAAACGTTTTCATGAAATAAATAAAATGAGTTAGGCTTAGCGTTGGGAAACAGTTAAGGATGTTTGGGAAAGTGGGTAAAGTGGGAAATGGCGATAATTATGATCAAATTCCTGGATAAGGACCTTGAATGGAACCCTGTAAACTTTGTCGATACACATTTTTGTAAAATGCACTGGTTGTAAAATATTTGGATTATTGCCAGGCTCTGGCTCAGGCGTCCCAGGGAGAGGATATCATCACTGCCTATAAATTGGCCCACTACAGACCTAATCAAAAATCAACTTTGGCACGGCAGGCTTTGTTTTCGGAAGCGTCAACATCCACACAGCAAATTGCTAAGAAGCGGAAGGGCACTCCCGCCCCATAAGAAAACTGGTGACCAAAAACAAGGTCAAAATATCTTATCGTGCCAATATCCACCCCCGACAGTGAGATCATCAAATTCACATTTTCCCAAAGCCCATTCTAATTCCTAACGATTAAGAAATGATCGAATAGTTCGAAGATCGAATTCATTTCCAAATCAATAAATCATCCATTTCATGCTTATTGTAAATTGTTTTTGGAGGTATCCAAAAATTAAACTTACGTTCCACTAAAAACTGATTATTAATAATTAATAATTAATGTTATGAAATGTAGACGAAATGTATTCAGATTTTAGTCAGCCCAGTAGCTACATTCTCGTAGCTTTTAGTAAGCAGTCACATTTTCGATGTTGTCAAAAAATTGTACGTGTTGTGCTATGCTATATATCGTATCGTGGACAAGGAGGTTGCGGTTTTGGTGTGACGGTGTAAGCTTTGTAAGCTATGTGTGACTAACTATTCCTGTAGCATTAGAATTACGTCTACAGTCTACATTCTAATTCACCTAATATTCACACAATATTATTATACCCACTTACATTCACTGAGGAATGTGAGTGACGGAGTGAGAGGTTACTTTCATAAATTGTATTTTTATTTTACGACAATCAGTGTTGAGTTAAGAATGTGGACCTATTAAGAAAGTACGGTAGGATGTGCGATATTAGAAAATATTTTTTTAGCCCAAAGTTTATATTTTTTTTCGACATGAAAATATGTGTATCTAAATAGTGTAAAAATGTATACACCAATTTCTTTCCGTATGGTCGAAATACAAGGGCCCCAATCAATAGTGTATTGAAATCAAAACATGTATAACAAAGAGATATTAAAATCAATGTGTAAGTCTAGGAATATAGTGAATATTTAAAAAGCCAAATAAATGTTTGATTATTTAGTAGAGAATAAATAATTAATTCTAATTTTATCTTCTATCAGTCTGAATTGATCTGTGAACTGTGATTAGTGATTATGTGTAGTATTATACAGTCAAAACTATTTTTAACTAAATGCATTTTACTTTTTTATGTGAACGGCAAAAACCATAATTTGTAATCTGCTGGGAGTTATTTGCGCATCTGCACCTGCTCAAATAACCCGTGGTGTTATTTGAGCACCCCCTTAAAACCCAGCACTTGCTCAAACAACCCGGAGAGTTATTTGAAGCGGCTTAAAAACAATGTATATTGTCTTAAAAAACATTTTTTTCTGGCTTAAGAGGAGATTATGGCTTAAATGCAGGGTAAATTAGCAGCATATCTAATTTAAGGTCCATACATATGCCTATGCATGATTGTGGATATGCAAGTAGTGGATCTCAAGTGGAGTTTCTTTAAAAGTGGAGTGCGAATCCAAAATGTAATTTTACGGAATTTGAACGGTCACGGAGAGACTATTACAGAGAAAAATGTGACAATGATGATGTAACCGGACGATGATTAAGCAACAATTATTACTAATTCACTTTGTATACATGATTAAATGTGTTATCAATTATAATGATTGTATAATTTACAAAATATAAATGACTTAAAACGAGAAGTAATTTGCCAAATTAAATGCATGTAATAAGCATAGTTGGGCAAAATACTTGTATTTTGAAAATACATGTATTTAAAATACTGTATTTTAAATACATTTTGTATTTTGTATTTTGTATTTTGACATTTTCAAAAAAAGTATTTTGTATTTTGAGGCTATTTTTGGCCTCTCAAAATACAAAATACTTTCCCAAAATTTCATTAAATTTGTGAGTAAATTATGAAAAAAATTCCATTTTTCATATAAGTTTTTAGTAAATGCAATCAACTTTTGAAAACATGGGTAAAAACTGTGCTTATATTTAAGAATATTGGACCTGTGAAAGTAAAAAGTCATGGACTACCATGTAAATCATTACTTTCCTACCAGTATTACTTATTTGCAATTAAGGTTAGGTGTTTTGAATCAAGCTATTCCCTTAAATGTTAAAATAGAATATTAGCATCATTATTACAAGTTATAATTTGAAATGGTTTTTCATACTACTTTGCAATATTTTGCTGTAAATGTTTGTGGAATACTTTTTGTAAATTATAGGGCATTTGCTTAATAATCATCGTCATATAATTTTAAAATTGTACTATAACAATTGTTATTTGATAACATAACTTGTTGTACCGCATTTGTTTCCTTAAAAATAACTTTGCAATTGAAAACTTTAATATTCCTACCTTTAATTTCGTTAAAAAATTGAATGTATTTTGAAATTGTGTATTTTGAAAATACATTATTTTATTTTGGACCGGAAAAAATGTATTTTAAATACAGTATTTTGTATTTTGTATTTTGAGAAAATTTCGAATGTATTTTGTATTTTGTATTTTGAAGCTCAAAAAAATGTATTTTGAGCGAAGTATTTTCAAAATATTTTTGATGTATTTTGCCCAACTATGGTAATAAGCCACAAACCTACTTCTTTAAGCTAATACCCTTTTAAGCCACAATAAATGCTTTTTTAAGACATAATTCAATGTTTTTAAGCCGCTTTAAATGGCAGCCTTATTTGAACACCCCTTTGAAAAATCCAGAACCTGCTCTCGCTTGGAGTTATTTGAGCACCCACATGAAATACCAATTTTAGCATGTTAATCAGTTTGTCCACCATATATTGACTACGATACTTTCTTACGCCCAGTATTGCACTGGTTAATTTTCTTATTGAATATTTTTTAAACTTCATAACTGCAGTTCCTTTTAATAAAGTTGATTTTGACAATTAAAGGCCATTTTAATTTGCATTAAGTCAGGAACGATTTATAGTTTATTTGCATAATATATTATATTCATTTACACTTCTTAATTAATTTGAATTGTGTAATGGGATACACATGCAAAGTGTCACAGAAATGAAAGATGCATTTTTCACTTGTTTTGCTTTTGTAAACGGGTCTGATGTTGTTAAACAGCTGTTACTTTACAAACCCCTGGAGTATATTCAGTCCTTGGCCCTGGAGATTGCTCAACACGAGGAACATTTTCCATTTTGCTGGAGCTTTCCCCTACCCCATGATCTTCCTTAGATTTTCCCGCTTCTTGTGCTTCACCGGCAATCTGAGGAGACGACAAAGACTCCAAAAGCATTTTATTTGTTGCCTCTTCTGGAGAATTTACAACAAGAGATGACAGGGTCAGAGATATGAATGAACTTGGCCGAGATCCAGATTTAGACGAATGCTCTTCTTGGCTCGGATGCTTGCGACGTGAGTACTGAAACCGAGGGACCACTTTCTCCACTTTCGGTTGCTCTTCATTCGTCACTATTTACAATTCGAAAGATTATTTTTTGGGTTTTATAGTGATTTTACCTTGTTAATTCGCTGCAGGCAATTCCATTACCTCCGGTTTTGTTATCGTTCACTGAAGGTAAGCATTTGGGCAGGTAGTCATCGTCCGGTGGAAAAGAAGAGTCAAACATTTTTGGAGATTCTGCATCCTCAATTCCAGCCAAACAAAAGTATACATAGAGCAGTAAAATCGATATGAAGGAGAGATCAATGAGCAAGTCGAAAAAGACAACGGGAAATTTGACCCAGTAATATTCCCAGTGAATTATAATTAGTGATAGCTCAGCCCCGTATCGAATAAGAATGACCAACAAGAGTCCCAACGATGAGTATAACACATAATTAAAAGAATCCTGTGGTAATAAAAGTGTAAACATTTATTATTTTTATCATTACTCTTAAGAAATTGATTGGTTCCATGCAGATTTTTAGAAATCATGCGATTAATTTTTCCAGTATAATTGCTGTTCCTTCAAATTAACTTCATGGATTCAAGCAAAATTAAAAATTATGTGCCGTATTTCCATAAAAACTTATTTTATTTGACTACCTTCTCAATTCCAAGAAACACGATACATCCCAGAGAGAAAACTGGGATCATGTATATGGATTGGAAAAACAAAATCGTCGGGATTTCGACATGGGCCGCATATATCTCTGTCTAGATAATATCAGAGGAATATAAATTCTTAAGTTTGGTCATTGACATTGTGTCATCAATTATGTCGAGTCTTCATATTTATTTTGGTTCACCGTTTTTACTTACCATTTCATAAGTAAAAAACGAAGCAATGAACCCTGTAGCGAGAATTAAGCCCCTGGCCTATGAGAAGAATGAGAACAATATGTCAAATTCATCAATATGATTCTGCAGCTCCGTATATCAATATGTCAAATAATTGGCTTATCAATAGGGGTTTACAATTCCCGATTGATGATAAGCTTTTAATTATAAGCTTTAATTTAATTGTCTCGAGGATTGAAGTGTCGTGATTATTTTCCTGCAATAGCAAAATTATTTTATTGATGGGGGCATTCAGAAACACGAGACACATAGCAGAGCCCCCCTTGACCAACTACAAGCACATTTTAGTGTAAAGTTTCATCGGACAAAACGTGAGTGTAGTCGTGGACTATTTATAATCAAAAAATCGTCTCCGAGGACGATTATTTTTGAGGGAAAATAATCCGCAAAAATAATCACGAGACAAGCGCAGTCGGGACGATTAAAAAAATATTCAGAAAACCTGGATTATAAATATGAAAAGGAGTTTGTAAACCCTTAATAATACGAATTTAATTTCTCTGTTAAAATTATTTTTGTCAATTGGATTATTTTTGATATTTTGTATTTTTCTGTACAGGTAGATACAGTACAGATTTTGTATTGAATTGCTCTTGCACAGAATTGCATAAATAGAAATGATCGGCACGTAGAAGTAATCCGCAACCCGGATAGAAGTAATCCGGATCCACATAGAACTAATCCGCAAACCGGATAGAAGTAATCCGTAAACCAGATAGAAGTAATCCGTAAACCGGATAGAAGTAATCCGTAAACCAGATAGAAGTAATCCGTAAACCGGATAGAAGTAATCCGCAAACCGGGTAGAAGTAATCCGGATCCGGATAGAACTAATCCGGATTTGGAATCCCCATAGAACTAATCCGGAAACTAAAAAAATACGACAGTTGAACAAAAATATTTAGTTAGTTGAAAATGAGATGTGAAAAGAATATTGTGTGTACCACACTACATGTCAGTTGGATATCTATAACTATAAATTGGCTAAATAATTAGTTTTATCTATAAGATTGTATGGCAATTAGCTGTTAAATAATTGCACAATTTGTCTACAGAGAAGTCCAGTAAAACTTTTTATAGAGAATCCAGTGTAGAAGAAAATATCATGGTATGTATTGGTGTTGGTTTTGATATTCCTGCGGCTAGCTAAATTGCCCATTTTAAATACACATGTACTTCCTTATACACAAAAAGTGCACAAGTCAAATTTTTACAGGATCTCTCTAGAAGAAAATTTTGATTGAGAATTTATGCCATATTTTTTATTGACATCAGTAAAGATGGTTGAACCACGATTGAGTTGCCGCTATCTCCTCCTAAACCATCAGAGCTACGACATTCTAATTTTTTGTAGATTCTTATAGTGCTAATGTCGTTAACTTAGGGACTACAATATTAAAAATATTATTTTATCATTTAAAAGGGTAGAACGCTTTTATTCATTACAGAGTGGAGAGAGGGCCCCGTAGGATACTTTCAAATGCACCAATTCTTTAATTGGCAGTTTGAAAGAAAATTAATATTTACATAATATTGACATTAGCATTATACACTGCCTTTTCTGCCATCAGTATAATGTGTTGACAATGACAAATTCAACAGTAGGAACTCATGACAAGGTAGACCATACATAGTAGGCGCGCATCACACAAGGTGGACAATTAGTAGGCACTCATGACGATTAGGTAGACAATTAGTAGGCACTCATGATAAGATGAACAATTAGTAGGCACTCATGACAAGGTGAACCACAGTAGGTACTCATGACAAGGTGAACCACAGTAGGTACTCATGACAAGGTGAACCACAGTAGGTACTCATGACAAGGTGAACCACAGTAGGTACTCATGACAAGGTGAACCACAGTAGGTACTCATGACAAGGTGAACCACAGTAGGTACTCATGACAAGGTGAACCACAGTAGGTACTCATGACAAGGTGAACCACAGTAGGTACTCATGACAAGGTGAACCACAGTAGGTACTCATGACAAGGTGAACCACAGTAGGTACTCATGACAAGGTGAACCACAGTAGGTACTCATGACAAGGTGAACCACAGTAGGTACTCATGACAAGGTGAACCACAGTAGGTACTCATGACAAGGTGAACCACAGTAGGTACTCATGACAAGGTGAACCACAGTAGGTACTCATGACAAGGTGAACCACAGTAGGTACTCATGACAAGGTGAACCACAGTAGGTACTCATGACAAGGTGAACCACAGTAGGTACTCATGACAAGGTGAACCACAGTAGGTACTCATGACAAGGTGAACCACAGTAGGTACTCATGACAAGGTGAACCACAGTAGGTACTCATGACAAGGTGAACCACAGTAGGTACTCATGACAAGGTGAACCACAGTAGGTACTCATGACAAGGTGAACCACAGTAGGTACTCATGACAAGGTGAACCACAGTAGGTACTCATGACAAGGTGAACCACAATAGATACTCAGTACAAGATGGACCATAATAAGTCCCCATGACAAGGTGGGCCACATAACATGGCTTGGCTTGGCCGCCCTCAAGGGGGGCCAATTCCGGCTTTGCCGGGCCTCACAAAATTTTAGGGGCCTCAAACTCGCGAAATCCAAAAACTGGTGTTCAAATTCAAGAGAATTTAAAAATATTTGTAAAAATTAAAGTAAAATAATAATATTTATAGTTTTTGTATATTTATCGCCATTATGTCAGGGCCTCACAATTCTAAGGGCGGCGCTGCTGGCTTGGCAAATTAGACCATAAGTTGACATGGTAAGTTAGACCTTAAGTTGACATGGTAAGTTAGACCTTAAGTTGACATGGAAAGTTAGACCATAAGTTGACATGGTAAGTTAGACAAATTAGAGAAACATTGCATTGCAGTGCTGTTTAGAATTTCACACTTGTATTCTTTCTCGAAAATTCACTCATTAAAAAAGTCTTGTCGGAATATTATAAAGTAAATCATGCTTTAGAAAAATTTTTTAGACCAATCAGGGCTAAATATTGAGAAAAAACTTATCCAATTACCGGTTAGACAGTTTACCAAACTCTCCAAATCTCCAGATTGTAGTAAGGAGACATCTAATCTCAATATTATATTTAGACTACGAACTAGGCCGAATTAATCGGATGACAATAGGTCATGATTTGATAACAATAAAAAAATTACAGCGCGATCTTTGTAGCTAGTCTACTGGGTAGACTAACGATTTTGACGAACCCTAACGAACCCTAACAAAACGCTAAAGACCCTATCAGAACCCTAACAAAACCCTAAGGACCCTAAAAGAACACTAACAAAACACTAAGGACGTTAACAGAACCCTAACACAATCCTAAGGACCCTAACAGAACCTTAATAAAACACTAAGGACCTTAACAGAAACCTAACACACGTTTAAGGACACTAACTGAACCCTAATAAAACACTAAGGACCTTAACAGAAACTTAACACACGTTTAAGGACCCTAACTGAACCCTAATAAAACACTAAGAACCTTAACAGAAACCTAACACAAGTTTAAGGACCCTAACTGAACCCTAATAAAACACTAAGGACCTTAACAGAAACCTAACACAAGTTTAAGGACCCTAACAGAAACCTAACACAAGTTTAAGGACCCTAACAGAAACCTAACACAAGTTTAGAGACCCTAACAGAAACCTAACACAAGTTTAGAGACCCTAACAGAAACCTAACACAAGTTTAAGGACCCTAACAGAAACCTAACACAAGTTTAAGGACCCTAACAGAAACCTAACACAAGTTTAAGGACCCTAACAGAAACCTAACACAAGTTTAAGGACCCTAACAGAAACCTAACACAAGTTTAAGGACCCTAACAGAAGCTTAATTAAACACTAAGGACCTTAGCAGAACCCTAACAGAATCCTAACAAAACTCTAAGGACCTTAACAGAACCCCAACAAATCCCTAAGGACCCTAACAGAACCCTAACAACACGATGACACAAAAATTCACTTAATTTATAGTGAATTATTTCATCGACGTTTGGCTACTCGCTCGTAGCTATCAATGTCACCCACTTTTGGCAACACATCAGCCACTCTTAACAAAATGACACCCTTTCGTGGCAACATGTCATCCCCTTTTCACAAAATGTCACCCACTATTGGAAACATGGCACCAGCTTTTAACAAAATGTCACTCACTCTTGGCTAAGTTCCCCCATTTTTGGCAAATTGCCACCCACTCTTGGTAAAGCGTCACCCACTCTTGGAAAAGTGTCACTCATTCTTCGCAACATGTCAGCTGTTCTTAAAGAAATGTCAACCACCATTCCGAAATGAAAAATGTCGAATACTATTACCTAAAATTTCACACATTCGTGGCTAAAAATGTCCCCAAAAACTGTGTAAACTGTCATTTCAACGAAGCAAAAAGATGCATTCAATATATTATGCGCTAGCATGTCCTTTATTTTGTACTACCAACTAACGGTCATCCTAGGATAAACATCCAAGTCACCTTATTGTCCTACTGACCACATCAAAGTAGGAATCAACTTGCCATGTCAACCTATGGTCCAACTTGCCATGTCAACTTATGGTCCAACTTGCCATGTCAACCTATGGTCCAACTTGCCATGTCAGCCTATGGTCCAACTTGCCATGTCAACTTATGGTCCAACTTGCCATGTCAACCTATGGTCCAACTTGCCATGTCAACCTATGGTCCAACTTGCCATGTCAACTTATGGTCCAACTTGCCATGTCAACCTATGGTCCTACTTGCCATGTCAACTTATGGTCCAACTTGTCATGTCAACCTATGGTCCAACTTGCCATGTCAACCTATGGTCCAACTTGCCATGTCAACCTATGGTCCAACTTGCCATGTCAACTTATGGTCCAACTTGCCATGTCAACTTATGGTCCAACTTGCCATGTCAACCTATGGTCCAACTTGCCATGTCAACCTATGGTCCAACTTGCCATGTCAACTTATGGTCCAACTTGCCATGTCAACTTATGGTCCAACTTGCCATGTCAACTTATGGTCCAACTTGCCATGTCAACTTATGGTCCAACTTGCCATGTCAACTTATGGTCCAACTTGCCATGTCAACTTATGGTCCAACTTGCCATGTCAACTTAAGGTCTAACTTACCATGTCAACTTATGGTCCAACTTGCCATGTCAACTTAAGGTCTAACTTACCATGTCAACTTATGGTCTAACTTACCATGTAAACTTAAGGTCTAACTTACAATGTCAACTTATGGTCTAACTTACCATGTAAACTTAAGGTCTAACTTACAATGTCAACTTATGGTCTAACTTACCATGTCAACTTATGGTCTAATTTGCCAAGCCAGCAGCACCGCACTTAGAATTGTCCCTGCCATAATGGCGATAAATATACAAAAACTATAAATATTATTATTTTACTTTAATTTTTTTGATTTTGAACCCCAGTTTGGTAAAATGGAGCGCATAATATGTCAAATCATAAAAATAATTTGCGCAAAGCGCCAAACGTTTTTCGATTTTTACAAATATTTTTAAATTCTCTTGAACACCAGTTTTTGGATTTCGCGAGTTTGAGGCCCCTAAAATTTTGTGAGGCCCGGCAAAGCCGGAATTGGCCCCTCTTAAGGGCGGCCAAGCCAAGCCATGTCATGTGGCCCACCTTGTCATGGGGACTTATTGTGGTCCATCTTGTACTGAGTACCTATTGTGGTTCACCTTGTCATGAGTACCTACTGTGGTTCACCTTGTCATGAGTACCTACTGTGGTTCACCTTGTCATGAGTACCTACTGTGGTTCACCTTGTCATGAGTACCTACTGTGGTTCACCTTGTCATGAGTACCTACTGTGGTTCACCTTGTCATGAGTACCTACTGTGGTTCACCTTGTCATGAGTACCTACTGTGGTTCACCTTGTCATGAGTACCTACTGTGGTTCACCTTGTCATGAGTACCTACTGTGGTTCACCTTGTCATGATTGCCTACTAATTGTTCATCTTATCATGAGTGCGTACTAATTGTTCATCTTATCATGAGTGCGTACTAATTGTTCATCTTATCATGAGTGCCTACTAATTGTTCATCTTATCATGAGTGCCTACTAATTGTTCATCTTATCATGAGTGCCTACTAATTGTTCATCTTATCATGAGTGCCTACTAATTGTTCATCTTATCATGAGTGCCTACTAATTGTTCATCTTATCATGAGTGCCTACTAATTGTTCATCTTATCATGAGTGCCTACTAATTGTTCATCTTAATATGAGTGCCTACTAATTGTTCATCTTATCATGAGCATGGGTCGGACATTTATTTTTTTAAACTAAACTCCCAAAAATATCATTTAGATGAAATTTTTTTTTGATAGATGGTTTTCCATTTGAAAAAAAATTTTTACAGGAAAATTTGGTCAATTTTTCAAAAAAAATCATTTTTTTTCGCAAGAACAATGCAAAAAATTGCAAAAATTTTCTTATAGCCGTAATATTTTGGTAAATATATTTTTTAATAAAAAATATTTACTAAAATATATATATTTTCTTAAAAGGTGAAATATTGAAAATATTTTTTTTATGTTGCTTCTAAAATACTCCTAAGGGTACCAAACGTGTAGATATGAAAGCTAGCAGGGGTACGAATAGCCACCGAAAATATTGTTTTACATAAATGTCCGACCCCTGATGATGAGTGCCTACTAATTGTCTACCTAATCGTCATGAGTGCCTAGTAATTGTCCACTTCGTCATTAGTGCCTATTATGGTCCACCTTGTGTGATGCGCGCCTACTATGTATGGTCTACCTTGTCATGAGTTCCTACTGTTGAATTTGTCATTGTCAACACATTATACTGATGGCAGAAAAGGCAGTGTATAATGCTAATGTCAATATTATGTAAATATTAATTTTCTTTCAAACTGCCAATTAAAGAATTGGTGCACTTGAAAGTATCCTACGGCGCCCTCTCTCCACTCTGTAATGAATAAAAGCGTTCTACCCTTTTAAATGATGAAATAATATTTTTAAAATAGCGGCAACTCAATCGTGGTTCAACCATGTTTACTGATGTCAATAACAAATTCTCAATCAAAATTTTCATCTAGAGAGATCCTATAAAAATTTGACTTGTGCACTTTCTGTGTATAAGGAAGTACATGTGTATTTAAAATGGGCAATTTAGCTAGCCGCAGGAATATCAAAACCAACACCAATACATACCATGATATTTTCTTCTACACTGGATTCTCTATAAAAAGTTTTACTGGACTTCTCTGTAGACAAATTGTGCAATTATTTAACAGCTAATTGTCATACAATCTTATAGATAAAACTAATTATTTAGCCAATTTATAGTTATAGATATCCAACTGACATGTAGTACACACAATATTCTTTTCACATCTCATTTTCAACTAACTAAATATTTTTGTTCAACTGTCGTATTTTTTTAGTTTCCGGATTAGTTCTATGGGGATTCCAAATCCGGATTAGTTCTACCCGGTTTGCGGATTATTCTACCCGGTTTGCGGATTACTTCTATCCGATTTACGGGTTACTTCTATCCGGTTTGCGGATTAGTTCTATGTGGATCGGGATTACTTCTATCCGGGTTGCGGATTACTTCTATGTGCCGAAATGATCGCAAATACCAAAAAGTTGGCCGCTGCAAGGTATGCAATACCACGAGGAGATGGGCGATACATTATTTAATATTATTGGAATCCGTTAAGTATAATTATGAAGATTTATTTTCGCTGTCCTGTTTCCGTGTTTAAGTGCATCGAATTGAATTGAATTGATTTGACGTTTTTCATAATGGTCCACTGGACCAGCTTAGAATTTCCTCACAGGCTGATTTAGAGGTGGGGCCAAAGCGTGGTCAATACAAAGCTTGTGCACTAAGTCCTAGGCCAATCCCACCTATAAAATTTTAGATTCAGCGATGACTTTAAAATAGTTCCGCGAAACTGCATTATGAAAGTGTTAAATGTAAGGTAATAAACAGTGCGGACCAACAGGGGCGAGCCTTGGCGCTTGCAGTGTATAATGGAATATCATATGGTATTTATGTACGTGTTATTTTTGATTTCCCGCGACAAGAATTTAAATGCACATGTATTTCCTTATACACCGTAAGTGCCACGGCGCGCCCGCGTTGGTCCGCACTGTATATACTATTGTTGACTTGATGAAATAACAATATTATTGAAATTGAGCAATACAAAATACAACTTACCTATGTGACAACAGCTATAGAAAAATAGGGTGTCTACTGCAACGGTGAGGTAGGTTGGGCACCGGTATTAATTTAGCTAAATCCAATCGTTCGTTGGGAATGACTGCCAAAAATAAGAAATTCAATTTTGTAATGTCCGTAATCTCCGTAATAACTTGTCATTTTAGAAGATATTCTTGTGTTGCACTGCACAAAATACTGTAAACATCTGCAGGCAACCTATTCTATTTGAAAAATGTTGAGTTATGATTTTAGGAAATTAATACAACGTTTGCGTAGAACTTTCGAACTACTTGAATAATCACAAACAGCTCTTATCGTTAGTGCAGTAAGTGCAGTTTGTCTTATGCAATACGCTTTAGGTGATTCAAGAAGGGGGCATACTGTGTTTCCATTTTATTGAGGTACATAACAGTTTTTATTCAGTTTATAGTTTGCATTGCATATAATTGGGCTGAGCATTTGGTTCTCATGCCTTATCATATCATTTCAAAGAAGTCTTTCGTAAAAGTCTGGTCGTGAAGTATGTTCTATTGTTTTATAAAATATTAATTTATTATATACAAAAAGCGTTAGGAAAAAATGTGGCATTTTAAGCCAAAATCTGCAATGCAAATAAGATCAAGCATCCGGTAAAAGTAGTTTTGTAATTTTCTTAGCTGAGCCAAGTTAAATAGCATTGCAATGAAATAGAGTATACACGTATACAGGACCATCATCAGTAGAATAATTGGCAGCACACCAAATTTTATGTTATGTATGTATAAATACACACTATGCACAATACACTGCATAAAATATACATCTCTTCTTCGCTCACTTTACACAACTTCATGCAAAGGCTTTGGGAGCGCATATTATACACTACGAGGACTTTTTTTGAGATTTTTGAGGACCACTTCGTAGTATTTAGCCATCTTGTAGCATATTATGTGAGGACATTTCGGGTACCCCCACCCTCCTAATGTGGTCCTGTAGTAAACGTACGCTCCCTTTCTTGATGGGTGAATTTTATGATTCCTTAAGTCAAATGAGACTGAGAAACTGAGAAAGCATTTTTCCCGTTTCAAAACTTTTAGAAATCCACAGCAGAATTTTAAAGAATAATTTTCACTATTAAATAGTAGTATTACAGCTTAATTGCAACCTACTATTTAGTTCTTTTTCCAGCGTCAATAGCACAAAATGCTTTTTAGACTTTAGATTACAGACAGGAATTAAGGTGGCAATCAGTCCTCCATTTTGGAACCGAAAAACGAAGCGGTTACATCACAAATTTTGAATTATGTTTATGATGTACAAAACCATACCTGTGTACCAAAACCCGTACGGCATTGAAGGCATCCGACAAGTGTGTTGTGTCATGCAGAAATGAAAATGCAACAATAATCATAATCTAATAATTATTGGAGAGGTGGACCAGGTGGAGCCCACTGGGCTAAATATTCTGCGACATCTACCTCTCTGAATATTTAAACCAGTGTGCGCAATGTATTATTATACGTTTTATTATTACATGAAACGATACATTCTGTAACGCTCGCGACGCTACTCCTTGTCAACTAGATTTAAACGTTTACACAGTTAATTAAATCGCAAGCCACATATTGCTCTTGACGAGCAATTATCGGAACAGAAGAAGAGTTGACTTATCCTGCAATATTAGACAAAGTTAGGTTCATTAATCATTAATAATGGCTAATGAGCCTAAATTTGTCATTATAATAAATAATGCTCTTTACCTGCTTTAATAGATAAAGACTCATTCTTTATTAAAACAGGTAAACAGGCTAATTTGTATGGCAGTGTACGTCTGACTTGTCGGATGTCTTACTGTATGAGTTTGGCTGTCGTTGCTTTTCAACAACACGGATAGATGTTAATTAGCTTGTTAATTAGTAAAAAAGTAACGTCCACATTAAGTGAATAAACGCAAATGTGAAAATGTAGAAAGAATCCCCATTTCATTGGCAAAATCGTCACCTGTTGAAGCTGTTCTAAAGACATTTTCGCAAATGCCTGAAGACAGCCCCTCTATATTCATTTAGCCGAGGCAATTATGGAAATGCCTAGGCATTTTCGTAATTGACTAAACTCCATTCGGCAGAAAGCTAAATGATTTTACTTATGTGGATAATCACTCCGAAGAAAGGAAAATGTTTAACTTCTATGCTGTCATTGCTGTCGTGGTGCTTTAAGGAAAGAAAAATGGGATCCTAGTCTTACTGTGGTGTCTCACTTTTTATGCTATTGTACAAATAAGCAGAAGTAAAGCAAAGGTCGAAATAGCTGCTCACCTCTCAATTGAAGAGTGGTCAGAAGCTCTCAACTCACCTCTCACCTCTCATTTGTGAAGTGAGCAATGAGAGGTGAGTTGAGAGGTGGGGTCACGTGTACTTGAGAGGTGAGAGTGAGAGGTGAGGTTTTGAAAAAAGGAGAGGTGAGAGGTGAGTTGAGAGGCGAGGTTTTCAAAAAATGAGAGGTGAGTTGAGAGGTGAAGTTTTGAAAAAAGAGAGTTGAGAGGTGAGTTGAGAGACAGAGGTCAAAATTACTTCTCACCCATAGCGAAAAGTAAAATGAGGAAAAAATACTCGTCTATTCCTACCCCCAACCCCAACAAGTTACCCCCAAAAAATTCAACAAATACACCCAATAAATCTTTTAATTGTCAGTCTAATACGGTAGATTGACAACTAAAAGACATGTAAGTGTCCCTTCTACTTTACGTGCATTTATAAGTCTTACGTACTGTGTCAAATAAATGTCAGTTTATACGAGTTTATACGAGCCTCTTAGTACAGACCGAATTTAAATTATTGCGGAAGGATGACGGAAACCGTGCCTCGCCGTGTCTTTCCTCCGATTGGTTGAAAATGAATAAAATGACGCAATTTATTCAAATGTGAGGCCCCTGATTGACTGAATAAATCCGTGATCATAGAAGCAAAATAACCAATCCATTGGGACCGCTTTTGAATAAATTACGTCATTTTATTCATTTTCAGCCAGTCAGAGGCAAGACGGCGAAGCCGTTCTCGTCATTTTTTCGCAATAAACAAAATTAATTCGGTCTTGTAACAAGTACTAAAAAGCTAGAAAATACCTTTGAAAAGTCTTTTTGTATTAGTTAGTACTAGTGAAATAGTTGTTGTGTACTATTGTTATTGTATAAAGAGTACAATGACATTTCCTATCCGCTATGGGCACCTCTACTTATAGAGAGGTGAGAAGCGCTCAACTCACCTCTCAATCCAAATTGAGGTGATGTTTTGAAAATTGAGAGGTGAGAGGTTAGATAAGAGAGGTGAGTTGCGAGGTGAGGTTTTGAAAAAACGAGAGGTGAGAGGTAAGAGTGAGAGGTGAGTTGCGAGGTGAGGTTTTGAAAAAACGAGAGGTGAGAGGTAAGAGTGAGAGGTGAGTTGCTAGGTGAGGTTTTGAAAAAACGAGAGGTGAGAGGTAAGAGTGAGAGGTGAGTTGCGAGGTGAGGTTTTGAAAAAACGAGAGGTGAGAGGTAAGAGTGAGAGGTGAGTTGCGAGGTGAGGTTTTGAAAAAACGAGAGGTGAGAGGTAAGAGTGAGAGGTGAGTTGCGAGGTGAGGTTTTGAAAAAACGAGAGGTGAGAGGTGAGTTGAAAGTCATGACGTTGCAGAAAAGAGGGGTGAGAGGCTACTTCTCAATACTCACCTAAATTTCGATCTCTGAAGTAAAGTAGCTGTATCTATAGCTTACAGTCAACATTAAAGAACACAAATAAGGATGTGGCTGTCTCAAAAACCAGGTTTGGGTTTGACGAAATAATATCTGAAAAAATTAAAGGTTTCAAAAGCACAAGTGAAAATGACATGAATTGATTGAAAAAATAATTTGCTTGAAATTTTGATTTTGAGAATTTTTTTCATAATTGCTCATTTTGATGTAAATCTGGTGTTCTCTCACTTTTTCCCAAAAGAATTTGAATGGGGAAAAAACTTGTCATATTATATTTATTCTATTATGCATACTATTTATACTATTGTTATTGTTATACTTTGGGCAATAAGTATTGTATTGCCCAAATATAACAATGTATATAACAACAATGTATATAACAATAACAAATTCTTTTTGGCAGCAATTTTTGGCTAAATGTAACTTATGCAACCAAAAGCTAAAGCTAAAAATTTCACGTATGCATTGATGATTGATGGGGCCAAGCAAAGCATTTGCATACCATATATTTGCATACTTATATTTAGTAATGTAACTATGTTTACCCCAGCCCCAGTCTGCACTTTTCCTCTATATTCAGAAGAAAAGCCCGTATGCTATGACTTGCATCCAATTCGTTGTTTTTCTTTCTCTACAAAGTACAAATCTAGTTGGGTTTATATACAGTTTACACTATACCGAATGGAATCGAAATTACTTATAACTATTAAAAATAGTGAGAACTTTCGTAGTTCTTATAGCGTCGTAACATACGTACCTAATCCTAATAATAAATTGAGAAGACCTGCAAAAACAGTGCGATAAAGCGTACAGTGCCTCTTTATTTTTAGCCTTTCCTTTGTTGTTGCATTCGTAACTCTTAACTGGTCTACAACCGTTGAATATTCGGATGATAGGCAACTAAAGCAACAGCGTTAATTACATTGTATTAAGAAGGAGTTCATTGATCGGAAATTCCTGATTCCAGAAGAGCGCCGTAAACAATTGAGTAATAATCAGGGTGGTCTCTAAGGTTACGTGACGGGTATAGAGGTGGTGAAGATTGGGACCTTTTTACACTGGGTCTCTAAAATAGGCTACGGGACAGTAGCAAGGCAACCAAGAAATTCCTTCAATAGTCCCGTCCCGTAGCTGATTAAAACTCTGCAAAAGCGTCCCGTAGCCTATTATGAAGATTTTTGAACCTTCACCACCTCCTTACCCAGCCATGTTACCTTAGAGACCACCTTGGTAATAATGCTGTAATTTTTAAAACGTACCCATATTTCTATAATATAGTTTAAAAAACTCCGGCCAAGCAGTATCATTAGCCCGACCTTCGGTCGGTTTAATGAGACTGCTTGACCTCCGTTTGCCGCCGTTCTCGTACTGGGTAGCCGCTAGTGAGTCCGGGCAGCAACCACATTAGCACGACCTCAATTAGCTAATACCTCAAGTGACATATCATCATAAACCAATTTCCGAGGAAGTTTATTCCATGCAATTGCAGCAGAATGCATAACAGATTTGCGTTTCAACGCAGTTTTACAATTATTCAAAATACAGTTAGGAACAGAACTACCCCGAGAAATATTAGACAATTTAAACCAATTGGAAATACCAACATATTGAATAGCTCAGCAGAAAAATCCCTTATCTCGCGGATGCTTTTTTAAACTGTTGTAGTAACCATGGCCAATTTTTAAAAAATTTATAAAAAACTAGCCACCACCCCACTAACGAAGCCCTCGCAAACACACCGCTGAAAGTGAAAGTAAAACTGCAGTGTTTATTCCATAATTGCTTTGAAATTTCAACACTTCAATAATTTTCAATAATATCCTGTCAAATGATTCAAAAATTAAGATTTCTGCACACGGATTTTATCGATTTTGAATTTATGTTTGCGAATTGTTCGGAAAAAATTATCTATCTGAGTACGACGTAAAAGGGTTACCTTTTAAAACAAAATGCTAAATACTAAATAATAGCTTTATTAAAGTCTTCAATTTTCAGCAGTTGTTAATAGTCGAAGGTTACCATTTTCTCAGATTTTCCTTTCTCCGAAATTCAAAAATAAGACACTACTGGTTTTGTTATAGCGAGCAATGGTATGGATGTAAGTAATTTTGAAAGTAATATAACCCGGGCAATTACGGTACGAAAATAAATTTAAATAAATAAATATAATAAATAAAAATAAATTTAGGGCAGGTTTCCTTAATTTTTTGGGAAAATGATTTTATAAACAGAATTTAAATATAGATTATACGTGTTTGTTGCTTGATTTTAATAAATATAATTTGGTTATAACCGTTTTCATATACCGTATAAATTGAAATAGTGAGCACATGGACAATACTGTGAAATGTTGACAGTATATCCGTCCTCAGTAAAGCTGATGGACAGAAAAACCGGCAGGCCATAATTAAAAGTGGCATAAACCCGCTTCAGTTTGGGCGGACAAGTATATAAAATTGAATAAAGTGTAATCAAAAATAATATGGCAACCGAGATAAGGGATTTTTCTGCTGAGCTATTCATATAATCCATTTAAACTTTTCCATACAAGTTTTACACAGTAAATATATTTTCTTTCTTTAATAGTATAGACGTTGCTCTTTAATGCTCTTAAGGCATTGCTAATATCAAACTTAATCTTATTCTTCCTTTTTGCTACACGTCCAGGTTTACTGTACTAAGGGTAAAAATAATTCATAACAAAACGATTTATTTTATCATCTATACTCTTAAGCTGGGATTCAAACTGGGTTGCCCACAGTACAATTGCATAATCAGAGATTGAAATAACAAAAGAGTGTAATAATTGCATTATTTTTTGAGGTAACAATCTTTTTAATCTATAGAGCCTGCCAATAGCGCACTTAGTACGTTTATCTACAGAAGCCAAGTGTTCTTTGAAATTAAGATGTGGGTCAAACCAAACCCCAAGTTACTTGAATGTGTACACTTTATCTCTCTTCTGACCCATGTACATTATATCATTTATTATAGCATTATCAAGTCCTCGGTCATTCACTTTGTAAAATAACTTAACCCATTGGCAAAATTATCCATACCTTGCTTTCAACTTTTACCATCTACAACACATGAAGAATTTTGTTCACTGAAAAGAGGACTTATGCTACAGCTCCAAGAAAAAGCAAACTATGGTTCTGAATTCGTGTCGGAACTACTATTGTTGAGAAACTTTAACGCAATTCTAACCGATTTAGAATCTCAATATGGAATTTCCGAAGACAATGAAGAGCTATTGAAAAAAAGTTTTGCAGTGTGCTATTTTAAAGCAGAGATGGAGTTTATTAAGACATTTAATGTGAAGTGCATTGATTGGGCCAGCAAAACATGCAAAGTAATAATGACAGAACCTTCATGGAGAAAAAGCGAGGATAATGAAAAAGCACCACAAAATGCTTACAACAATTATGCAGCTGCCATAGAGAACAGGATTAAGGATGGAAAAGAACATTTCTCAGGAATGACAGTTAACTCCGAATATGAGAATTTCTTAAAATGCTCTGACGCTAGTGTACTTAGAATGAAAGAAAAGTAAAAAAATCGACAATTTACACATCCAAATTCAAATCAATCAAATTACAATAAGAAAAACAAAGAAACATTCCAGGATGTCCAGGCCACCAGAAAATATCAAACCGCTCGCCGAAGAATTAACAGTCAACAATCCGATGCTGGTACAAATGGCAATCAACAGACCCGTTTTCAAAATCCACACATTCAAAAATCAAGTTTTAGAAAATCTAACTATCATCAACAGAATCATGGCAGAGTTGACACTCGAGACTTTTATTCACGGCAACAACAAGACATGCAGCAATCCAGTTCTCAAAATGAGACCTATATTCACAATTCAACAAATCATACTTCAAAACCTAGAAACCAGCATTCACAAAGACCATCAAACAAAGAGAATCATTTTCTTTCAACCCCTTCCCCTTCAGTTTCAGATCTACTAGAAAGAATCCAATAGGATGAAGCCATTAGTGAGGAGATAATAGCTACAATTACACCAAGAAGAAAAAGAAAAAATAACAGAAGATTTCACAACATGTGTAAAATATTCAATAATGTTGAACCCGTAAGTAAAACTAAAAACAAAAAATTGTATAAATTGTTTTCTAACACTAAATCCCCAGACGATATAATTCATGACTTGACAGGAACTAATTGTATGCCCCGTCATTTAAAAAATATTTTAAGCTTAGGTTTAAGTTTCTGCGTACCTATTTTTCCTAACTTTAAGAATATTGAAAAAGCTATAACGGAATGTATTAGAAAATTGTCATGGAAGATATATTTAAGATAGTACCGAAAATGAATGTAAAGCCAATGATTTAACTTTATTTACAGCTAAACTAAATAAAACAAATCAATATAATTAATAAAAGCCCTTTGCAACATTGCAGTGAAGAAACAAAAATGTAGTACAAAGTTTAAGCCCTTAATAAGTAAAGATCTTAAAGATTGCTGTATAAAAAATAATTTAGTGATTTCCCAAGCTGATAAAAATGGTATTTGCATTATGAAGAAACAACAAGTAAAAACAGAAGTATCTCGACAACTTTCAGATTTTAACATTTACTTTCCTACTACCAAGGCACATTTCCATTATTCTTACCTTGAATTCTTAGATAAACTCAAATGCTTTGAAAAAACTTTCAACCCTAAAATCAATATTTCACAATTAATCCCAAAACACCCAGAACCGGCTAATTTCTATATTCTACTAAAAATACACAAAGAATTCATTGATTTTCCAAAAGGCAGGCCAATTTCAAGTACAATTTTGACTTTTAATAAGCCAATTAGCCAACTATTAGATCATTTGTTAAAACCAATAATGTTACACATTCCAGATTTATTACTTGATTCGACTCATTTTGTCATTCTTCTTAACCACCTGAAATTAAACCCATTAGAAAAATACACTCTTGTAACAATTGATATTGTATCTCTTTACACAAGCTTATTAAGAAAATCTTGTAAAAACATATGCTGTAAATATTTTGCTCTACACAGAGAAGATTGTGGGTTACCACTAAATGTAGAAATGAGTCAATTTAAAACGCTATTGGATCTTAGCTTGGATTACAACTATGTAAAATCCGAGAAAGATTTCCATTTTCAACATCGAGGAATACAGATGGGGGGCTCTGCATCATGTTGTATTGCAAATATAGTAGTTTATGATGAAATTAAAATAATGTTTTCAAAAATACAAGAACTTATTTTCTTCAAAAAGAGATTTCTCGATGATATTTTTTTAATTGTTAACAGTAGTAAAATTAACGACATGGCTGCATGGTTGAAGGAACTCTGTACGCATGAATATTTAGAATTTACATACAATTTTTCAGAAAGTACTATTACATTTTTGGATCTAGAAATAAGTATTACTACAAATAATAATATTATAACAAAATTGTATAAGAAACCAATGACAAAACACCAATACCTACATTACTTCTCAAATACACCTGCATATTTAAAAAATTCTCTTCCTTATTCCCAGGGTTTAAGAATAATTAAATAATGTTCACTGAAAGAAGACAGAAAGACAGAATTAAAGATTATGTTTAGTAAATTCAAAGAGAGATGTTACCCTGAAAAAATTCTTCTGTCAACAATTCAAAAATTGTTACTTGTTGACAGAAATAAACTTTTAATTCCAAAAGGTAAATTGCTTATAAAAACCTTAAGCCTAAACGATCCTCATATTATAGACAAAAGTAAGATAATTGTTAATAAGGTTGATATAAAATCTAACGATTCTGTTACGTATCTGATATTACCTTTCTATGATTCAATTATGAATTACGGTAAAACAGTTAAAACGTTTTTAAAGGCCGAACTTTGTAAATGTGACAATATTTTATATAAGAATGTAACTAGGGACACAAATATGACAATTTCCTACAAAAAGGTTAATAATTTAAAGCAGTTTACAAAGTAATTTTTACAAAACAAACACTCTTCACAGATATAACACTGTAAAGTTATATTCTGCGAAGGATGTGAAAACACAATTTCCAAATCACCTTGTTAACCGCGTTATTTGAATTAGTAATCACATTGACTCTACTTGTTAAAAAATTTTTCGATTGGCTATATAATCCAAATTTTAAGCACTGAAAATTAACAAAAGGTGAACATCAATTAACAGCATGACTGTTAGTTCATACGTAGGTAAGGTTCATGCACAAAACTGTACTGCTAAATCAATGTATTGATATACTAAAGTAGTTTTACTCATTCACTAATGCCATAAAAATTTTGATTTAAATACATTTAAATACTGAAGTAAGAAAAATTAATTTGTATTTAAGACACTAATTAAATTGTTATTTCATTTATTTAGGCTGAAGAAGTTGTTACGAAACCAGGTTCCTATTTAAATGAACAAAATAAATTGACCTTATTGAAAAAGTTTGAGTTCGAGTCGATTTTTGCCAGACTTTTTTCACCAAAGAAGCCTGCATCATCTTTGGAAAAGCCTAGACATAGACTTTTGTAAAGATTAGTGCATTAATTGAAATACACGTCATTTTGGTTTTCTCAACACTAACAATAAGTCTATTTTCTAAACACCAATTTTCTAGTCGCAAAAGGTTGTCATTGATTTTCTTTATAGCAACATTAACATTACAATTACTTGTCCAAATTAAAACATCATCAGCGTACATACAAAAATTGACATCAAAGCATTTACCAATGTCATTTATAAACAATGAAAACATGAGTGGACCTAGTGCAGAACCAGCACCACATCCTGATTCAACAAAATATTCTTTAGAAACATAGTTGCCATTCTTTATTCGCACAATTCTGGAGTCATAATAGTCTTTGACAAGTCTTAACATATATGGTTCAAGTTTAAAGTTAAGAATCAGCTTTACAATTAAGTTTTCATGCTGCAAGGTGCCAAATGCATTTTTAAAATAAATAAATACCCCTACAGTCTTTCCAGAAGTCTTCTCAAGATTCTCGTATACGTCTTGGGAGAACATCAATAGCGCATTTTCACATCCTCTGTTCTTCCTAACAATTCTTCTTTCAGCGTAACAATATCTCGATTAGTTACATTACATCGTGACCCTTTCCCTTTGTATAGAGGTATAACAATAGAATGTTAAAAAATATTTGGGAACAAAATTTTAGTAAATATAAGTGCTAGAGGTATAGCAAAGAAAGATTTTAATTCTTTCAGCACTCTAATAGGTATACTATTACTATTACATGTACCGTTATCCATCATACTGATAGCACTTTCAACTTCATCATTAGATACAGGTAAGACAGCATAAGAAGTACAAATTTTACTATAGGAGTCACTATATTCATCCACTAGGGAATTTATATTTACATCACTACAGCTAATCTTAGGTACTATGAACTGTTGTGCTAATAGTACACAAATATCATCATCTTTAGAAATAACATTACCCATATTAGTACCCAGATTAGTTATACAATCTACAGGTTTAGTCTTATAGTTAAGTACATCATTAGTAACTTTCCAAACACTAGGCGAACTAGTATCATCACCAAACTTATTAGCTAAATACTTTTTCTTACTATTTCTAATAACATTAGTAATAGCATTTTTGGCAACATTATATTTTTTCTTGTTGATAATAGTTCTAATCTCAGCAATTTTCTGCAGTTTATTTCACTCTTT